>CM017321.1:52080014-52550629 GCA_006937295.1 Carpinus fangiana
AAAAAAAAAACCTAAGCATTTAAAAATTTTGGAAGGCGGACCCAATGAGTTATTATATATTTTCCCTATTTTTAATTTCTCCCTTAAATTTGAGCAGTGTGTGCGCGCTGTCTTTCAAGGTATGGTAAAATGTTCTTACTACACACGGTGGAATAAAACTCCCATCATATTTTTTTCATTCAAAAGAATTTTGAATTGTGCTTCAATAACTCTTATTTTCAATAAAAGTCAACAAAATTTGGGCTTCCGAATACATATTTTCCAATTATAATAAACGAATGAGCAAATGTTGATTGATACATAGCATGATATTGTTAAATTGGGTTTGAGATTAGTGGTGTCGAGTGTCGAAAGAAAGATCTAGAAGCCGCCCATAGCATCCAAATTTGGCATGCGGCTGGGCCGTTTGTTTTTATCATCCGGATGATCCACAACAGCTGCCTCAGTTGTTGTCAGTAGCAATGAGACACTGTTAACAAAAGCAGAGCACATGGTTAGTTTAAGGCCTTAAGCTATGAAATATATGCATACTATTTTTCTATCATCTTCACCTGGCAGCATCTACTAAAGCCGTTCTAAGCACTTTAAGAGGATCTATGATTCCCTCCTTCACCATGTCAACATATACACCTGTTTTGCAAAAGGACCATTATTACTTGAGTTGAGCCACCAGGAAAAAAAACAAAGGAGAAAAATGGAAAAACAGAATCCAAAGTGCAAGAAATTTGATTAATCAAACTTTGATGAGAATTCGCCATACCAACATGTTGGAAAGTTCCAAAAATGAGAGAGATTTGCATATAATAAAAGCCCAAGACATATATAATGAAAATTTTATAAAGTTGGCCATTACGATTTACGATAATCCTTGCAACAAATAAAAGAACAAACCTTTAGCAGCATCGAAACCCCAATTATGATCATCTTGTTCTAACAATTTTCCAATGATCACTGCACCATCAAAACCAGCATTTGAGGCTATTGTGGACGCAGGTGCCTATCACAAATCAAAATGCCCATTGTAAGCAAACACTGAACCACAAATAAACACACAGGTGAGTGCAGGTGAGGAATTTCAACAAGAAAACCTTGAGAGCATTCTGGATTATCTTTATGCCTCTTTTCTGGTCTTCATTTTCAGTTGGAAGATTCTCCAAAACTTTTGCAGCATACAAAAGGGCAACACCACCACCTAATGAAAGCAATCAAGTTATAATTGTTCTTGAGAGGCGTGGATGTATATAACCTAGATGAATAAAAACTCTACTTACCTGGCAAAATACCTTCTTCCACAGCTGCTCTTGTAGCATTTAAAGCATCTGTGACCCTATCTTTCCTTTCCCCGACTTCTGCCTCACTAGCCCCTCCAACCTGAGAGAATATGGTTAAATGGCGTATCAGGGCAATCACTGACCACACTGGGAATTCAGAAAGGCGATTGACAAACCTTGAAAACAGCGACACCACCAGATAGTTTTGATAGCCGTTCCTGTGCTTTTTCCTTGTCAAACATGGCAGTACTCTTCTCCATAGCTGTCCTCAGCTGTAAAACATCATATAGTATTAGCAGATGTCATGAGTCTTCTCCTCTCTTCTGTTCATTGCCTTTTTATTTTCTAGAGTCCAGATCATGTGCTCTCCTCTGTGCTCCTATCCATCTTTTATGTTGGGCAACTCTGGTTACCCTGATTAGGTTTTGTGAAGTGTGAAAAAGATCTATCGGTACTTGGGGATCTCATGTGTGGGTCACAAGGAGCAGTTTATGGCTCTTCTGATAGCTATTGAAGAGCATCGCTGTCTTAAGGACTCGAATTCTAAACGTAGAAGGGAGCTAAGAAGATTGGAGTGCTCCATCAATTATGATATCAAAGGTGAGAGATCAAGCCATGGAAAAGGCAAGCATAGGGGCCTTTCAGTTTTTTTATGAAACCTAGACTACTTTCTAGGAACGTGAGAGGGTTGAATGAATGAGGTGAAGATATGTCCAAGGGTGAGAAACTTGCTTAGAGAATGGAAGCTAGATAATGTCAGTTTTCAAGAAACTAAGCTTGAGGTCATGTCTCGAAGTGTTGTGTGAAGCTTGTGGGGATGTCATCATGTGGACAAGTGTTGCTTAGATTCCAGAGGGGATTTAGGTAGTCTTTTGATTATGCTGGGCAAGAGGGTGGTAGAAAAGATAGATGATGAGTATGCGGGGGAATTCACCTTGGCTGTCACCTTTAGAAACATTGAAGATCATTCCATCTGGGCTTTTGTGGGTGTCTATGGCCCTAATTTTGATAGGTAAAGAAGGTTTCTTTGGGATTAGTTGGCTAGTTTGCTCAATCGATGGAACTTGCCTTTGTGTGTTGGGATTGATTTTAATGTTACCAGCTTCCCCAACGAAAGGTCGAGAGGAGCTCATTTATGCCTTGCTATGGTATAGTTTTCTAACTTCATTTTTCATCAAGGCCAGATGGACCTTCCTCTTGTTGGCAAAACTTTTACTTGGTCAAATAATCAAGACTCTCCTGCTTGGTCAGGATTGATAGATTCCTTGTCTTTCCAGCTTGGGAAGCCCAATTTCCTGGTATGCCCCAAAGAAGCTTCCTAGACTTTGTTCAAATCATTTCCCTATTCTCCTCGACTCCGGTGACGTTCTAAGGGGTAGTAGTTCTTTCAAATTTGAAAATATGTGGACAAGGTGAAACAGTGGTGGGGCTTCTATCATTTCTAAGGCTCGCCGACCTTCATTTTGGCTAGCAAGCATGGGGCCTTGAAAATCGATTTAAAGAGATAGAATGAGCAGGTGTGTGGCAATGTAGAAAGGAAGAAGAAGATCCTTCTAGAAGAGTTACATGTTTTCTATGTCCTTGAAGAAGAAAGGGCCTTAGGCGTTGAGGAGAAAATGAAGTAGGCAAAAATCGTTAGCGAGTTAGACAGATCAATTATCATAGAGGAGGTTAATTGGAGGCAGAAATCTAGGGTGTTGTGGCTAAGGAAGGTGACAAGTGTATTAAAATTTTTTTTCCACACTATGGCTAATTCCAACCAACGGAAGGAAGAATTCTCTTGACTCCATGTTGATTGATGGTACTATTTCTACCAACTAAGCGGAGATCAACGAGCACATTGACCAGTTTTATCAAAAGTTCTACAACAAACAGTTTAGCTGGAGGCTTTTGATGGATGACCCTTCCTTTGCTTCTACTGAGGAGGTCAAGGCTAAATGGTTGGAGAGAGATTTTGAGGAAGAGGAGGTGAAGGAGGGTAGTAAAAGTTATGAATGGTGAGAAGGTACCGGGCCTTGACAATTTCTCAATGGTGTTCTTCCAAGATTGCTTGGTTGTTTTAAAAGAGGATATCATGAAGGTTTTTCATGACTTCCATGCTAGAGGTAAGTTTGAGAAGGGCCTTAATGCCATGCTTATTGTCCTCATTTTGAAGACTCCAAGTGTTGTTGACCTCAAGGATTTTCACCCCATTAGTCTTTGGTGGGCATTTACAAAAGTATTGCTAAGATACTAGCAATAAGGCTTAAGATGGTGTGTTGGAAAAGATTATATCTAAGTCGCAAAATGTATTCATAAGAGGTAGGAAAATCCTTGATCCTATTCTTATCACTAGTAAATGCTAGATTAAGGTCCGTTGAGTTGAGTGTTATTTACAAAATGGATCTAGAAAAAGCTTATGATCATGTCAACTAGGACTTTTTTGTTGTATATGCTGAGGAGGTGTGGCTTTGGGGGGGAATGGTGCTCTTGGGTAGCTCATTGCATTTCTTCGGTGCGTATCTCAGTTTTGGTGAACGGCACTCCTACAAGGTTTTTTAGTAATTCCCAAGGCTTGAGACAAGGGGGCCCTCTGCCCCTTTGTTGTTTGTCCTTGTGATGGTAGCTTGGGTAAAATGATTTATGTTGCTGCGGGTGGGGAGTTGTTGTCTAGTTTCTCTATGGGTAATGTTGGTGGGCTTGTCATATTTGTCAAGAACACATGAAAGAAATAGTCACACCTGAATGAGAGTGAGAGAAAGGAGAGGGAGAAAGAGGGATGATCAGATTGTCCTACTCCTAATTGCAACTTCAAAAGCAGATATTACCACTCCATGTAAGGCTATGTGAATAGAGTTGAATTTCAGTTAAAAAAAAAAAAAAAAAAACTAATAATCCACATGGACATGACATTTAGCTACATATAATCTAATTGAACCAAACAATTAAAAAAAAATATGCTGAACATATGCCATTATATTAGGTCATCAAAATTTTGAAAGAGTTCTCACCCATGAGTGGAGGTACTAGATTAAGTGTATACCTAATGTGTAAGAATTTTTTAAGTACTAAAAATGGCACAATTTGTACAAGTGATTAGTAGACATAAGGAAAGTTTGAAACAAAAATGAAGAAAAAATTTATGGGAAATACAAAATACCTGCTCACATCTTTCTTCGATCAGCTTCTTATCTCCACCCCCATTAAGAATTATTGTGTCATCAAGAGAGACAGTCACCTGTTATTTGGACGGAACCAGGGGGAAGTCAATTGTGTCACAAAGAAATTAAAATATGGCACACTAGCACACCCTGCACAAAAGCACAAACCTTTTTTGCAGTTCCAAGCATTTCAAATTGGACTTTGTCCAGGGTTAAACCACGGTCTTCAGTGATAATCTGAAAAGTAGATGTGTCTCAGTAAAAAAAAATTAGAAAAAAGAAATGTCTTTAAAATAAATAATTATCTGGCATAAGCAAAAATTGCAAAGTCGGAGTGAAAGATTGCATGACCTCTCCCCCAGTAAGAATGGCAAGATCGTCTAAATTTGCTCTTCTATTTTCCCCAAAGCCAGGAGCTTTAATGGCACAAACCTAAACACATGCAATTACACTAGTGAAATAATGAAAGTTTTACAGGAGAAGAAACAGGATCAATGTCAAAAGCAGATAAAGAAAAACTATATATATATTTAAAGTAATACCAGAGACTATGACCCCCAAACAAACCAAAGAAACAGACCAACACAGTAGATAACTGAGGTCTTTAATAAATAAAAATTCCAAATCTCATCAAATATGAAATTATTTGTAGGAATATACAAGTACAGATGTACAGACCCTCATCGAACCATGAGTCATTAAGTAATACCTATTCATAAGATTTTGAAAGAAGTATCACTCGATAGAAGTCTTACTTTGATTTTAAGAGTCACGTGTAATTTTTAAGGACAGGCCCGAAACTATTCCAGAGCTTGAGTCATTATCTATTTAAGGAAGTCATCTGAATCCATGAAGATGGTGAAAATAATAACAATCTCCATATGGCAAGATCTCAAGCCCTCTAAAACTTTTGGAAGTTCAATTTATATTTAATAAATTTTGTACTTCTTGAGAAGACAAGTACAGCATTTGTTGGTGTGTCTCAATATATAAGTTTCTCTTTTTGCTTTTTCTTGTAAATGATTAAGGAAAGTACCTTAAGGAAGTCTACAGAGCTCAGAGGTGACACTTTTCACTACAAATACAAATATGTAATCATTTATCTACCATATTCTCCAACACATTATAAGACGTTTCAGTTTTGATTTTGCTTCTTGTCAAAGGACCTATGAGTACTTTATCTATCTATTAATCACAAGCATAAAGATCTCACAAATGTGAAACAGTACCTTTTTTTTTAATTTATTGGTATGTTACCTGTACATCCGGTGGGACATGAACCCACAACCTCACCCTCCACCTTGCTAGAAAGGGAGGAAGTACAATTTGAGCTAAAGCTCATTAGCAACGTGAAGCATGTCATGTTGCTATCAGTAATCACGTGGCCTCCCTAAAAACATACTGCACAATCTATAATCTAAGGATTTCACCATCATTGCAAGTTATTAATGTTTAAATCTTGTACCATATTACGCATTACACCATATAAAGTAACTGCAGAGTAAAGTCAAGCAATCACCTTAATCCCAGCATGATGCTTGTTGAGTATAAGCAAAGCGAGTGCTTCACTATCAACATCCTCAGCTACAACAAGAAGTGCCCTTTTTTTCTGTTTAGAAGTGAATAGCAGCAATAAGAAGGAATGAGAAACTTTCATAGGAGTTCACTTGATAATTCATCAGTGCCTACAATAAGAACCCGTGCAGAAAGATTAATTACCTGTACTGATAGCTCCAATATTCTTAGAAGCGAATTCACATCTGAAATTTTCTTGTCAAAAATAAGGATCAACGGGTTCTCTAGCTCCTACAAATAGCAAGTAATAACTTTTTATGTCGCACATAAAAAATTAAAAAAAAATCAACTAAATTACACCAGAAAAAAGGCTTCCATGAAAAGATATGCAACTGGATCAACTAAAAATAAGTAACAAATGTAGAGGAAAGATGAAACTCCAAGAAAGAAAGTATGCCAAATTTCAAGAAATTAACAATTGAGTGGCCGCTGAATGGTGGCAGACACACAGATCAAAGGACCACAAAATACTAACTGACAACATGGTAAAGATTAGCAAAAGCTTCACATCAAATTAGGACATGAAAAATGACTTTGCAACCAACTATTACAAGGCGTTCATATTGAGGGACTTGAATAATTTAAGGACATGCATGACAACTTGAAACGTTTACAACTCATCTTCTAAGGGAAAAAAAAGTAGAAGAATAAATAACTAAAGCAGCACATGCACCTTTTCAAAAAAAAAAAAAAAAAGCAGCACATGCGCAATACTGGCAACCTAATTCTAGCACAGAAGCAACAAGTAATCAACTATTCAAAGTACAAATATAATGGAAACAACAGCACAGATCAGAACTTACACATTTCTGGGTCTTCTGATCAGTAACAAAATAAGGAGATATGTAACCTCTTGCTAGCTTCATTCCTTCCACCACTTCCAGCTCATTATCCAAAGTATTCCCATCCTGCAAAACTTGGAAATTATAAATAAGAAAATCTAACTGTAATAAATTCAACATCATAAATATCAGAAGAAAAAGGGTGCTTACAGCGACAGTAATGACTCCTTCCTTTCCAACTTTCTCCATTGCTCTTGCTATCAAATCTCCAATCTCACGTTCACCATTGGCAGAAATAGTTGCAACCTATTATATTATTAAATAGACAAAAAAAAACATTAAAACAAGAGAGAGCATAGTAGAAAACATAAAAATGTACATTAAAAAATGACCATGATGCATAGAAGAAATGCCAATGGTTATTCATAATCCTTTATTAGAAAAATTGACAACAACTACATAAATGCAGAAAGTTCTCAGTGCCCTTGTGTTCATTTTGCTAATGACCATTGAAACAATGCTAATGCAAGTAAATTCATAGGCTGTAATTCAAAAATTACTTTCTCTTAAAAGTCCATCACCTGTTTAATTTCTTCTGGTGTGCTTAACATGGATGCTTTGCTTTTCAGGTCAGATATAACAGCATCAACCGCCATATTGATACCACGCCGCAAATCCATCACATTCACACCGACAGCTATTGACTTACAACCTTCAGTGAGTATTGCCTGAGTTAAGACAGTAGCACAAGTAGTACCTGCAACCAGATAAGACTCAGATTGAAATGAACTAGAAAATATCTTAATACACTTTGCTGTCGAAGAGTGCCAGAAGTCATTCAACATCACTTACACACATAAAAATCAGGCAGCTATATATTAAATTACTTATAAGATTCAGATCAAAATGAACTCCAATTCTAAGTAGTTGAGACAAGTGTTGCCTTTTAAGTCAAGTTGACCATGATGGAGCATTTTCTTTTTGGCTCCCAAAGAAGTAATTTTAAGGTCTCCAACTTCTGACCTACTAATCAAAAATAACCAAACTCAATTTAAAACCTTAATATCTGCAGTACATTTATTCTTTCAGACACATAAAATAGAGAAAAAAACAAGAAATTACCATCTCCAGCAGCAGTATTAGTAGCACTTGCAACCTGCTTTACAAGATCTGCACCAACATTTTTGGCCTTTTCCTTGAAGCTGATACTTTTGGCAACAGTGACACCATCCTTTGTGACTTGGGGCTCTCCATGAGTTTTCTCAATTATCACATTGCGACCCTGAATCAACCATCAACCAACCAGAACAATAAGTAAAAGGAAAAAGCTATGATGAGAGCAGCTTCATTTAGATATTTCTGCGTTACTCTACTTCTATTGGATCTTGCACGTATTTTGAGGCATGCTAGATTATGAGATATCATTAGTATCCCGCATGAAAAAATAATCAAAAAAAAAAAAAAAACATGAAGGCAATAAGGCAATATCATAATAGTTGATGGAGTGGATAAGCCTCATAATCGATCAAGGTTGTCTTCTTTTCTCTAAACTCAACTTAAACAAAAAAAAAAATTGGTTTGAACCATAATTTGAAAGGACAAAAGTGTTGTGTGAGGTATTTTAGTCAAATAAATTTTAACTTTTATCTAGAAATATAATTATAGATAATTTAACAAAAAGAAGTATAATAAATAAGCAGTAAGTAACATTTGAATTATGAAAGACCCACTAACCTCTGCATAAATAGCAAGAAAGTTCAGAATTGACATTTTAGAGGAAAAAAGAAAGGACCAATGTTTTAAATAACTTGGGCAATTTAAATGGTAATCTTACCATTTTTTTTAAAAGAGTATACAAATCAAGCACCAAATTACAGAAACACAAAAAGAAAAGAAAAATAATTTTATTGTCATTATCGGTGACTCTAAGCTCAGTCCTCCCCCGCCAGGCTCAAAAGAAGACTTTGGACATTTATCAAATAGTCTGAAATAGATACAAAGGTCTTTGTGGCTTTTCCAAATGCAATGCTTACATTTTATTTTTAAATAAAAAATTTATTTGTCCTCTCATTAAGCTGAATTTGACATGCAGCTGATCAATATTTAGTGGCATAAAATATAGAAGAATCAAAGCTAGGAATCATATACTGAATTAGACTAGTTATTACTTATCAAAAAATATTCTCACTTAGTAAAAGAGTCTGATGGCAGTCAAAAGCATAGGCTTGACGTATGAGGCCTATGCCTTAAGACAACTTCTTTACTTTTTGCATCTTGAGGCAAAATAGAAGTGCTTGCCTTGAGCCACACATCGAGGCGCACCTTATGTAAGCTTTTCTAAACATTGCCTTGAAAATAACATGTTTGTTCATTTTAGCATAGCTTTGGTTTACTCTTTCATCTGAAAAATGAAATTATGCTGAATTATATGATGGTGTTGTACATTGAGCTTTTCCTTTTCACCATTATTGCGCGGTTTCAAAGTAATATCAATAAATCACAGATGCATCAATAAATGAGCATTTCAAAGGACCAAGCTTGAGCCTACAAAAGCAAAGGCTAACTTTCCAAATAATAAACTTTTTTCTCTCAACACTCCCAATAACATTTTTCGAAGTACGAAGGAGGAAAAGGTAGAGAAAAGAACTTGAAACAAAAAAAAATCTTTCCACCATTGTTTTCTACGCAAGCACTACACATAAACGTGACCAAAGAAAAACAAGTTCTTGCCTTTATTGTTGCTTACTCCAATAAATCTCCAACAAACTCTAGAAACCACAAACAAAGGGAAAAATTAACGAACGTAGGTCCAATACCTTTGGTCCCATTGTGACTTTTACGGCTTCTGCTACCTCGGAAACACCCTGCAGCATTGCTGCCCGAGCC
Organism: Carpinus fangiana; assembly: GCA_006937295.1. Taxonomy (NCBI): domain Eukaryota; kingdom Viridiplantae; phylum Streptophyta; class Magnoliopsida; order Fagales; family Betulaceae; genus Carpinus; species Carpinus fangiana. The sequence continues at coordinate 52,089,669 of CM017321.1, forward strand.
CCAACCCCAAAACCAATAGCTTTGGCCCCATACTTTCTGCTGCATATGACTCTGTTACACACCTTTCCAATCCAAATCATTAACCAACGAACATTCAAGTAAGAAAATAATCCATACCCATCAAAAACAATTCCTTGCAGAACCATAAAATAAAGCATAGAAAAATTCAAACAACTGGGAGTCAATAGAATTCGGCAGCGTTTGGCCGCTGAGAAATATGAGAGAAAAGAAAATGAATTCATTAGAATCCGAATCTTAATGTTTCTTACTAGGGAAAATGCAATTTTCCTGGAAACTGAACTAACATAAAACAACATCAAATTTGGATACTTTCTTTTTCCTTTTCTTTCCCCAAAACTTTCTCGGCAATCAAACGGAGGGAAGGAAAATTGCAGTGAATCAAAGACTAATGACAATAAGAGTTCCTTACTAGTCTTCTTGAAGAAGAGGAAGCGATCGTTGAAGCTAATAATTTCGAAGCTATCCGATACATTTGGGAGGGAGAGAGTGAGCGAGAGTTTGAATTTCACGAGAGCAAAAGGGTTTTGGTAGGGTTTTAGCACTGGGATTTCTTACAGTTCCGTAAGAACTGGGAAATGGCTTTATATTACTAGAGGGTCTGGAAGAATCTGAACTGTTCATTTAAGGTGGACCCCAGATGGAATTGTCACCCAATTATGTCACGGTATAGATGTTCCCTATTCCACGTATGCACTGCAGGTGATTCTTGCTCGTTTTGGGACAGCTTTTGGATCATCCGGCCCAGTAATCAAGGCCCAATATTGATAGAAGATCATACAGTGAGGCTTCTGGGCCGTAATTGAGTCAAGTCAAGCCAAGCCGAGCCGAGCCGAGCTTCACATGTTCGGACTAAGCTTGTCAAATTTGTATATGTGCTCTATCTCGGCTTAAGCTCAGTTTGAACTTCAGACTATGCGCTTGAGCTCGGCTCGTTTTTTTTCTTAAGGGGCTCAAACTCTGCTCAAACTCAATAAGCATTTATCAAATAAACGGGTTCGGGCTAAATTTTTCTTTGTTTTCTGAAAACCCAAACCGAGAGCAAGACTGCAAGAGGGTAAAATAAAAAGGAAAATAGCTCAAACTCGTGAATAAAAATAAAAAATGCACTTGTTTTTCTTCTTTTTTGATTTCGAGGCTTCGTTGCTTTGAAATTGAAATGTATCGTGTAGTCTATGCAAAGCAAAGATGAGAGAGGACAAGATGTTACATCCCGAGAAAAATTAACCGATAATTAATTCTACAATGTGTCAACCCATTTCCACTCGGACAAAGAGTATATGCAGCGAAAGACTTTATCAAAAAGCAAGTAAAATAGTTACTAATTAGCCCACAATAAATAACCACCATTGTTTAAACTAAAGCATCAAAAGATAAAATAAATATACATCAAGTGTTTTGATATAATACCAGTCATTAAAATGTTAAAAGACAATTATTATAAACCAAGGCTGAAATAATTAGAACATCAAAACACAAGAAATCTATCATTCAAAATATCCTCAAGGGTACAACCAGGAAACAAGCATAAGTCCACGACTTAGAGAGTAATAATACACGTAAATAAAAACGCTATTTATGCAATGAACTCAATTGCTAAAAAAAATTTATATATCACAAGCAAGAATAAAGTAAGTTTTCTCAGTTTCAATATCATATGACATGAATGTGCGGTATATATATAGTACATGATAATTAAGAAAAATATATCATAGTTCAACTCCATATGATCTATACAAACCCTCAATCCATTTTTAGTAGGATTAGCGTTGTCTCGAAAGACATGTAGTATAATACCAGTGCAATGGATATCACTACGTACCATCATATACTTTTACGTGCATTTAGTACAATTCCATATCATTTCAAAAAAAAAAACAAAAAAGTATAATTCCATATGGTGTGTTCATTTATTGCCATAATCAACTAAAAAGTCAACCTCATCTTATAGAATTCACTTATCCGAGCATGTGGCTATAAAACCCAAAATTTATTTGGGCAAGCGAATCTCATATGAGCTATCGCACAATATGAGTCGAATTATGAAATTTTATAATATGGGAATAATGGTGGTTTTTTCCTTGGAGATGGAAGCTTTCCCTGTTGGGTTTCACCAATTTGCACCTTCTTCCTCAATTAATTAAACATATTGGTGTATCATGATTGGTTTGGTTGCATGATTGGGTGAAATGGATATGAAGCTCCTCACATACTTCCTTATAATGGTGATTGATTATATATAAAAACTTTATAATATTTCGGAAGGCTCAGAGGCTACATTTTATGACAACCCTTCATCACACATGGTTTGCTCATATTAAGGTCAGGGTCACATGATGGAGCCCCCCCACTAGAAAGTCTACACAGTAAAGATAAACAAAATGAATGGAACCCAATAAAATAAAATAAAATAATTAAAAAATTCTGACATTATTAAATTGGTTTACCTAATTCTCGTGTTCCAAACCTTATATAAACTTTTACTTATTTATTTATTTATTCACTTTCAATTTCTTTAGTATCAAAGTCAAATGGCTACCCATCCCATGCCAAGAAAAAAAAAATACCCATGACGATCACAGGTGTAATAAAAACCAATGGTAGAAAAAGACACAAAATTGAAATATAGTGCATAAATATAAACAAATAATAAAAAATAGGAAGAAAAAAAAAATACCAAACCTCTATTTTGTACTCATAGCATTTACATCGAATTATACATCTTAAATGTAAAATACATTTTGGTTACATTTGTCAACAGTGCAACTTACATGTAGCAATCATTGTTTATATCATAAATATACTATTTCTCTCTCGTCCTCTCTCTTTTCCCAAAAAAAAAATTCTTATTATTTTTCTCTCTATATATCTCTTTTTTCAAAATTTTCTTACTATTTATCTCTCCACATCTCTTTTCCCACAAGTTGAAAAATAGGATTTAAAAAAATATATATCATCCTTATAAAAAAAATATATATTTAAATGATATAAATAAAAAAAAAATTAAAAAGATAATTGGATGTATGGTTTTTTTAAAACTCATTAACTAAACTAAATAAAATAAGTTTAAAAGTTCAATTGGTGAAATAATTAAGAATTTTAAATTTTAATGAATCTTCTGTAAAAATTTATAGACTTTTGTCAAGTGTTTTAAACAAATAATAATAATAAGTAAATAAAAAAATAAAGACTTTTTATCCGCCCATGCCTACGTGCTCTTGCATGCAAGCCACAATTATTGAAGCCCTCCACCGACACAAATAAAAAACAGACATTTTGCATCTTTGAGAGGGACATAGTTTTATTGCGGCCACTAAAAAACACCATCCCAACCCTTTACTTACGTGTGGAAATTCAGCATCCACCCAACGTGCTTGCCATCAAACCAGCTGCTGGATCCACTAAATTACTTTAAATATTCAACAACTTGTTCTTTCCTAAACATCAAAAAAAAAAAAAAAAATTGTTCTTTCCTCGTTATATATATATATATATATATCAATTAGGGCAGACAGTCGGTAGGTAATAATGGTTTTTGTAAAAAAATTGTGTTTTCGCATTTCGCATAGACAATATCAATAAAGTAAAAAATTCCATCGATTTATTTCGCCAACTTTTTATTTCATCCCCAAATGACGGTTGGTAATGTCGATTTTAGTAATATCGTTTTGGTAATGGCGGCCAGTAATGTTGACAAGTGAAAAAATGAAAAATTGGTTGGCAAAGTCGATCGGTAAAGTCGGTTTGGTTAGAAAAACCTCTTCGGCATACCGCACCAAAAAATTCGGAATAAAAAAAATCATGCCACCTCCCGTTCATCAACTAGGCGGTCACGGTTAGAACTTGGTGAAACTTGGTCGAAAATCAGTTGAAACTTGGTCAAAAACCGACCAACTTGGTCGAAAATCGGTCGGTTGGCGGCGAATCAATAAATTTGCTCAGGCCTAACATCACCCGATACTAAGCCGGTGCTATTAGATATTTCTTTAAAGCCATTAAATCAAACTTATGTTCACAAATTCAATATAAAAAATAGAATTCTTACACTAGAATGAACATGGCTTGATTATATTAAGAAGCTAAAGTTGCAAGAGCAAGTGAAACGTGTAAAGTAAATTCTCAATGTATTATTGAAAAAGCACAAAAAAAAAAAAGAGAAAAGAAACACTTGAACTTTTAAAAAGAAAAAAGAAGAAGAAAAAAATATATGTAACAAATTTCTCTCCCCTAACACAATCAACTCACCATCCTTTCTTCCATTTACACAATCACCAAAATTAAGACAAAAGAATAATAGAAAATTATTTAAAAAAAGAAAAAAGAACATAAAACAAATTCACACCTTCTTCTCCTCCCTTGCAACGTACCCCTTAGAAAGTCCATTTCCAGATCTTGACTCTCACGTCAACCTTACACTTGGCGCCGGCAGTGGACGCAGTCGCCGCGGTCTTCCCAGTAGGAAGAGTAGCGCTAATTCCTTCACAAGAAACTCTAATCCCAATTTTTGGGGTTTTGAAACCTCCCATCTTGGCCTTCACCTTCGTGTCAAGCTTTATCTTCAATGGCAGACCGTTCTTGTTCTTCATGTCCGCCTTCAAACCACTAACAGAAGCGCTGTCTAGAGCTCTGCCGCTGCTCGTAATTGCAGCCTTCAAAAGGGTCGTGTTCTTTTTGCCATGAACGAAGGAGGGTACAGTTCCGTCGCCAATATCGACGTCGTTTGAGAGTATAGAGATGGTTATGGGGCTGTAGATGAAGACGAGCTTCTTGTTTGGGTTTTTGGCCGTGATGTTGAGGTCAAACTTGGAGTTTAGCGTTGAAGAGGAGGTGACGTTGAGGTAGGAGAGCTTGAGACCGCTGACGGAGAACGCCGGGCGGTGGGGGCGGTAGAGGACGTAGAAGACGGCGCCGGCGATGGCGACGATGAGGAGGAGGATGATGACGAGGAGGATCAGCCAGAGACAGCAGGAGCAGCAGCAGCTACGGCCGTTGCGGCGTCGGTGGTGGGGTTGCGGGCGGTAGGCGGGGCGCGTGGCACCATAGAGTTGGGCCTTCGTGGCAGGGAAGGCGCCGTTTCCTGCTGCGGCGACAGCGGTGCCGTTGGCGGTGTTGGGCTTAGCAGAGGGATAGACCCTGTCTGTCATGGTGTTTCTTCTGGGAGCCTAGAAAGTAAGAGCTCAAAGGTGTTTGTTCAGGTTCTGAGAGAGCAAATAAAGGGAAAATGAGAGAGAGAGCGAGAGAGAGAGAGGTGAGAGGTGATTGTTTTGGTTCGATCGGAGAGATACGCTTGCTTTAGACTCCAGACTCCAGACACTCACGAAGAAAAAGGTGTTCGTTTTGGTCAGACACAGAGAGAGAGAGAGAGTGGAGAAGGTGGGGGGTGTGAAGAGATAGATGAAAGTGGGGAGCTGAGGAAGGTGGAATGGCAAGAAAGAGACAGCAACTTGACAACAACCAAAAATTATCCCCACCTTCTTATGGCGAGCGTTGGTACCACTCTCTCTCTCCCCCTTAAACCATTAAATAGTTTCTCTAATTAATGTCTTTTTCTTTACACATTCCTCACATGCAATGCAATATTTATTTTGGAAGGACCCCCCATCTCATTCATTTTCTTCTCCCAAATATTCCTTTCTGAATAAAAACACAAGTGGTGATTAGTGGTGATTTTAAGGTGGTTGGGTAAGACTCCTGCAATAGGAATCTATAATTTTGATTAATATTAGTTGTTCTAGGTTTACTTATGTCCGAATGAGAATCAAATTTGAGGGAGCGTATGTAATTTTTACTGTCTAAACTTATCATTTGCAGTTTTCAATGAATACGTATTACTATTGGTATGCACAAATAGAGTAATTACTATAGTTACACCTTCCTCTATTTTTTAATAAAAAAAAAAATAAAAAAAAATAAAAACCTAAGCACTTACTTCACCCAACAATATTTGTTAAAATTGAAGGACAATATCATGGGTGGAAACCTATAAAATTGACTGTCATATTTGTTAAACTTTTTGTTTTGTTTTGATCTTTTAATATAAACATCTTAAAAAATAATTAAAATAGAATATATTTTTAAAAATATAGAAACAATTTATATTTTATTATTATGTCAAAATATTTTTTATAAAAAAAAATACTTCCAAAATACATTTACAAAATACCCAAAGTTCTTTTATTAGTTTGGATAAAATGAAAATAATAATAATAATAATAAAAAAGACTAAAAGGAGATTATTAGTAATAATTTTACAAAAAACATCATATTAAGAAGTTGGATTTTGGAACTTCATTATGGAACAGAATCCTCTCCGGTTCAAATGAACTGGAAAATATCCAGTTAGTTATAGTAAATGGGTATTTTTGTCTTTTTACTTTTTGATGGGACAAAAATACTCTCCACTATAACTAACTGGATATTCTTCCGTTCAAATCAAATGGAAAGAATCCTAATAGAGCATTCCATTGAATTTTAAAAACTTTTGTCCTAAAATGGTAGTTCAATCGATTGTGAACCATGCCAAATGAAGCGGATGTCACTAATTTGAATCTCAATCCCTTTCCTTGTGTGGATATGTCAAAAAAATTAAAAAATTAAAAAACTTTTGATGCTGACTTGGGTGACTTAATTGGTTCTTGTTTTTTCTGAACAAAAATGGTAGGCCAAAAAGACTAATTATAACTATTTTACCTAGACGTATTCATTAGGTCAAGTGCTAAACTATACATATTGGGTAATATTTTATTGATTTACCTAAACTTTACATTACCCCTTCGCTCATCCACACCATTTATTACGTATTCTACCTTCCATTTCCAGAAAAATAATTTCTGATTACCAAACGCGCTCCAGATGCGCGTGGACCTATCACCCCTCAACCAACATACAGATGTCTGCATTTTACCTACTGTGGAGTGTGGACTGACGATGAATTAGGTCAGCTGTCGAATACTTTGTGGAAGCAATATTTTCCATAATTGAAATGTGGAGGCCCATGTTTTCATGTGCAGATCTGATGGCCTACATTTCAAGACTTGTTCAGATTTTAAAGTAATCGAGCGGTTGAGGTTTGATAATTATTAATCACGTAATTAAGAATATGATTATGAAAAATCGAGCGGCAATTAGTTGCAACCTTAATCATCATTGACAATTTGACAGGATGGAAGTCAAGAAACCAGCAAATCGATTCCTTCCCCTTACCTTCCGTCTCTCAACAGGTCTTGCTGTTTAATATATATTATCGGTCTGGCAATGACGTGTTTCTATTTCACAAAATTAATGGGTCAATAAAAAAAATAATTAACTACCCTTTCCTTACCAAAAACCCCATTCAGGTCATTAAATCAAACAAGCAACCCATTACATATGCATAAAGTTGGTAGTTGATAGGAGTATATGGTAATCGAGTGATAGTTTATGGGAGAAAAAATAATTATCCCAAAAAAATGCATATGCATTCAAGACATGTGACGTACAAATAATGAGTTAACCATCCGACTTAACGATTTTAATTGATAAAATTTGGGTTTTGGTAATGAAAAGATAAGTTGATGGGGTCGTAATGTAAAATTGATAGTTAATGAAAATATATGGTAATCGAGTGGTAGTTAGTTTATGAAGAAAATGATAATTACCCCAAAGTTTTTTGAGTAGCGAAAATGGCTATTGCTGTTGGAGATGCTCTTGTCCCAAAAGCTAAAGCATAATAAGAAAAAGTTTAAGCTCAGTAGGAAGTGATAAAGTCAATATATGTGAGGATCAACACGTTAAATATTTAATTGATAAAGTCAAGGTTTGAACTTATGACTTTTCACTTTGATACCATGTTAAATCATCGTTTATCCCAAAAGCTTTAGCTTAATATGAAGAGATAGATTCAATCATTTAATCAATACTTTAACATTTACAAACCTAATTAGTTTATGCCACAACATTCCGATCACATTAGGTCGATCTAGAACAATTTAATGCCGGGTTTTACTCATATATGCATGCATATCTTCTAATTAAAAAAAATAAATAAATAAAATTATTGGCATGATTTTCTTGGTGATCTTACATGCATGGATGTTTACATAAAAATTAATGCTTTGATAAGGATTAGGTGATGTAATGTTGTAACTAATACAACTCATTCTCTGTCAGCACTGATTACTCATTTGGTAATCAATCAATGTAGCAATGAAGATATATATCAGAAATATTGAAATGATGGAAACCAAGGCAGACGCAAGAAATATAGATTGAAATGGCCGGGAGAGTCCATTCTTGGTTAATGCTGTATGATAAATTGGCAATGTGATAATAATTTAGGGCATCTTTGCTTGTGTATTTTTCAAAGTATTTTATGTTTTCAAAAACATAAAATACTTTTCATACATTCAAATAAAAATATTTTGACAAAACATATGCTTATAGTTTTTGTAGTTGTATGAGCTAACTTATTATTTAAGAAATTAAGAAAAGAACTGATCGTATGACCACTCTTAGTGGAGGAGATGAGTGGTCATGCAACCACCTCTCTCTTAGTTAGAGGTGGTCGTACAATCACGTCAATAGGCAAGGCCGTCACTTTTGTTTTGGTCACCATTGAATTTGTAAACTTACGTAGATTTAACATAAATCAATAGTGGACTCCACAAATCTAATGATTGATTGTAAGGGAATATGGGTTAAATATGAAAAACTTATTGACCTCTAGTATTTCTCTTTAAAAAATGAAAGAGAAATAAATAGTCCCCCATATAAGCCATATTTAATAATTTCAAAAATAGTTTCAATTATTTTTCTTTGCCCTAGTACCAACTAATTAATTTAACTAGTCCTCCATTTTTTCACAAGGCAAAATGTATTTTTATTTTTTGGATAATTAAAACATTTATTTATTAATGCTAAAAAAATTGGTCCAACACAAGTGCAATCTAAAACATTTACATTTTACCCACTTTGGTTAATCTTTAGTCTTTACCATTCAATCAATGATTTCTTGCAAAATAAAAAAAAAAAAAAAATGAGAATATCATGATTAACCAATCAAGAACACCCTTTTTCAGGATTGTGTTATTCTTTAGGGTTGTTTGCTTACGGTTCCCTCTTTGTTATTGTACTACCCTTTTCTTTTTCTTTAATCTTAGGTTTCGTAAAGTATTTTTTTTTTAAAAAAAAAATATATATGTTTTATATTTTTTAGCATTTGGTACGATCAAAAATCGAGGTCAAAATGAAAATATTTTCGATTGACTAGGAAAATCTTCTTTAATTTCTGTAAAATTGTTTTATATATATTTTTTAAATTGTAAACTATTTTTCGAGTTTAAGCTTTTTCTTATCAAATTGCCAAAGTTCGCCAAACTATTGTCTGAGACTCTAAGGTTGTCGAAATTAAAGTCGCTAGTTGTTTTATACCATTGCTTATTTTCCGTATGAGCCAAAAATCGAAAAAGATCTTCAGAGAACAAATCATTTTTATTTTTGGAATAATGATTTCGTTAAAACATTTTATGTCAAAACAAATGGAGTCTTTAGTTAATTAATTAATTTGAAATTAGATACAGGTGGCCAAACCAGTCAAGAAATTTTGACAAGAGTAATGTTATACACCGTCTTTTTATCCTCAAAAGTTGATTCGACTTTTAAAATTATCATTGAATTTGGGATATATTATTTTTAAATTTTAATTCAACAATAATTTTAAAAATCATATCAATTTTGAAAGTTAAAAAAAAATAATAATAACACAAAAAATCACCGACACAATGCAATGCAAGAGAGATGTAGCTATAGTGAGTCATTGCCCCTGTCTGAGGGTCACCGTCAGCACCACTGTCATTATGTAAAGAAAATGGTGGTCTCCAACAGTATATTACCAAATCAAAGGGCATTGTCTTCTGTGGGGACAATATCTGCAGCCTTGATTGGATTATAATAAATAAGGCAATTATAATACAACCATTCTGCATAATTGCCTCATTCAAAATAGCCCAATCAAGCATGTTCTACAGAAACAGAGAGAGATAGAAAGATCAAAGTCCTTTTCATTAATTTCTCTGGGGTTGAAAAACTAACATAATCAAGCCTCTATCTTATAGAGAGATCCAAGTCCTTCTTCATTTCTCTGGGGCTGAAAATGAGAAATACTACGGTTTTTTATAGTAGGGTTAAATACTTAATTAGTCCCTAGGGTTTGAAAATTTTATTTTTTCCTCCTTAGGGTTTGAAAAGTGACCAAATTGGTCATTGTGGTTTTGAAAAGTGACCAAGTTAGTCCATCCGTCAGTTGACCGTTAGTTGGCTTAACGGACTAACGCGTGGACCAATTAGAAGTTAACACGTGGCTACTTAATTAAATTTTTTATTTTAAAAAAAAATTAAAAAATATATATATTTTTTTGAAAAAAAACTAGGGTGGTCGTAGCCACCCCAGGTTTTTCTCTCTCTATTTTTTTTTTCTTTTTTGAAAAAAATATTTTTTTAAAAAATAAAACATTTAATTAAGTGGCTACATGTCAACTTCTAATTGGTCCACGTGTCAATCCGTTAAGTCAATTAACGGTCAATTGACAGATGGACTAACTTAGTCACTTTTCAAAACCACAAGGACCAATTTAGTCACATTCCAAACCCTAAGGAGGAAAAAATAAAGTTTTCAAATCCTAAGGACTAATTAAATATTTAACCCTTTATAGTATTATGTTCTCTTGATTCTATGTAGATAAAAAAAATTTACCCCATCATATTTTTTTATAAAATAATATTAATTTATTTCTTTATTTTGTTTCCATTTCTTCTTCTCTTTTTAATTTATCAAGACTTTAATTTAATCCATTTTGGGCTTCAAACTGCCTTTTATCTATCTACATTTACATGTTTATGGTTTCAAAACTTTATTTTTTTCATCCTTAGGGTTTAGAAAGTGATCAAATTAGTCATTGTGATTTTGAAAAGTGACCAAATTAGTCCTTCTGTCAGTTGATCGTTAGTTGACTTAACATACTGACATGTGGACCAATTAGAAGTTGACACATGGTTAGCTAATTAAATAATTTTATTTTTTTAAAAAAAAATATTTTTTCAAAAAATAAAAAATAAAAAATAAAAAAATTTGGGCACCAAGCCACCCCATCCGACTCTTGCAGTGATTTGATTTGTTATACTCATTATATATAATTATATATAATCAGAGTTGAGCCAGAGAAGGCAACAACATAGAAAGAATTCAATCAATCTTGCAAGGATGTCTGAGTCGGCAAATTCTCCAATGAAATCTGATTTCAGTCCTGACGCTTGCTATCGCAGGGAGAAAAAATCCTTCGCTTTCCTCCTCCCACATGAAATGTACAGTGTCGATGCTTGTGAGGAGAGAAATTCCCCTGTAGCTATCCCGATCCTTCTACCACATGAGAAATTAGGTGTCGACGCTCCCATGGAGTGAGAGAACGGCCAATGGCCACCCAAAATTTTTTTATCCTTTTTTTATTTTTTTTTATTTTAAATATATATATTTTTTGATTTTTTTAAAAATAAAAAATTTAATTAGGTGACCACGTGTCAATTTCAAATTGGTCCACGTGTTAGTCTGTTAAGTCAACTAACGGTCAACTGACGAAATGACTAATTTGGTCATTTTTCAAAATCACAATGACTAATTTGGACAATTTCCAAACCCTAAGAATAAAAAAATAAAGTTATGAAATCCTAAGGACTAATGGGGTATTTAAAAAAATTCCTTAACATATTGATATAAAGTTATATTTTGACCTAAATATTAGGTTGGGCCTTTATTAAAATTAAACTTGACCCTTATCCATACTTTCGTCCTTCTCGATAATAAATCTTGGTTTCGGCTCTGGTGGCCGGCCACTCGAAGGAGGTTTTTGGGTGGCAATCACCCTCAAGGAGGTGGCTGGGGCGGTAGGCTAACCCATGGATATGGTTAGGGTGGAACAACCACCTTGAAGAATGGTCTGACAATTTATTAATTTTTTTTTTGGTTTTACTATTTTATTACTTGGTTAAGTTCAGACGCACATCTTGAATAGTTGAATGAATGGTCTGAATCTTCTATTTACTCTCAACTCCAAACATTTCCAGTGCATTAAATGATAAAATATTCCAAAGCCATGCGCTTGTACCATTTAGTTTGATCACATTATGCATGTGGGGGCACCAAAGCAGAATTCCCAATTTGCCTAGCATAAAAATAATTGCAACTTGATGACAATTAAAAGAATGTTTCCTATCAATGTATTGGTGGAGTTGGGTCTGTCTATAGTTTAATTAGACTTAAGAGAGTGCGTGCGGTTCCTATGATCTAGGCCTTTTCCGTGTGATTCTTATCGTCTAGTCCATTTTGTCACCTATGTTATGATTGGAAATTTGACTTAACTCTAAACATAAACGAAGCAATATTAATATAACCAAATCTGTAACATTTTTCAAACATTAAACAACCATATCCAGTACCAAAAATGCTTTGAAAGAATCATTTCCTCAATCAACCGAAAAGAAGTCAAGGCAAAGCATTCCCTTACATAAACAATGCAAAAGTATTTCAGTGTTTCAATACTCTTTGGAACAGTCCATGGCACGCTCTCTTTCATATCCCCCACCAACACGCTCTCTTTAATATCCCCCACCAACGCCAAACTCTCGAGAGTGTCTCTCATAAGTGTAAATATGCTGCTTTTTGCTTGATCAGTTCCAGTGGCCTTTAATCACCCATGTCAACCAAAACTATTCCATTTGAATTCTCAAAGCTCTGCAAACTTCAGAGCTTCGTCTCAGCAAAAGAACAATTTTTGGGTTCTTCCCACCTAACCCATTCTTGTACTTTCACCATACCTCCTTCTCATTACTTGGGTGATACTATATGTGGGTCTGCTTTTGTAGTTAATTTTAACGTTAGCACAGTTGTTCCTTAAAGTTACACTCATATTTTGCGTACGGGCTTATTTCAGTTTTTACTTCTTTCTCTTAAATATTTCTCTTTTTCAGTTGGATGGCTGAGTAAGAGCTTACAGATCTTAAGAATTTATCTCCAATTTCCTTGGAAGTGAAATGGGGAGGCAGCTGATTCTCCTGCTGATGAAAATATGTTTGACACTTGGTGCTATGCAAGTTCATGGATCTGCAGGTAATGTGTTTGATTTTTTGTGTTCTGAGCTGGGTTTCATACTGAATTACGCTTGATCCACTAATTTGTTTGATAGAGTACATGTAGAATTCGCAAATTTTCCCTGGATCTGTCTCTGGGTTGCTTAGGATTACTGTTTCTGTGATCAAGTAGAGGAAAGCTGATTTATATTAATTTTGTTGTAGAATGTCTTTAAATTTATATATGAAACTGACACAGTTCGAATTGGACGGTGAAATGCCACCGTAGAAATCTGCATTTCATGATACTTACAACGTGGCTTTGTAATGACCATGACTAAATTATGCTTGGTTTATTTTATAAGGTTTGCTAGTTGATGAATTTTATGCTGGTTCCTGGAAAAATTTTCAACTGGTCACATTTTGGTGATTTTTAATTATTGAATGTTATATGTGTAAGGTAGCCCCATATTTCGCATTAACTGCATATTTTTAATTGAAACTTGATGTTAGATTTAAAATATTGACCAATATAGTATAAGCATTCACTTATGGGGATTGCCACTTTCAATTTTTCCTTTGTGATGATGTTTCTCTAATGGTGCAGTACCACTTCCATCACCACCAAGGAGACTGCCGCGAAAACCACCAACACCCAATCCTTTCAAACTAGGCCAACTACCATCCAGGGTACCAGGTGAACCTTGCAAAATGAATTCTTAATTTAGTCATTGAAAAAAAAATTTACATCTCTAGATGCTGGAATTACTTGTTTAAGTTTCAAATAGTGCTAGCATATGTCAGAATAATACTTTAAATGATTAAATTCAACCTTTGCCATCAACTTTGGCTTTTGGGACAAGTAATAGCTTGTCATGGTATTAAAACATGTGGTCTTGAGTTCAAACTGTCTCCACTCTACGCCTTCAATTCGAAGTTAAAAAATTCCACTTGCCATAAAAGGTAGCTCATTGATATATTCCATTCCTGATTCCTTATTGTCATATATTTTCTCATGATTTGGGAGAGCTGATACTGAAATCACCATGTTCTTCTCTTGATATGTTTGAGTACAACATTTCATGGTATCCATTTAAAGGAGGAACTAAATTTTTTGGTTGAATGAAATTAAGCAACATGTTAAGCATGTAGCAATATTTCTTTGGAGTTGGTCAGTGAACATGTATGAAACCTTGAAAACAATTCATTGTTAAATGACCTTGTTTCAATGTGATGTTGCAGACCATGCTGTCACTCCTGCATCACATCCTCTCAGTTATGGCAGGAAAAGACATGGCAAGCTAGTTAGTTCACCTCACAACAAAGCATTGCCTAATTCATCACCTATGAATCACTCTCCAGCTAAAGGTAATTGGAGTGCGACACAGATCTTTTATTTTCTAACTTTCAAGGTCGGAAGAATAATTTCTTATATATGCATAAATATCAAAATTTAAAATGTCTTTTCCTGTCATAGCAACTCCTCAACATGATCTGGTTCGGCATTCAAGTATTGCACTTCCACCTTCTATGTCATTCTCAGGAGGTCCTGGAAAGAAATGGGTGCATGGCCCTGCATCTCCCCCTTCAATCTCGTTTCATAAACATTATCATGCAAGAAAAAAGTTCAACTCTGCTCCAGAACCATCTTATCTGATACATCCACCCACTTACAGCCAGCAAGGTTTGATTCTCCAATTGGAAATAGCTTAAATTAGTTAATTACAAATTCTTTAATTTTGAAGATTGAAATCTTTAAATTTATTTTTATATCTTCTGCAAAATGTAATGTGAAAATTGCAGGCCCTTCAGTCTCCCCATTCAAATCTCCCTATCCTTCATCAATAAGCAAGGATTTTCCTGCACCTGCACCATCACCAACAATACTATCAAGCCACTTCAACAGTATGAGAAAGTTCATTTTAGTCTGTTGCTTATAACCTTGCAGTTATCTTTGGATTGTTTAGTATAAGTACCTGACAATGACCATGTTTTGTGTTTGCAAGTGCCCATTCTTCCGCCAAAAATTTCTCCTTTGGGTTCTACCCTGAAGAATACAATGACCCCACAACCCTCACCACTTCTGACTCTACCACCTCCACCTCCTAATGAAGGTACAGAAGCATCTAACACTCACCAGTTTATATCTAAATAGCATTATTATCAGAATTAGAAAGTAATCACACTATTATCATTATAACATGCATTAATTCTGTTTGATATTCCTCCCTGTAGATTGTGCGTCTATGACATGCACAGAACCTTTAACATATACACCTTCAGGGGCACCCTGTGCTTGTGTGTGGCCAATTGAAGTTAAACTCCGCCTTAGCGTTGCAATATACACGTTCTTCTCTTTGGTTTCAGAGCTTGCTGAGGAAATCGCAGGTAGTATTTCACTAAACCATAGCCAAGTTCGCATTATGGGAGCAGACGCAGCTAGTCAGCAGCTAGAGAAAACCAGTGTCCTCATCAACCTGGTGCCTAAAGGACTGAAATTCAATGATACTACTTCGTTTTCTATTTATGAGAAATTCTGGCACCGGCAGGTTTCAATCAAGGCTTCAGTTTTTGGTGCCTACGAAATACTCTATGTTCACTATCCAGGTTAATTTTGTCCCTCAGCTTCATGTTTTTGGAAAATTTCAAGTAAAATCTCTTCTTAAAATTCATTTTGATAACAGAAACTTCAAATTTTAAAATTTTTAGGGCATTTGAAGCTTAATAACTTCAGCCATTTTTTATTATTGAAGTGATTCGTCAGTGCAGTATGTATGCACCACCTGCTAAAGCAGTTTTATGTGGGAATTTTGTAGCTTGCCCTTTTCTTTTTGTTACAATTATGAAGATACTAAGCCCAGTGTTAAAGATGGCATCCAAGTGCCAATTGTATCATTCTTAGAAGTTGTTTTCAATGACTCTTGTTTTTTTTTTCCTTCTGTTTTTTGGTAATTTGGACTTTCGTGTATCTGAAGTTTTACTTCTGAATCTCTTATGCTTATGCAGGTCTTCCCCCGTCTCCCCCTTCAGCACCTTCTAGCAATTCAGCAATAGATGATGGGCCATATGCTGGCCACGAGAACAATGGAAGGATAATAAAACCTTTAGGAGTTGCTGTGCCCAGGAGGAAAAAAAATGGACTTGGTGGAAGCATAATTATTGTAATCGTACTGTCATCTTTCACTGCCTTCATTATATGTGTTGGACTCGCTTGCCTTTTGCTGTTGAAATGCGGTTATGGTGCCCATCGTTCTAAACAAATTCCGCATGCTTTAATATCCTCGCCTAAAAAGTCATCAGGTAATGCATTTTACCAAGTTCTTTGGACTGTATAGATCGTCCACTTATCATGTATCTTGAACCCAGTAATTATTTCTTGAAGTTCTTGTGTCTTTGGTAAACTTTAAGCATCATCTAAATAAAATCCCTATGCAAATTCGATCTTTTGAGTTGAATTACTATCAAGATCATTGCAAATGATAGTATTCATTTCTTGTCTCATGACTTGTCTCCATGATATTTTCTATTCAACTCTCAAGTTCTGGTTTAGCATGCATTGTAGTGAAGTCAAACTATTGCTATAAAGCAAGCTTGGATGTGATCTTTGTACATTTTTCTTAATAACGAGAGAGAAAAAAAAAAAAAAATGAAAGAGGAGAGTCGACCACATAAATTTTCTAGTTTGACATTGTGCAGAGTTCACTTAAAGTAATATATATCTAAACTCAGCAGGGGCAGCCAGGTCTCTGATGTTTGGAAGCATGCGTGGTTCTGCATCAATGTCTTATAGTTCCGGCACACTAACATATATAGGAACTGCTAAGACCTTCACTTTGAATGACATAGAGAGAGCCACCAATAACTTTGATCCTTCAACAATACTTGGAGAAGGTGGATTTGGGCTTGTTTACAGTGGCATTTTAGATGATGGGAAGGAGGTGGCTGTGAAGCTTCTCAAGAGAGATGATCAGCATGGCAGCCGTGAGTTCTTGGCAGAAGTTGAGATGCTTAGCCGTCTGCACCACCGAAATTTAGTTAAATTGATTGGTATATGCACAGAGCATCAAGCTCGCTGCCTAGTATATGAACTAGTTCCAAATGGAAGCGTCGAGTCCCACTTACATGGTAAGTAGAAGCTCAACAAATTTCCATTTTCCAATGCTTCACACTAGTCTGGTTGAAGTGCCAGATATTTATGGAGTTTACATTATGAGCTTCTTTAAGGTGTGACTTTCTGAATGCATTCGTTTTGTGTACTTCCAGGTGTTGACAAGAAAGCTGATCCACTTGACTGGGATGCTCGGATGAAGATTGCCCTTGGTGCAGCTCGGGGCTTAGCCTATCTGCATGAAGACTCAAACCCACGTGTTATACATAGAGACTTCAAGTCCAGCAACATCCTATTGGAAGACGATTTTACTCCCAAGGTTTCAGATTTTGGATTGGCTAGAACTGCATTAGATGAGGGAAACAAACACATCTCGACACATGTTATGGGAACTTTTGGGTATGAACTCCATTTCTCTTATGCATCATAAATAATCCATGTTTTTGTGGTCATTCTAATCTATTTGATATGTATCTTTATCCTTCCCTGACAAATGTATTTTCTTCATGCCAGTGTTTGATTGTTAGTTTGCCTTTCCAAATTGGATATCCTGCCTTTTTGTTTTTTTATCCTACTCTAAATCTTGTTTGCAGTTACTTAGCTCCGGAGTATGCAATGACCGGACATCTTCTCGTGAAAAGTGACGTTTACAGCTATGGTGTAGTACTTCTTGAGCTGCTAACAGGAAGAAAGCCTGTAGACTTGTCGCAGCCACCAGGTCAAGAAAATCTAGTTGCTTGGGCCCGTCCACTTCTAACAAGCGAGGAGGGATTAGAAACAATCATTGATCCAGCTATAAAGTCAAATATTTCAATCAATAGTGTAGCTAAGGCAGCAGCTATTGCATCAATGTGTGTGCAACCAGAAGTGTCTCACCGCCCTTTCATGGGTGAAGTTGTTCAGGCCTTAAAGCTAGTATGCAATGAGTTTGATGAAACACATGATCTGGGGTCAAGAAGTTGCAGTCAAGAGGATCTTTTGATTGATTTAGATAGTAAGAGTAAGAGTGAGAAACTTTCAAGTGAGATTGTGGAAATCTCACAGTCCCATCAACCACTTTCTGGCTATGATTCTAGCCATGACACCAAGATAGCATTATCAGCATCAGATTTGTTAAGTACATCTGTGGGACTTGAGGATCAAGAATTCGGGTCTTTCAGGAGACAATCCACGTCAGGGCCACTGAGGGTGGGGAGGAAAAGGCAGTTTTGGCAGAGATTAAGAAGTTTGTCAAGCGGCAGCATGAGTGAGAATGGGGTTGCATTGAAATTATGGCCAGAATCTCATTAGCTCCTGCTGAAGTCCCATTGATGTACAATTGCAATCTCTTCCGTACAAGATTGGAGTTTGCTTTCATGGACAAGAAGAGCAAGGCCTAGACTTGCATAGCAAGCTGTTATATGACTCTTGTGAAAATAGTTGGTCTGGTCTTGAATAATATGCTGATGACCAAATGGTTGCTTTCATGGACAAGAGCAAGGTCTAGACTTATATAACATATGCCGACTCCCAAATCAGCAATGAAGTTAAGTCTGGCAGTGACAAATTCCAAAATGCAAAACAAAACTTGGATATGTTATTTCACCTCCATTGAATCTCTTGGATGTTTGTGGAGGTCTGGTCTTGAATAAATCATCCACATCTGCTCCTTGGTCCAGTTATTGGAGCTGCTTGCTGTCTTCTTTGAAACGGTTAAACCTTTTTATATGTATGGAGAAATATATATATATATATATATATTAGCTCCTTTGGCCCAAGGAACCAAAAAGTTTGAGGTTGTAATATATAATTTCTGTTAGATTTCTTAGCTTGATGATGTAGTACATCTGGTAGTTTTGCTGATAGATTTTAATTCTGCATTATCAATCTTTGGAAGTATGATACCTAATTGGCCGCTTCATGAAACAGAGATTCAAATTCATAGGATGTAACACCCTGCACTAAAATAGGATTAAGGACACCCTTATTTAAGGATATGTTTTTATTTGCAAGCTTTAGATGCATGTAAACTTGTGGTTTAGTTTTTGTTTGGCAAGTAGAAGTATTTTCTTACCATTCATAATGCAATCCCAAACATGTTCTTCATTTGTAAGTTTTTGCCAAAGTGTGTTTTGACAATTTTTTGAGTAAAAAAGTTAAAAAATTACTTTTAAATTTTTTTACCAAATATGTTAACTTTTGTTTGGCACGGTACGCAATCCTAAACGGTCCCTTAGTAATAGGAAGGGTTATACACTGTTCAAACGAGACTACTCTAGTTAGAATGATGATTGGCGGTCGGGTGAGGAAGAGGGTCCACCATCAAGCCCGAAGGAAGGAGGCTGGACCCAGAAAGAAAGGCCTCTCCCTGTCTCAGGACTTGCAAACAGATATTTCTCAAGCTGCAGTTCATTCAAGAGTCTTTGGGCTTATGGGCCTCATCTCTGGACTTCCAATTGTTCAGGACCTGGCCCAATACTTCATATGCCCATACATGCCCATAACCCAAATTTAAGAACCCATTTTTCAGATTAAATGAAATATCCAAAGATTCAGGGTTGAGGCCTGAGGCTGAGGGTGCCATGAATATGTACGAAACTGAGGTTTACTATATAAGTCTGCCAATGGAGGCCATCAATATGTGGGAAGCTGAGGTTTATTTGTGCGAGAAATATATAATAAACAAAAATATTTATACTAATTATAGTTAATTATATAATAAGCTAAAATATATGATATATAAGTATATGATAATTACTATAAGTATACTAGGAGGTGTTATCAATCGTTGCATGAAGACTTTTTTTGTACTACCAAATTGTCCTTTTCATTCTTTTTTTTTTCCCCCTTGCAATGACATATCTATTCCCTATAATTCATTCTTTCTTCAAGTACAGGCCTTTTATTCAAGTAGAAAAAGAAAAACATGCAAAAATGAAAATGAGTATATATATATATTTTTCTTTTCTTTCAATACGAAGAAAAATGGTTACAAGGAATTAAATATTCACAAAAGGGTGGGCGCACCTAACAACAAAGCCCAAACAGAAGAGGCAATACAAAGGTAGAACCAAACAGTAGGCTATAGATCCATTAAAAATTATAAGAAGACCATTAACGATCTAAGCCTTTCTAAGAACCGGACATGATGATAAGATTGCACAAGGACACCATGAAGATCCCCAAGCGATAACGGCAACAATTGCGGTGAAGTGGTTGTTAAGGGAAAGGTATTGCCAAGCGGCAATAGAATCTGAGGATAGAGCATTAGCAGAAACCTGATGTCAATTAACTTACACAACAATTAGTCACTGAGAAATCTAGGAAAAGAATCTTCACTCCTGAAACTTTATGGCCAAAACCCTAAACCTTGGCTCAAACTTAGCCTAATAACTAGGCTATTTAGTTGAGAAGAGGTTTCCTTCCCTTTGCAAAACCAAAATCACATATTGCAAGCTTTTCTGCAGTACTTTCAGCAGCAACAAAATGGATGGTTATAAAAAATAGTGGAGAATACATATTAACATTACAATTAGCAAGCGTGAAAATAAGGATTTTCCACTGGCAAGCCATTTTCTACATATTACTGCTAGGAATTAAAAAGACTATAGTTACATTTCCACTATTACTAACCAAGGCTTCTCCATTTATCCTCCTATATGAGCTTCCATGCTTCCTCATATGCCAGCTGCTCTTCCTAATCTGTCCCTCAAAATCTTCACTCCCATGTACCTGAATTTCACCAAAAACTAAACATGTTGAGAAAATAGAAAGAAAAAAAATATATATCTTGACACTATAACTTGTGTTTTAGCTTTCTTCTTATCTTGTACCTGCCCATCATCATGACAGTGCCTTGAGGATTTGTGCCTGGAGATTCTCTAAACGTTGAGCCATCAACAACACGTAGCCTGTGAACACCAAGAACCTTGTAGTCATTGCTAACCACCTTGCCCACATGGCACCCACCATGGTAGTGCCAAATTGTGATAACAGTGTCTTTGCAGAATTGCTCCATGGACTTTGTGTCATTGATCTGCTTAGGAATGAGGTTAACATTAGCCTTGACACTCATGTTAAGTATCTTGTCCACAGTTTGCTTCTCAATCTGTGTGAAGTTTGTGAAGCGTTCCGACTGGACAATCTTCGTGGCCATGCGAATCCCTTCGACGCAGCGTTGAAGATCATATGGATGCTTGAAGTAGTTGAAGGTGACAGAAGGGTTGTCATTAACATTGGTGTTGATCAGTCTGAGATCCCCTGTAGAAATTGGGGTGGCAATCTTTTCTAGTATGAAGCCTCCCTTGAAAGCTTCATGGGGTATATCTCGCTTGCCTTTGATGTAAGCTTGAATGGCCTCTGGTGTTCTCTGCTTTGGAGAAATCGTAGAGAGCTGCCCAATCTAGCCATACCACAAAATGCTACTCATGATTTGTATTTCATAGTCAAAGAAACTTCAAGAAAGAGTGTCAGTTTATATATGTTCTGTCACCTCCAGTATCATTGTTCTCCATAATATGAATGAGAAATGTTACACTCTCATTCGCATGCTCTCAACTACATACTCTCTAACGAGATAATGAAAATTACCGTTACATTTTGGACCGAACGATCATTATTGAATTTTGAATCCAATGGCGATTTTCATTGTCCCGTCAGGGAATGTGCACTTGAAATTATGAAAATGAGAGTGTATGTAACATGTTGCTTACCTCGGCTGACATGATGCCATGGTGGCAATGAATGCTGTCTTTGGACTGTCCAAAGCCACTGCTAGCTTCAATATACACACCCTTCTTTGTTATCCCTACAGTTTGTATGAGTGATTGTGTAACCGGTTTATTAGAGGGAACGAAAACAGTGTTCATGGGGTTATCCGCCATGCCTTTCCCAACATACTTGTTATCAACCACCACCGGAATTTTCAACTTTTCGAGCTCAGCTTTTGGTCCAATACCACTTAGCAGCAGCATTTGAGGGGTCCCAATTGCTCCAGAAGACAAAATGACTTCACTCCTTGGCTTATTCACAAGAAGTGCTTGATGTTTGTTACCCTTTTCGTCTGTGAAAATGACCCCCACAGCCCTTGGTTGCTTTCCTATATTATACATTTACCATCTCATTAGTTATTCAAGCTCGCCTAAATTAACATTTTTCATTAGATAGTAAGCCCCAGACTACTATTATGTGACTGGAAAAGGACACAACAACATATAAATCATGTTACATTAATTGATGCAGATGTTAACACACCTGTTGTGTCAAAAACAATGTTTTGGACAGTGGCATGAATCAGGACAGTGAGCTTGCTGGGGTTCCCGGAAGCAAGTAGCTCAGCAGCAGTATGACGGCGACCAAACCTGTCAAAAATGGTCCCTCCAATCTTTGTTCCATATATGTGATCATATGTGAAGCCATTAAAAGGTGACACCCCTACATCCAGAAGGCTGTCCCTTACAGCTTTCTGCCATGGAGCAAGCTTTGGGCGGTGCACAATTTTCTTCTCAACAAAAGGGTAGGACTCATTTACTAGCTTCGCATCCCAACCCACCTTCTCTACAAACCTGCACGCCACATTCTTTACATAAAATTTCACCAAATTTTGAGCTTTTATAGTTGGCATTTGATCTGTATGACCACATTTGCTCATGCCAAGTCCGTGTGCTCTATTATTTAATGAGAAATTTCATTTTGGACAGAAATTTGCTTCAAACCAGTCTGAAAGAAATATCATCCAGCCCATTTAAAATAGTGACAAGTGTTTATAAACATTTAAAACACACATTAAATTCTTAAGATCATTAAGAGCAGTTTACTAACTTAGACTAACGTTTTAAATGTTTATAGACACTTGTCACTATTTTAAATGGGTTGAAAGATATTTTCTCCGGACTAGTTTTTTCATTTTTACATATTTTATCTACAAGTTTTCAATCTTCAGATAAGTTAGTTGGGTGCAATTTGAAATATGGGTACGAAAATGAAATATGGGTAGGTGGGTTACCAAAAGTAGTGGTGGTGTAATATGAGTATGTGGGTTAGCTTCATGAATTTATGACTGCCTAAAATGTACCATAAATGTTACCTAATCGCTTTCCTACCGGGAAAATTATGTGGAGAGATTTTATGACTAGCATTTAATGGATCAATTTTGTTAGCGAGGGGAAGATGAAAATCGTAAATGTTCTTTAGATAGTAGGAAGGCAGCGTCATGAATATCACCTATCCCACTTTCAATATTTTCAAAAAAAAAACCCTAACAAAGAGTATTATTTTTGTGGAGTAAGCTTAGACCGTTAGAATATAAATTAAACGGTTAAATTTACCCTTTTTTATTAGCTAAAATGTTTGGTATAAGTGGTATTTAACATAAATTGTCTTTGATAACTCTCATCCACTTTTTCTTTTAGGAAGAAAAAGACACCTATTCAATTGTTCCAATGACTTGGCTGGACATGGTTTCCTAGCCTTCCCTTAGGATGGTCCACAAGTTCTGATGCAGTTGTTTCACATTACAATGTTGCACAGATGACACTAACATCTACATCCTTTTGGTGTTAGAAAGTGACTTCTAACTTTCTTTAGCATCTAGAAGACTTGAGACAGAATCTAAGCCGCTCTGTGGTTAAATTGGAGATTAGCTACATCAACAAGGGACTCAACAAAATGCAGTACTTCAACAGATAAAAGAAAAACAAGTAGAAGTAAATATGGGAATAATAAAAAATATGACCCCACCCAATTGGTAGAGATGGTTTAGAATTTGCCATGCTAGAGTATCAAAGAAACCATGAAGATGCAACAAACTGTGAGGCATTAAATCAATGCTTACCAAAAATTAGTACATTGTTTAATTATTTGATGGCAGTTTTTTTCTAAACTCATTAAACAATGAAACTCTTCTTTGTATTTACTCTAATCGTGTATGCATGTCAGCAAAACATACCTTGAGCTTGCTCTAGTGTAGAAGCCAGCATTTATGCAAGTGCCACCACCCAAAACTCTAGCTCTAGTATTAATAACTCCATCTGTGGAAACGAAGAATTGGGAAGCAGAAGATGGAGAAGTGTCTGCTAGGGCAATGTGGAAGTTCTTTAAGAATGAGACGTTTGCATTGGAGAAAGGAACACCCCCTCTTTCAAGCAACAGGACACTGAAGTTTTGAGAGAGGGTGGCAGCCAAGGGACACCCAGCTGTGCCACCACCCACAATTATGTAGTCATAAGCATTGTTGCCACCACTGGATGATGAGAATGATGATGATCCTGAGAATGAGCTTGCACTTCTGATAAATGGGTACCGGTATTGGTAGTAATCCTCCTTACCTGCATTGCAATCTTTAATTAGTTTATTACAAAAAGGGGGAAGAAAAAATAAAAATAAAACCCAAAATTTGTAGAGAGAAACCCATTAGTACTCCATTGAAGTTGGAGACTGAAAAATGGATAAAAATTGTAGCTTTTTCCCCCTTATGCTCTTGAGATAAAAATTTCAATGAGGTATAAGAGGCAGATATTCTTAGAGAAAACTCATCTCTTTGATCCACTACCTGCATTCACCGACAGCCTTGAAAAACTATCCCACACTGCATTTACAAAAATTCTTCTTTCTAATAAAATCTTGAAATAGTACTATCCCATTTCTTCCTATATCAAATCCGTGGAGGATCAAGTATAAATAATAATAATAATAATAATAATAATAATAATAATCAAAGGAAAACCTAGAAAAGTGAGCCAATCAAAGGCAAAGAAGATGGGAAACAAGCCATCTAAGTGGAGATAACTAATAACATAGAAACTCCTTTGGTTTCCATCTTTTGGCCCGCTGATCTTGAAGTGAAAAGTAATGCTTTACACACACACACACACAGATCGGAACCTAGTATGAATATATGTGTAGGGAACTATATAGCTAGAGATGCTGAAAGAAACGGGAGGAAGCAGAGAACCTTGAGAAGTAGAGAGTATGTTGGAGAGCCATAGAACCAAACAGAAGAGCAGCTTCAGTGTTCCAACTAAAGCCATTGAAAGGCAGACAAAGTCCTCAGAACACCTGCAGAAAATGAGTTCCTCTGTGACCTCTATGTGGCTGTCTCTGGTTGGCCTTGTTTTATGTGTGTCCACAGTTACATATATATACACATAAAGAAGCTACGAAATATGTTCGCATGGAGTTAATTAAAGCATAATAAGAATCATCATCATCAGAAAGCTATGAAATGAAAGAAAGATGGAAAAACCAAAAAGAAATCAGCACTCAATTGCATTTAAGACGACTAAAACTTACAACTGCAAAAGTTATTTAATGGTGAAATGAATGCAACAGTTGGAGTTAGGAATGCATGGCCGTTGGATTAATTCCTCTTTGATCTGATCATGCCCGTCCATGACAGCTAGCTCCTTCACCAACCTAGTTACAGTATGAGAAAAAGTTTTCTATATCTAATTATCTATAATCTATATATACATATATAGATATCTTTTCAACAGGGGATCCTGTTTTCTCTGTTTTGGGTAATTAAAGAAAAAAAAAAAAAAGTTTTGTCTATGATTTCCCACTCATAACAAGTTATGATTTTCACCTGTATACGTTTCTTAATTTCTCCAAGCACCAAAATACGTAAAAATTCTCAAGTGGGTCTCACAATATTGTTTGTGTGGGTGATGCATGGCGCTGGATCACGATCATTGCTGACAACTTCAAAATGGGGCAATCAAAATATTGATGGGCGGAGGGGAATGAGGACCAGTCTCAGATCATAAATGTCCAGCACCTCAGCTACAAAAATGTCCCAAACACTACTCTAAATCGCTCACCAATATCAGCCAATGGATCTATGTAACTATCAAGATTAATCAACCACTTCCCAGCTCGAAGGTAGTGGGACCCCAAGTATCATCTGCAATCTTGATGTTTAGTCTCTTGGTGTTTACTGTTTAAGCTCTTACATTTATAAGAGGGGGTGGCGATTCCTTCTTTGAGTGTGTTGAATTTGGATTATGTCGAGAATGTATATAAGACTATACAAACATCTCAATCCTTTTTTATGTTGCATGCATGTCAAAACATGTATAACTTGCTAATTTCGTATTGAGTTTAAATTTACAATCATATCAAAAATTGTCATATTTTATTAAAAACTCAAATAGTGTCTCAGAAATGGCATGGTCCTAATGATTATTTGGAAGATGACATGCATGCCAGATTTTTTTTTTAATGACAGAGATATGATATTTATGACGGCAGAGAGGTTTTTAACCAACCTCTTAAATCTTAATATAAGTATAGCACCCAGATAAATAGGTTGCATTTTTTAAGCATTTGTCGTGTCATTGCAGCAGTGTGGTGAGTGTATTATCATGACAAACGGACTGGTGGGAAGGTGACTTTGATGCAGGAGTAAATCTTGCAGAGTAGTTCTAAGAGATAGTTCAATTGGATAGGATTATACCTTATAAAGCAAAGGTCATTAGTTTGAATCCCCCATCCCCTCTTGTACGGAGATGTCAAAAAAAATAAAAAAATCTTGCAGAGTAAATGAGGACGTTTTCATTTAAGTTCCTTTGAATCAATGAGGGGGTTTTCATACAAAACTCTGAATTAGGATATTCACTAGTTTATTTATATCCAGTTAATTATAATGGAGGGGTATTTTTGTTCATTCAAAAAGTAAAAAGACAAAAATACTCTTAAAATATAACTAACTAGAGAGGATCTTGTTCCCAAAAGTCTTTCTTCTCGTCGGTTTTGTAATGAAGTGTTATCAAGGTCTTAGCCGCGTTACCATGGTAGTACCTACTTACTGAAAATTGTTCAGGAAGAGTCTAGACGGTGAGAACTGCAGGTGCTCTCTCAAGACCAATTGAGTCATAGCCTGACCCAGTTCTACCAGGACATTAATGAATCTCCAAGGCAGCTAATACTAATCCGATATTACGGAGATTCGAACACACGCCTTAGTACATGCCTAAATCTCATGAGAATTTTCTTGAGATCACTGAATCAACGCCATTGTCGGTCGCCAATTCGTGTATTCATTCTTAAAGGGGAAAAGATGCCCCCACACTTACGGATCAAATAAGAATTCTTTTGCGTGGGCGTGGGTACAAAGAAGTGATTAGGCTAAAAGTAATTCAAACTTTAGACCTGTTAAAAAACGGTCCCATTGTATCAATGAGTTCTTGTACAGTCACAAATGATTAATGAGAAGCTTTGACAGTGCACCAACCGCAGAGCCACCGTGTCAATAAACTTTGACGCATGAGTAGTAACTCTTTCAGAAGAAAATTAATGCCATTGAATCAATGAGGCCATGGGGGGTTGGTTTGAGTAATGGTCATCTCCTTTTCTTCTCATGGGTTTTTATCGATACGAGTAAATGGCTAAAATGCTATAAAATTAGCTTAAATGAGAAGACTTTTGCTAACAAAAGTTGGTTGGATAAACAAAAAAGAAAAAGAAGATGGCCTTAATTATAAGGATTATAATGAAGGAAACTCACCTAGATAACCAACACTTTGGCATTACTTCTCTTCAATCTACATTACCTCTCTTTGGGACATTGAATATTTCCCTATTATGGAATATTGCTTGCTATAACTTGTCTAATTTTTTTTTTTTTTTTATAGAAAATATAAATTTTGGTGGACTTGAGGCTTTTCATTCTCATACGTTACGTACGCTTTTGTTTTTGCCCTCATATATGTATGTATGTGCACACAAGTTCAAATATTTATTGTCGATATATATATAGTAAATTTTCGGACGGATAGATTGGCGTTGGATCACTTACGA
This sequence comes from Carpinus fangiana, assembly GCA_006937295.1. Classification (NCBI taxonomy): domain Eukaryota; kingdom Viridiplantae; phylum Streptophyta; class Magnoliopsida; order Fagales; family Betulaceae; genus Carpinus; species Carpinus fangiana. The sequence goes on from CM017321.1 coordinate 52,117,666, forward strand.
TTAGCAAAACAAGAGAAAACCTTAAAACAAATGACTCCTGACAGAGGGAGACTGATGGGGAGCCTCTTCTAATGTCTAAGTTAGTACTTAGTAGGTTTTTTTTTTTTTTTTTTGGGTGATGAAAATAAATAGAGAGAGAGGGGGAGAGGAGAAGAGATAATGTGTGTCCCTAGCTTTTGGGAAAGACTCATTGTCCAATATGGTATCATTGATACCAATAAGGTGTGATTTTCCTTATTAGTCGCATTAACGGTTGTTTGGAGATTGATGAAGGTGTATAGTGTCCAGGTAAAGAAGATTATAAAAGGTATTTGGTTAAGTAATTCGGTGATTGAGTGATCAATTAGCCTAATGATTTTCCATGTAGAGGCTGCTATAGTACTGTTACTTATATTCATTCCACTATCCCTCCATTCTCATGGCTGACAAGTCCAGTTGGTTTGAACATCGGAAAATCTTGTGTTTACTTGCAATTGAGATTCCATGCTAGGATGGTTTTAGGGGTGAATGGGTGATTGATTTTTGTTCCTTGTGGAGGATATTATTGTCCATATAAAGTGTATGTTGTCTAAAGTCAAGATGAGAGCCAGTCAGAATGTATTTTGCTTATTCTTCTTGTTGTTTGTACCTAAATTCTCTTTTCGTTCAAAAGAAATGGAAATGGAAAGGAGCCAATTCTTACAAGATGATGACAAAATGGAAATGCAAAAAGTATTCTCTAAGTCATGTTCCCTATCCCTAACTCGGCAGCTCATTAATGTAAGAGGGCTCATCTTATCCAAACCCTCTACCATCAAGACTCAGGTATCAATTAATTTTGTTAAAGTCAATCACAAGTCTAATCAAGCATCCAATTCTCCAAACAAAAAAAAAAAAAAAAGAAGAAGTCATTTTCCTATCTCAAAACTATGCATAAATGCATTTATAAATTAAAAAAAAAAAAAAAAACACTATGCGTAAATGTGAGACACACCATCAAGACAACGACATTTCCCTTCCTTCCAAGACATTAAATGCATATCAATAGTGTTAATATGATATTCTGGTAAATTTTAGACGAAATTTTAACGAGAAGACTATTTTTGTTTTTAAACAAACTAAAGAAACTTCTTATAATAAAAAATAAATTTTATGAATAAAAAAAAAAATAAAGAAGTTAAATCATAAGGATAAATAAGATATTTAATCCTTAATTTTTGTTTATACTTATAAGTGATTTTTAAAATTATTATTAAATATGAGATGAATTTTTATTAAATTTTAATTTAATTATAATTTTAAAAACCACCTATAAATATAAGAAAATGAGTATTAGAAAAAAGAAAGTAAAAGGATGTATAGTTCTATGTAAATTCAAATGTTCAATGTAAAGTGAATGTTTTTAAACTTAAATAAATAAATAAATGTATTTATTTATTAATAATTTTTGCATTTTCCAAGTGAAAGACTCAGAAAAGTTGTAACATTTATTTCATGCATGGGACTCAATCCCATTATAATGACAGCCAAACGTGACCTGTAACATTGACACCCCCACACCTGACAAAACAAAAAACTTGCGTATCCAGCTGTAAAAAATGATTGTTGCCTCTTGTCTCTTTTTATGCAAGTCTTTTGCCTTCTAAATATATCATCCTGGTTGACTTTTTTTTTTTTTTCTTGAGCCAAAAAGGAAAGGTAGGTGGAGAAGGCTAATTGTGATTATTTTATTTAGGTGTGAATATGGTAGTACTTACTCATTAAAAATAGCACATGAGGAGTCTAAACAGTGGGAATTGCACGTGCTTTCTCAAGTCCGACTGAATCATAGCTTGACTTAACTTTATTAAGACATCAATGAGAATTCAAAGTGGCTAATATTATTCAAGCATATGTAGGGGTTTTTCATTGCAAAGATTCGAACCCATACCCTAATACATGCCCATGCCCTGACCATTTGAGAAATTTTTTGAGCTATTGAACCACCATCCTTGATAGTATCCTGGTGGACTTTTCACTTCGAAAAATCATGGCTTTTTTAAAATAATAAAAATTTTAGGTCTGGATTTGTACTTAAAAATAGTGCAGTTCGTTTATATTTGTTCTTGCTCAAAAAAAAAAAAGAAGAAGGAGAATTATAATATTATATGATGTGTTCCTTTGGTTATCTTAGAAAAGTTGTCCAACAATATTAAATATTTGAGCAACTACCCAGTAATAGTATACCCAGTTTGAAGGTGAACCACACACAGTAGTAGATTCACACAAAAAAGAAGAAGAAGGGAGAATTATATGATGTGTTCCTTTGGTTATCTTAGAAAAGTTGTCCAACAATATTAAATATTTGAGCAACTACCCAGTAATAGTATACCCAGGTTGAAGGTGAACCACACACAGTAGTAGATTCACACAAAAAAGAAGAAGAAGGGAGAATTATATCATGTGTTCCTTTGGTTATCTTAGAAAAGTTGTCCAACAATATTAAATATTTGAGCAACTACCCAGTAGTAGTATACCCAGTTTGAAGGTGAACCGCACACAGTAGTAGATTCACACTTTATTACTCGTCACCAATTTCTGAGAATTATGCAAAGACAATGACATATGTCTGGGCACCTTAATGTTCATCGTACCAAACGCTTAAAGACCAACATACAGATTCCCGTGAGCTTTTGCTGTTAAGTTGTCCAACTTACTGGAATTTCTACATTCGACCTTGGTAAATCTTGAGGCTTCTATGTTTTGTCTCGTGTCCAAACATAATTTCTCACCCAAGATGTCGTCTACTACTGCTACCTACTACCGCCAGTTTACATCACTTATTAAAGGGATGTGGAACCTTGGCAGTCCCTGAGCAGGGTTTTTAAAGGTTAACTTTGATACAGCTATTCAAGACCTTTTTTTAGCTCAAGTTGTCGTATGTCGTGACTCTAGTAGTAAAATTCTACGTGCTAGTCTTTTAGATTGGTCCAAAATGTGATTCAAATTATGGCAAAGCTTTGCAGCTCTTATGGTTGCTCGACCGGTTCAATATTTAAAACTAATTTCTTTTATTCTTGAATGTGATTCTCTTGTTGTCATATTTGTTCTCCAACAATCATCGCTCACTTTGACTAGCAGATCTCTTCCATTATCCAAGACATCATCTCTTATATCAACAAAAGTGTCAATCTTTTGCGCTCACCATGTGGCTAATTGAGCCTCGACTAGATCTTCATTTGACGATTCTCATCTCTCCAAACCCTTTTATTCGGAGTGAGAAAGACCTCTTTCCTTTCTTCCTAATTTTTTGACGAACATACAATAAATAAATAAAATAAAAGGATTCTTTACACACACTTGCCATGCCAGTAAAAAAGAAAATTCAATCTCAACGTTGATGGTTTTTGGCGTGTTGTCGTGTTCCATTAATCCTCGCCAATTTCTTGAACGACAATCAGCTTTTACCAACTTCTTCTTCTGCAATTTATTGTGGCATGTGCTTTTGTGCTCATCAAAGTCAAAAGATATCTCTTTCTTCCAAAAAAAGAAAAAAAATACTAAAATGATTGAAATACTACCAAATATCAAAGAGACTCATCATGTCTTAAGAACCTTCAGGTATCAAATGATTTTTTAATGATTCCTTTATCTGATAGTTGGTGTTCAAATTAGCTGACTTTTTTGAATTTAGATTAATTTTTACACAATCTTTTACCAGCCAAACAGAATATAACATCACTGAGTTAAAGATACGGTGGAATGTATATCAAAACTTATGTAGATGATGTTGGTGAACAGTAGTTGAATCAGAATTTGAGCCTTTTTTCAATTTCAGGCCACACTTTGTGCAATTAAATAGTTGCAGATCATAATAACTGATCTCTCTTGCATACTTATTCTGCCAAATTAGCTTCCAGCTGGTTTCTAATGGAAGAGGTAAACAGGTTCATCAACAAATTTTCAGTAAATTACAATCACACAGCATTACAACTGACAAGACAAAATTGAATACAAACCAGCATAATAAACGACCATCAGTAAAGGAAAAACAAGAGATCTGTTGCTTATCGAACAAACAAAATAAAGCACCTAACTTAAAATGTAAAAACTATTAATGGTGGAGGGGGCTTCCTCACAACAACCAACAGCCTCCCCATATGCGGCACTTCGACAAAAATCAATGCCTTCAACACCTATTCCTCTGGTATGCTCACAAGAACTAAATTTGTGGAGAGTACACGTGCGAGCGAGCAGAACACCAGCAGCATTTTCAAATGGAAGAAAATTGCTCCTTTAACCAGATGGATTAGCTCCTTTATTCTTCTTTTGAGGGGCTGGAGTATTCAGATGAAGTTACTTCAGATGAAGCACTAGATGATGTATCATTACTGGCACTTACTCCATTCCTAAAGCTTTTTGATGCCAGTGGAGGGTTTCGTTGTGGGTCATTAGTTGCAGGAATTTGCCCCTCCTCTGCTAATCTTTTAAGAAGATTCATGACAGTGGGAAGGAACTTGGATGACAAGGAGATAAGCCCAGGAAGCTGTTGAGTTGCACGGTTACAAATGGACTTTATTAGAATCTTTTGCAAAAACAGAAATTGAATAGTTAAAGCCACTCAAATAAACTCAAAAATGAGTTTTCTATGATAATTTCAAGGAAAATGACTTTAAAAGCTACTTTATTGGTATATAGCAGTCCTTGTATTCATCTCATGTACTTTGTGCTCCCTTTTCGCACTTTTCTTAGTAAATTACTGCTTTATCCAGAAAAGAAAAAGATATTTATTGTTTTAATATCAACTGCTTGAGCTTATAGCCTTCATGAATAAAATATATATGCAATGATTAAAATCTCAATAAATCATTCAGAAATGTTCATCTACCACCAGGAATCAACTTACAAAGATAAATTTCATGAAATTATTTTTCTAAACCATAATCTAAGTAACAAACAGAAATGAGAAATAATTTACAAAAATGTTAAATATAAGCTGCTCTTAGCAGAACTGATTATGTGGATTGGCATTTATGAGATTTGAACTTTATTTCCTGATGCCTATTGGTATATAGGGATTACAATCCTCTGATTTCTTAAGATAACTCCAAAATGGAGTTCTTAAAATCTTAATCATTATTTTTAAAATTTTTGTATTAATTGATTATTCCATTGGAATAACCATTCCATTCCAGGGGTATATTCCGCAAACCAAATGGACCTTTAATTTAAAAATAATGATTAGAATTTTATGAAATTCATGGTAAGGATATACCTAGACAATCTAGGGGATTCCAATTGTCGTATATAGGTTCATTAAGTAGTTGAACTAGAATTTGAGTAACAAGTTCAATTTTCTACGCACTTTTTCAAACACAATTAACCAGCTCTAGAGCTTCTTAAAAATCAATCTTCCTTGAATGAGCCATCAATTGACAATAAAATGGGGCTTAAACAATCATAATATAATTTGATACTCACAGCACCGTTGCGAAATTCGCCCGAAATGTCCAGCTGCACCCATAAGGCTTTGACGAGTAGAAAAACAACAAAGATTACACCCAAATACAAAGGATTTCTGCCATGAGAAAGAATAAGTTAAATTACTGTACATCTAGATATCCGCATGAAGCCCAACAAAATCAAATTTCAGAATACATGTACCTGAGAAGTGTCATAAATTCATTGAAGCCCAAGACTAACAAGGCAACAATTGCCCATGGTGGTGGCAACCAGTTGTTACTACGCTTGTGGGCTTCCTGAAAAATCATATACAAGTGAGACAGATTTGTGAATCATTTCCTACTAAAGAGAAGATGATCAAGATATTCATCTGTTATATGCAATGTGTAACATAGATTTGAATGAACTAAAAGGCAAATCAACATATTGAACGATGGAGAGCTTGTAAAGCAGATTTGATGAGGCATACTGCACTTCCAATTCCTTGAACAGTAATACAAAGGCAGGAGAGATGAACTCTAGTACTTCCTTTTTTAACATCTATATCCCTTCACTTTTAACAATATTATATCACACAGGCTTCGACTACCCAATCTTATAACCAACCACAATAAGAAATTATGGCAGAAAGAAATCCAGTATTCGGTAATTTTTGTTCTCATATTTTTAAGAGAATCAATATTTAAAATCATTGAAATCATTAATATGTAAAATATCATGCCTGCGCAGAAATGGCCTGAGAGACGCTATATTCAGTCTCTGCCTTGAATTGCCTCCACAAAGATTTGCACTGGACAGGTGTAATCAATGTTTTTGAGGGTGGAACCTGTAAGGAAGAAATCACTCACATTAACTAATTAGAGATGAAATGTAAACATGGCTATCAAACATTGAGACAGTGCAAGAGTGTGGGACAGAAGTTGAATCATAATCAAGCATCAAGTCCAATCTGGCAGCTTGGTGGCCTAAATTAATCAATTTCCAAAGTCAAGACTTTATTTGTATATACAGTATATGTGTCTTATTTTCCTTTTCCTATTTAGTTTCTCAGAAGCAAACGTTCAGGTGTCATATACTCAACTCCCAACTCAAACTAAGGCTTAATCCCAATTAAATTGGGGCCTGCTCTACAAAATCCCTGTCAACTAATAGAAATTGGGATTGACCTCATGCACTTTTTTTGCCTCCACTCTGTCCTATCCAACATTTAGGTGCATGTGCCCCATGTACCAGGGTCGCACCCCTTATTGCGCTTTTCAATGATATTTATTGCTTAATAAAAATATATGTCAAAATTTGTGCCAAACCAGATCAACTCGCTAGCATAAACCTGTTTTCAGATTACTTTGGGGCTAAACAGGTTCAGAAGATTTATGCTTGAGAAACTTTCTTAGATTGTTGTTTCATTCAATTACATCTGTTTTTCAAGAACAAGATACAGTAATAAAAATTTATATACTTCAGAAGAAAGAACTTCAGCATAACCAAAACTCACCTCTTCCCAAGTGCTTGAAGCCAGCGGATCAATTGTTGTGATGCTCCTATCCTTAACAGCAGCATTGCCAGACTCCACCAAAGCAACGGATAGTGTTTTCTCGATGCCATCATTATCATTATCATCCATACGGATGACAGCCATAACAGAAAGCAACTTTAAGGACTGGACAAGTTCATAGGAATAATTAACAGAAATGCAATACAAACATAGAATACAACAAACGATAATGACATAAACCATGGCATACCGCAGAGCGAGCAGTTTTGGTGATTGCTCGAATGTCTTCACTCCCGGTCCAAACGCGTGGCATTGAATCAGAATCATGACTAAACAATGTTGAAAACCTGTTTGCAGCTTAAAGTCAATCCCCACAAGATAAACTGAAAAAGACCAAACAATTGGACTCAGATATGGCCAGCAGTTGCTACCTGTCCTTCATACGGATCAGGACCCTTCCAGCTTCTTCTCTTGCTTTTGCTTCAACCACTCCTCTTGCATAGTCCTCTATAGTTGCGAGCATTTTATCCTTTGTTTGTTCATCCATGTCAAAACCGGAAAGTGCACCAGAGAGCCCAGACACAGCAGCTTCAGTCTCACGTCTAAGAAGTTTCCTTATTGCCGGCCAGGTCTCATTACTAGCTCCATCTAAAAGAGCTTCCACAGGCCCTGATAATGCCTCTTTCAGTTTTGCCTGCAAATTTACAATTATCATCAGCAAGGTTATCATAAACTGCCTATTTTGCCAACTCTGTATATCTAAGGACTGAAGACTAAGACAAAGTTCTCCATATTCCATGAAAGTCATAACCATGTAAAATAAAGTCTTTAAGCATGAAGGCACAACTAGATTGTATAGGGATAATGGCCTACTGAAATTTGAAAGAACGTGAAATTCTGAAAAGAAAAGGGTGGGGATTAAATGATATCAAATGTAAGAAGATATCTCACAATAGTTTTTTTTTTTTTTTTTTTGAGTAAATTCAAATATATCTCATGCTATTAGAAGTACAAACCAAATCAATAGTATTCTCACAAGCACACACAGAAAGACCCTATAGATGCATTCTAGTTATCCAAAAATTAACCGTTTGTCTGAAAATTATGCCTATTAAATTGAGTCAGTTTTCCTTATTTGCATTGGTTGACTTTAGTATTTCAAAAAAAATCTTCATTTTAGAAATACTGATGCTTTGAAAATGAAGAATTTGAAATTATTTTTGTGGATAAATATCAGCAAATGCATTAGGCTTCTTTCGATTAAGTAATTCTAGAAGTCCCTCGTGTCACTCCAAAATGAGGTGGCTTTTAAAATTACAATTTGATCAAAATCCAATAATGATCAATCACATCTTGGAAGGACATAAGAGTAACTTGTAACATTACTCATTTTGATTACATACAATTGCATGATTTTGTTTGAATTTGTCAATGTCAAAAACATTGATGCTCTAAAGATAGGTCATAGGTGGGAAGCCGATTTTCATAGTATTTAATCAAATTGAATAACGATATTACCAGTAACTTATTGACTGCCCTTAAAAAGCAAATCCTAGCTCAACAATTTTTGACTCGGTATAAATACAAATCATATAACAGTGTATACTTCTTTTGTAAGCCATGCTAGACATTATCACATCAGACTTGCATAATCTTTTCCCAGGTTTTTTTTTTTTTTGGTTGGTGTCAGAAAAGTCTTTCGTAAACTTATGATCAGCACTATCGACCAAACTATTTTACGATATTCTCATCAACTGTAAAGTTACCAAATTGTGTAGTTCTGGAATCTTAACATTGCCACTGATCTTCAAGAAGTCAGTTAAGAGTCAAAAAAGTTAATGTAATTATACCTCATACAGAGAAATAATTTCGGAAAGCTTGGCAGCACGGATGGAAGCAATATGTGCATCTATATCACGTCGAAGTTTATCCCTGACTTTAGATATATCCCAGTTTACTTGTTCAATAACAGCATCTGCAAGGCTAGCATGTCAGTATACTCAATTGTACTCAGGTGCCATACCTCTAAAGCCCATCCACTAAAACAAAAATCTCAAGCCCATTCAGATAACCTGGTGTCCAGGTTATATTGCATCCATAAAATTGGTTCATTGAATTTTTTTTATAAGTAAAATAAAAAATTTTTAAAAAATCTATGAAACCAAAAACCTCACCCTAGTGATTTAAAACATGTTTCAAGGACTAGTTTTGTCCTCGTAGTTTCCCGATTTCTTTTCTTTTTTCATTATTTAGTTTTGCCTTTATTTCAATTCATCTTGGCTAATGGAATGGGAGTTCAAATTTAAAAATACCTGCACATCCTTCATCAAATAGAGCCATACAAAATTGTATGCAGTTATGAGAGGCCAAAGAAAACCCTTCCCCTCCATTCAGAGCTTTATCAAATACTTCCTTGAATTTTTCTAAAGTTCCTGTCCTTATGTGTCCCAGCACAGATTGGAATGCCGGTTGGATAAGCTAGCAGATCAGAAAAGACAAGCAGTGAGAAAATAGAACATAATTAAATAATTAAATGAATAGATCCTGAATTAGAAGTATTATTGTCAACCAAAACAAATTAACATTTTGGGTTTAAGCAAAAAGAAACTCATTGTAAAGGCAACTTCACATGCTTTGAGAACACCTAGAAGCTCCTTTAAAGGTCCTGTCTAGATTTTCTTCTTACAGTCAATTTGATAAACATGCAATTATTTTTGACAAGCTCAAGGACATACAAGAGCCAATTTACCAACTCGACCGGAAAATGTACTGCAAATAATAAAAAATCCTAAATTCAAAATTTTACATTGATAGTTCAGTCATCTACATGACCGAATTAAGCCTTTATCCCAACTAATGGGTCAAAAACAGTGGAGAAAATACCAAAGCATGCACAAGACTAGCAGAGATGAATTACCTGCAGCAATTTTTCTTCAAGCTGCTTCCGCTTTGCAGATCTGACACCTTCTTCAAAATACGTAGCTTCTGCATCATACCTATAATGATAGAAAGTAACAAATAATGAAAAAGATCATATTTAAGAATATTTTAACAGATAGACATGAGAAGATTGGGAGGGGGAAGGGAGGCGATCACGATTTCAAATGATATTGTCCAAACTACAGCTTTTTCTTGAAGATGCCATGAAAACATGTAGCAATCATATTCGGTGGCCCAACCCGCTAAGGTGCAATTAAGGGGCCAGGTCATAATTGGTTTGAGTCCCATGTTTCAACCCAACGCCCGTACAGGCCCAAATCCACTTTCAAGTAGAAAATCAAATCGGGGAGCAGTGGGTTCTCATATGGGCAAGGGAGCAGGTCCGGGTCCCTCTTTTGTCATGCCCGCAGGTTCTCCGTGTGCCTTGCCACCTCGCCGCCACCTCCTTTAATGCCAATTGTCCTGGCAGTGGCCAGCAGGGGAGTCAAGATGTTTCAAGGGGGATGGTTCTACAACCACTGCCAACAGTTATTCGTCAACTATGGTTCCCTCAATCACCCAACTGAGGACGACACCATCTATCAGAGTTCCAGTTTTTGTCTCAGACCACACTGATGGTGACTCTAATGCCGAATTTACAGGTTTTAGCTTGTGGTTTGATGGGCTGCTGGTTCTGGGTTCACCTCTGGACAACTCCGCTGGTGATGAGGCAGGCATTCCTCTTCTTGGAGCTACAGGGCCCATGGGCTTTCCTAAGGTCATGGATTGTGCGTTAGATCTTAAGAGACGGGAGGAGAGTTGCACTCCCAGGATCATTTTCCTCTATTGTTTGACTGCATTGATATCATTAGGAGTATAGAGTATTTCAAGTTTAAAGATATGTGGCTAAAGTCCGAGGATTTTCTGGAAAAGGTGAAACAGTGGTGGTTGTCTTACAACTTTAAAGGAACCCCTTGTTTTGTCTTGACTCGCAAACTAAAAGCCTTGAAGCTCGACTTGAAAAAATGGAATGAGGAGGTTTTTGGCAAATGTCGAGAAGCGGAAGAAAGCTCATTTGGATAAACTTTGTGATCTTGATGTTCTTGTAAAAGAAAGGTCCCAATTAGTTGAGAAAAAGGCATGAAAGGTTGAGATTACTAGTGACTTAGAAAGAACTACTCTTTCGGAAGTGAGCTGGAGAGAGAAATCAAGGGCCATTTAGTTGAGGGAGGGAGGCAAGAATACAAAGTTTTTCTACCATGTGGCTAATTCGAACAAAAGGAACAACATTGTGGATTCCTTGTGGTTATGGCTCTGTCTCTTCAGATTCTACAAAAAAAAGTGAGCATATTCTACAGTTTTACTCGTCTTTATTCAGAACAATTTAGCCGGTGACCTAAATTGGATGGTCTTACTTTTAATTATGTTGGTGCTAAGGAAACTACGTGGTTGAAAAAAGCCTTTGAGGAGAGTAAGTTCTTCAAGGTAGTGAAAGTTCTAAGTGGCGATAAGGCCCTGGCCCTGATGGTTTTTCTTTAGCTTTCTTTTATTCTTGTTGGGAGGTTCTAAAAGAAGACTTTCATGAGTTCCATACTCGGGTAAGTTTGAAAGGAGCGTCACTGCCTCTTTCATTGCCCTTATTTCCAAGAAAGCTGGGGTGGTGGATATTACGTATTTTTGCCCTATCAGTCTTTTGAGCGGCATCTATATAATCATCTCTAAGGTCCGAGCTAAAAGACTGAAAATCTGTGTTGGAGAAGGCTGTTTCCAGGTCTTGGAATGCGTTTATTAGGGGGAGACAAATTTAAAGACAAATTTTAAAGACAATCCTTATTGAAAATGAACGCCTCGACAGTAGAATTAGATCAGGGGTCTCAAGTGTGCTCTGCAAATTGGACCTAAAGAAGGCTTACTTACGATCATGTTGATTGGGACTTCTTGTTGTATCTATTAAGAAGATGTGATTTCAGGAAGAAATGGCATGAATGGATGGATCATTGCATCTCTACGGTGCGCTTCTCTATCTTGATTAACAGCACCCCTTCCAGCTTTTTTAATAGTTCTTACAGCTCGAGACATGAGATCATTTATCCCCTTTATTCAATGTTGTTGTCATAGAGGCTTTGAGTAGAATGTTATCCACCACTATGGATAGGGGGCTTTTATCAGCTTTTTAATGAGGTCTAGGAATAACGATGTGCTCCTTTTGAATCACCTCCTATTCGCGAACAATACCTTAATTTTTTGTGAGGCTACTCCTAATCATCTCCGTTATTGTGTAATCTATTTTTATGCTTTGAAGCTGTATCGGGGTTGGAAATGAACCTGGCTAAATCATAGTTAGTCTCTATTGGCACCGTGGAAAAAAACATGAGAGGCTTGGCTAGTATGGGGTGTCCTCTCTGCCTATAAAGTACTTGAGTCATCCGTTGGGGGCTCCGTTTAAAAAATCTATCTGGAATGGTATCATTGACAAGATGGAACTACGTTTGGCAAGTCGGAAGCAGTTTTATCTATCAATGGGTAGTAGGATCACTTTAAATTAAAAGCACTCTTTCCAATTTAACTACTTATTTTCTGCCCCTTTTTCCCCATCCCAGTTGGCATTGCAAATCGAGAAGGAGGCTTTGTGGAGATCGGTGATGAAACCTAAATATGAGAGCATGTAGGATGCGTGTTGTTCCAATGGCAAAATCAGGTTTCTAACCCCCCAAATTGCCTGTGGTGAAACCTAAATATGAGAGCATGTAAGGTGCATGGTGTTCCAATGGAAAATCAGGTTTCTAGCCCCCAAATTGCCTGGAGAAAGTGGAGTACAAATTTTGGGCCAACTAACTATATGGAATTTGAATTCATCACTGAATCTGCCCCAATGAAATCCCACTGAATTTTCTTGTTACGGTTAGCAACTCCATTTGGGATGGGGAAAAGGGACAAAAAATAAGCAGTTAATTTAAAGTGATCCTACCACCCGTTGATAGAAGGGAGTCAAGGATTTCTCAAGATTTGTGAAATTTGAGGTGGGAGATGAGTCTAAGATTAGGTTTTGGCATGACGTATGGTGTGGAGATCAAACCTTGAAGGAAGGTTTCTAGGTGTTGTTAAGTATTGCCCGCTTTAAGGGGGCCTCGGTGGCAGACCATAAATTGTTTTCGAATGACACACACCTGTAAGTGAAATATTACTTTTATCATATCCATGCATGATTGGGAGATGGAGATAGTCACTTTATTGTTTAATCTCTAGTACTCTATCAAGTTGAGTCGATGTGGAAAGGATAGGATCTGATGGATCCCTTTCAAAAGGCAGGCATTTGAGAGTCAAATCCTTTTATCGCGTGCTTTTTCTTTTATAAGTCAGTTGAATTGTATATCAAAAAAGCGCAAATTTAAAGGGGCGCAACCCAATTACACAGGCTTAACCCCTGCTCGTCTTTCTTTCCCTTGGAAGAGCATTTGGTAAAACAATGTACCTTCGAGAGTGGCATTCTATGTGGACAACAGCATTTGGGAAGATCCTGACCTTGTATAACCTAAGAAAAGCGCACGTCATAGTGATGAATTGGTGTTGCATGTGCAAGAAGAGTGCGAAATCCATCAATCATTTTTTACTCCACTACGAAGTAGCTAAAGATTTGTGGGTATTGGGTTTTTTTTTTTTTTCCCAGGATAATGTATAATGCCCCAACGGCCGGTGGAGTTATTGGCTAGTAGGAGATGCCGGTTTAGCAACCACCATAATTTAGAAGTCTAAAGGATGGGTCCCCTTTGCGTGATGTGGTGTATTTAGACAGAATGCAATTCCCAATATTTTGAAGACTATGAGAGAGCAGTGGTAGAATTAAAAGCTATATTGTTCAAAACTCTTTATGGGTGGATAGCTGCTCAACAATTCTTTCTTTTCTAATTTTCTAGAATTTCTGGATTTATGTTCTTCTTCTTCTCCCTAATTGGTTCTCTCTTGTATAATCCATGTGTACTTGGGCTGCGTCCCTTGGCGCTTTCTAATAAAGATTGAACTTAACAAAAAAAAAAAGTTTTACTCAACTCAACCAAGTCTTTGTCCTAATTAAATTGGAGTCAACTATGAAGCCTTATCAAGTAATTGAGGTCAACCACACGTATTGCTTTTTGGCACTATATCCAATTTAAAATCATATTCTTTGTCACTTCCCTAATCAACATATCCTTATTCTAGGACCCCTCTACCACTCTTCACACCCTCAACTTGAATTAAATTACTCTTTCTAACCAAAGCATTAATCTCTCAAATTACACATGACCAAACAAAACTAACTGTCCCTAATATGCCACCAGCACCATTAATAGTGCTTTAAGCCATCTATATTGGTTGTAAATGAATATCTATCATCAATCTACACAAGTCAAAAGATCCTCTTGAGGAGCTACTAATCCTTATCAAATGAGAAGCTCACTTCACTTGAGTGAAGCATTACCATTTTTTTTCTTTTTTGGAAGGGAAGTTCCCTTTCAAATAAGCAATATTCTGCTCCTAAGTTAATCATTTCACAATGGTGCCAAGTATGGTGAATGCAAATTAAAGAACACGAATTAACATCCAACAACTATCCATACAACTGGTTGACTGACCTTTATCTAAGTCCTAAATCTACCCAAATCAACCAAATGTGTACAAGCAGTAGCTAGGAAGCCTATCTACTGTAACATTTAATATTTTGGCCACAATGCCAAACCGCCAAAAAAAGTACATTAAATATACTTACTGTGATAGAAAAGCATCAAGGAGTGAACTGAGCTTCTTCCCAAAGCCAGGAATAGGACCAGACTGTACAGCCTCTTCCAAGTGACACCAGTCCTGTGGTCATTTAAAGTAATTTGGAATTTGGCAGTCCATGATATTGACTAAAATTAAAGAAAGAAAAAACAACCAAAATTGTAAGCAAAAACATCAGACTATATGAACTGCAAGTACCTCATTTGTGGCAAAAGAAGAATACTTTTCATTGGCAATTTCTTCACAGCGTACAGTAGCCACCATGACCTAGACATGGATGAATCTTGTGAAATTAACAAGACATATGCATATGCTACAAATGGCCTCTGTTGCACAAATATTACCTTGTGAGCGGGAAGGTCGAGGTCCTTGTTCTCCTTGATAACTTTCCAGATTTGCTGTGCACTAAAAGAAAACCCTGAAGCAGGAACTACTCCCCGCCGATCTCCCGCAAGCCCACCGGGTGTTATAGAATGAAAGAATCGTTGTCTCAAGCTAGCAACCTACATTTATGACAATAAGTCAACAAGAAGAAAAAAACACACATGCGTGTATGCACACACATACACACAGAAAGCTTGTCAGATAAATTCATATGATCAAATTATGCTCCAAAAATGAAACCCAAATTCTATATAGAGTAAATCTAAAACTCAACTCTTATACAAGCTCTTGCACAACTGGGCTGACGTGGGCCCTTTTTAATAAAGGTTGATCCAATGGTTTATAAGCACTTGTCCAGGAGTTGTATAAGAGTTGAGTTTGTAGCATTGCTCTTCTATATAATAGGAAAAAAATTACTAAAAAATTAATTAAAGGACACTGGTAGAAATTTAGAAATAAAATTATTCAATCTCAATATCTGACCTCACAAATGATTTTAAGTGATGCTATCCTAAGGTAACTGCAAAATTGAGATATTTACAAACAATTTAAGAAAAGCGAGCAACCAAATGGGTTCATTTTGACCTATTAAAAACAAACAAAACAGACTTAATTAATTTCAGGACAGTGCCAATAAGAGACATAGGATGCAGATACGCATACCTGCTCTTTAAATTGCTCTTCTTTTTCTTCATAACTAGAAAGAGCAACAACTTCAACCTGACCATCCAATCATTATTAAGATAAACCATAGAGGTATGATAATTATTCACCACATAAAGACGAAGACCATATCTAAGCTAGAGCACGACATCTTACATTAAAAAATTCACTTAGTGGAGTCTCCTTGTGCGCATGGGGTTTAGGAACGGAGTCCCATATCTGAAGTAAAAAGAATAAAAAAGGGTCAAAAATCAACAAAGATCAACAAAATAAAGGACATACAATATCTCTTACCTTCTGAATATCTTCTCTTAGAACAGGTTCTAAATTTTCCAGTGGTGTCTATAAACAAACAAGGCCAAACACAATTAAAAAATTCAGCTCAACTCAATAAAGAAGCCTTAAACCAAGCAACCAAGGGAACTACAGGCACTAAAACAGGAATAATAGATCAATAAAGAAAGCTCTCCCTCGAGCCTCAGCATGAATTGCACCAGAAGAGAGGACACACCCTTGTTTTATCACGTATGACAAACATCAAAGTTGTTTTGCGTGGACTAAACAATCGCATCATGACCTGTAAGCAGATTAACAGCATAAAGTTGAAAGAATGGAACTTTCTCGATTCTGATTAACCACTAACATAATCCAGGAAGACAGACATACTTGGAATACAGTCTTTAGAAGAGGCTTATTTGCAGCTTGCTCGCGACCAATATCATGACACCACCTGCATAAAAAAGGCTCAAGAAGATTAAATTTATAAACTACAGAAAGCAACCATGCAAAACACCTTAAATTTTAAAAAAAAATTAAAAATTAAAAATTTTTTTTTTAAAAAAAAAAGTGCAAATTCAAGTTAATGCACCTTACTAGACTGAAATACTTGTAACTTTCTGTAGTTCTAGAACAACTTACATGTTTATTAGCACTATATCTGAAACAGCAAGAGCGAAAAGGGCACTCTGCTTCTCAAATGCAGTATCATCCTGAAAAAAAAAAGATAAGGACCATTAAGAAGATGCAGAAATATCTGCTACACACACCTCATACTTTTTTTAATATACCTTTTTTCTTAATTTTAACAGAAAAAAAAAACTGCACACACAAGCTTATTTTTCAATTCAAACTCTATTAATTCTAGCATTGAAATCAAATGTATTTGAATCATATATCTGATTTCCAGTTAGTATAAATCACTTCCCTAACCATGAATCTTGGTGAAATCGTGTTACACATAATTCATGCATTATTGTTGGGAATTAAAAAGAAAAGAGAATACCCTCTAAGAACATTTGTAAAATCGTTTCCCACTTCTTCTTTTCTTTTAATTGTCTATGCTGCTTGATACAAGAAAATATCTTGAGAATGACTTTTACTTCATTATACTCATTACAGTTCTTGACAGATATTTAAGAATTTTGGGGTTCCTTTACCGAAAACTCCTAGATCAGCATAACTCCTTCCTTGACAAAGAGAATGGTACTGGATTTTGTCACCACCATGTACAGGGGGAGGGGAATGTGTGAAAAATGCAAAAATTACCATTAAAATAACTGACCATGGAATTTATGACTCTTATGAATGTATGTGCAGGAGCAGTGATTTTGTACATTTCCTATAGATAATCATAGAAGAGAACTGGCAATGGTCAAAGTTTCAATGCCATGATAGAAGCAATTAGAAATGGATAGTTATTTAGAAAACTTGAGACAAAAAGGCACCTCTCCACGTTCTCTTCCATCTGTACCCTCCAAATCCATAACAAGAGTGCAAGGCTCGATACCACCACATCTTGCCAACCAAATACCTTTTGTTGTTTGGGACCTAAAAGCAGTAGATCCAATCAGTTCAAGATCTCCGATCAAATGCATGTAATAAAAAGAAAATTGTGATAACATGCCTTCCTGTATAAGCATCCATCTCCCTAAAGTTGGTCCCAAACAAATGATTTAGTAAAGTGCTCTTCCCTGTTCAGATCATGGAAAATGATGTGAAACTCTTAATTTTCCATGCATAAGACAGATGTAGGCTGCGACACACATTTTCAATGTCCCGATAAAAAAATTAAATTAAATTGCCATCATGGCAGAAAAAGGTGAAATCCAAAGATCTAGAAGCAAAATACAAAAAGTAACTAAACAAATTCAGTAGCAGCTCAGCTAAATCAGACAAAAACAAAATTAGTATCTAATATCAGGATGATAGCTACACCTCAGATTGTGTAAGACTCAATTAAACCCACTTCCAGCTTATTAAGCTTCAACCCGTAAAGCACAAAGTCTCAACATGAAACCGTGATTCATCTTATTCACAGGAACAAAATTATTACATCTTAAAAGATTAAAAACCTGCATTATATATATATTTTTTTTGATAAGTTACAACCACACTGCATTATATTGCACATAATCCTTCTCTAAAAAGCATTAATGGTAAAGAATAAAACTAAAGATCAATGAGCTTATGGAGAACAGAATGCATACCACTACTTTGTGGGCCCATGATTGAGACTACAGCATATGATAGTCCACATTCGCCTAATCTCACCTCCTTAATAAAATTATCGATTCCATTGACATTGAATATACCATCTCCATCAATAAGTTGAGTAGAACAAGAGACATTCTTCTTTGCTGAATAAGAAAATAGTTGATATATGAGTAACAAAAAAGAAAACAATCAACGCTTCAACGACTTTGAATTTATCATACAAACGGCTCAGCAAGAAGTCAATTAAACAAATAAAACCTCGAAATAAGTATTTTGGTTGGCATTATCATCACATGCATTGATATGAGAAGAAGTCTATCAAGACTAAGCTGCAACAATTTGCTTCCTTATCCTAAACATCATTTTCAATTTGAAAAGTAGGGCCACATTAATTTAAACAACCTCATTGTACAAACATAGATAAGTACAGCATTCCTTCCTAAAATAGGAAAGTTTAACCATGACCACCTCCTGGGACCATCTAAACAGACAAGGCAAGAAGAATCAAAATGTTTTGCATTTAAAGCTGTATTTGGTTATTGATAAAACTGGAGAAAATCCAGAACCCAGAATAAATTCAAAATTTGGGCTTGTTGTTTAATTCCTCAACAAAGCCAAATAAATCACGCTAGCATTAGTCTTGAAATACCATAAATTTGTGATTCGACAACCTAAAAAGCTACAAAAATTAAAATTCAGAAACCCGATTTCTTATCTTCGTTTCCTACATTTTCACAGAATCCAAACAGATAGAAATGCAACAATCCATTTGAGATCCAGAAGGAATGAGTTAAGCAGCTCGAAACCTTAAACCCAGATGAAATTGGCCCAAAATCTAATTAGACCCATTAAATGAACCTGCTTCTAACAACAATTAAACGTAAACCCCAATAAAATTTAATAAACCCGAAACGCGTCTGTATTGTAACTTCCATTTTCCGTTACATTCGACAAAATTGAAACCAATCAGATTGTGGTATAAATAAGATGGATCAGATATTCATAGATTTACCCATGTGGGAGAGATTGATTTTCCTTCGGATTGCGAGCTCGGAAATGGGCTCTTTCAAACGAGCGAGACGGAGATCGATTTGGCTGTGTGTGTGTGAGAGAGAGAGAGAGAACAGAGAGGCGATCTCAGAGAGGGTGATCTCTTTGTTCTCTTAAAAAAAGTGGGCTTGACTGTCTTTGTTCCTAAGAATTGAATCTATGATCAAAGTAAAAGACTTTTTAAAAATATTTTCTCCTCTGTTGTTTTTTTTGGGTACTATTAATATATTTAATTAAAAAAAAAAAGAAAATGTTTTTGCTAATTAATTGATATATAATATAATTAATTAATTAGATTCATGCCTACAATAATTGGAAGAAAAAAATGAATTAATGTAATAATAGAGTTAATAAATTTACATCCTCAATTACTACTTCCATCAAGATGGGGCCACGTGGGACCTGGAATGAACATGAAATCCTTAGTTCCATCACTTCACTGAATACAACCCGCTGTACTAGATCATTTCCATCAAATTCGTGAGTGCTTATTTGGCAATAGCTAATTGGCTAAATGATGGAGACAGGACCGTAGCCGACCTAAATGAAGAGAATTCCAACTGTATAAATCTACGGTTAGGTTGGAAAGTGAGATTGTGGAGACATGGGCCCCGCTCCGCTATTCTTTACCGACCCTTGCGGGACCCACTGGCCGCCCATCTACGCTTTTCATCAGAAAAAAAAAAAAGGTGGACGGTTTGATCGAACGGTGCCTTGGAGCGCGTGNTACAACCCGCTGTACTAGATCATTTCCATCGTGAGTGCTTATTTGGCAATAGCTAATTGGCTAAATGATGGAGACAGGACCGTAGCCGACCTAAATGAAGAGAATTCCAACTGTATAAATCTACGGTTAGGTTGGAAAAGTGAGATTGTGGAGACATGGGCCCCGCTCCGCTATTCTTTGCCGACCCTTGCGGGACCCACTGGCCGCCCATCTACGCTTTTCATCAGAAAAAAAAAAAAAGGTGGACGGTTCGATCGAACGGTGCCTTGGAGCGCGTGGGAATACGCGCCACTTGGTAATGTTCACCGTGCTGCTTTCGGTCTTAAGTTTAGGCAGCGGATCCCGCACGTGCGAATCCGAAGTACCACGGACCAACATTCCTCGGTAGATCAACTATAAAAAATAATAATAATAAATAAAAAGGATACAAAATAAAATAAAACAACTATTAAAAAAAGTAATATTTGGGAATAATAATAATGTTAATCTCCTATAATTTTATTCTATAATTGCCTAACAATGTTGATGTGGCACTTCAAATTAACAATTAAATTTTTTTTATTTAACAATAATTAATCTACATAATAATTTGAAGTGTCACATTAATATTGTTGAATAAATATTAGATAATATGGGTTGTAAGAAATTGATTATGTTCGGGTAGGGCTCCCCTGCCCAAGTATGTCCCCGTTAGATTGATTCTAAATTTGTGCAAGGGAGCTTCCTCTCACGTACTATTACCCAAATAAGCGATAGGAAAAATAACATATATCCTTAATTGTAGAAGATTTATGTCCAATATTTGACGAGTTTTCAATTTTTCTATATTTGTATAAGTTGTAACAAGCTTTAATAGATCAAGTACAAGTGTGCAAACCAATCAAACCATTATTAAGTAAATTGGAATTCCACTTGCTATTCAACAATCTTATCTTTTCTTAGACTGAAATTTTACTTCCATTATTTCTTATGTTCAGGTTCACTTGCTATATTTGAATAGCCTTGTTTTTTGAAGCATTTTTTATTGGTCACCCATTTTATCTTTCATTCAGATCATGAGTGAGTATGACCCTCCCTTATAACCCTTTACTCATTTGTGTAGAAAATTTAAAAAAAAAAAAAAAAAATTGCAATTCCACTTGAAGAAAGCATTGTTTATAAGTATCGATAATTTTATTATGCAAGCTGACGTGATAATCACAACCAACCTTTAAATAAGTTGTTGTTTAAAAGAGATAAACAACAAATTTTGATAGAGACTAACACGTAAATATTGTAAGATAGTTACGAGATAAAAATATGGTATATAATATTACTCGTGACACCAACCTTCTATAACCAAAAACCAAATACCCAATTTATGGGTTCGCCCATAAAGGAACCCACACAATAATCTAAAAACAAAATAACTTGTAAACTTCATAATTATCTAGTACTTATAACAAATAAAATAATGAAAATACTTAACTTAAAGTATTACTCGTAATACATCATATTAATTGACTAGTAATTAGCTAAATTCACTACACAAACACTAACTAATTAGATTAATAGCGGAATAAAAATAATATGAATTGAATCTAAACATCTCAACAACATCAACTATTATTATCAATAAAAGATACAACTTCCAAGAGATATAGCTATCAAATTAACACTTCTAACTATTCTACACAAACTTGACAATATAAGCCATTCGCTTGGCATTTTCATCCCAACAAAATATTCACTCTACAGCTTGACAATCTGCTAATTTGTTAAACACCAAAGTATTTTATAGGTATAAAAGTAATTGCATAAGTCCACAACTTAGAGCATTCACAATGGAAGAGTTAAATGTCATTTTTATCTAAAATAGCTCTTTAAATTGATAAAATACCATCTGCATTGGATAAGCTAAAAAAAATGTAGAATAAATTTTTTGTTAAATGAGCTAAAAAAAAAGCTACATGTAGCGGTAATATTGAAAGAGCTATTTTCCTACATTTTCTCCCACGTCTGTTTTTTTCTCTCACTATCTCTCACAAAATTTTCTTCCACGTTTTTTTTATTGTTTCTCTCACCTGTTTTCTCTTTTTTCAAAATTTTATCCTACTATTTCTCTTTCACATCTCATTTTTTTCAAAATTTTCTCCTATTATTTCTCTCTCCACATCACTTTTTTCTCAAAAGTTGAAAAATAAGATATTAAGAAAAATACAATCATTATAAAAAATAAAAAAATAATTAAAATTAAATTATATAGATAAAAATATAACTAATCGGATGTAGGAGGTCCTTAAAAAGTTATTAGCTAAACTAGATAAATTGAGTTTTGATGAGCTATTTTATATAAAAAATTAGCTCATCCATTGTGAATGCTCTTAGTAAGTAAATTGTTATGGAACTTGCTATGTAATGAGTCTTCGGTAACAAATGAAATTCCTTCAACTTTATTAACCAACAATGTTATGTGTTTTGCAAAATGGATCAGTGTTGCTATTATTATTAATTTATTATCCCAACATGAAAATTTATTGGGTTTTTAAAATAGGGTGGACACACTCTTGGTAACATGTCACTTCTAACTTAATGCAAGAAAAATGTATAATAAGTAGTTTGTATTTAACAATCTTAACTATCCTCAATATGGACGAACCTTTAGCCCATTCTCGATAAGATTAGCGCTATTATGATGACTTGTAGTACAATATTGGTGCCTTGATGTTACCGTGTACTGTCATTGTTAGTAGCCTAAATCCTAAGTGATCCACACCACTAACAATGTCGTAGTTATGACTCATCCATACATAATGCGCCAGTCACCAATAAAGCAATTAATTTGATCCAAAGTCAAACATAAAAGTAAATATTTTTGACAGTGGGAAATATGTGTTGTCATCCATACATGACGATCTATACCATACGTTCAATTGTTATAAACTATATAATAAGCAAATATTTGTAAGAATTTGATAAATTTAATAGACCCCTGTAGGGGTAAAAGTTTAGAACCACTAATCACTTTTATAACCGCTAACCGTACTAAACACTAACCGCTTTTAAAAGCAGTTAATAAAAACTACTAACCACCTTGCAGTTAGTAGTCAGCAATTAGCAGTTATTGGGTTTTTGAATACCGCTAACCGCTTTTTTAAAATATAATATATATATTTCATATAAAATATACATAAGTGATCAACGATAATACTTTCTTTTTTTTTTTTGAAACTTCACTAACCCCCCTGAACTTTCGCGATTTTTGTAGATACCTCCCAACGTTCAAAAACTCTCACTTTGCCCATTCCGTTAAGATTTCCTGAACTTTTAACGGAACCTTAAAAATTAACCGAAACGCCCATTTTACCCTTGAGCTTCTTCACCATCTCATCCTCACACCCAACCCAAAACGACGTCATTTTGGCCATTATTATTTTTTTTTTTAAAAAAGGAAAATATTAAAAAAGAAGAAGAAGAAGAAGAAGAAGAAGAAAGCGAGGCCAAAATGGGGTGGCCGGACCACCCCATTTTTGGCTAAGGGGTGGCTGGAGCCACCCCCACGACCACACTGGGGTTGGTCGAACCACCCCCATGGCCAAGGGGGTGGTCCAACAACCCCCCAGGCTCCAAGGGCCTAGGGTGGCTTTGGCCACCCCGAAAAGACCCTTTTTTTTTTTTTTTTCTTTTTGCCTTCAGACCGGCCATGGGGGCCAAAAATGGGGTGGTCCGGCCACCCCATTTTCGGCTATCCCAAAACAACGTCGTTTTGGGCTGAGTGGGTATTGTAGTTTTGGAGTGAGGGGTAAAACTGGCTTTTTGCTTGATTTTTCTCACATACACGACACGTGTGAAAATCTCAACGGATAATCCTAACGGAAGGGGCAAAGTGAGAGAAAAATAAACTTCGATACACCAAAGTGAAAGTTTTTTAACGTTGGAGAGGTGTCTGCAAAAATCGCGAAAGTTTAAGGGGGTTAGTGAAGTTTTCATTTTTTTTTCTTTCTTATTTGAGGGCTACTCTGTGATGATGTTAGTTGAAATGAGTTTTTTGGTTGATTGAATTTTTATGAAAATGTTGAATGTGAGTTTATAAAGTTTTTTGTGTTTTATTTGTATGTTGTGTATAAGACTACAAGTGAAATGATGATTTTGTTGTAATTTTATTTGTATTATATGTTGTGTAAAATGTGACTAACAAGTAGTTTGATATATAACAATTTTTAATGCTAAAATGGTCCTGAAAATGAAAAGGAAAATGTTTAAAGTGAACAAAAAACGTCTAAAGTGAGCCCAAAATCGGAATAAAACCGGAAAAAAGTCATAGTAAAAAGCGGTTAGTAGGATGCGGTTAACCGCTAACCGGGCACTTAACCACCTAGCGGTTAGTAAAGGCGGTTAGTAAAATTTACTAACCGCCTAGGCGGTTGCGGTTTTTGGTTTTTGCCACTAACCGCAACCGCTTTTTCACCCCTATACCCATGACATAATTTATAGAGGTGAAAGGCGGGCGGTTATTTACTATCCACTAACTGCACTACTCATTAACCGCTAATCGCTTTTTAAGGCGATTAGGAAAAATCACTAACCGTCTAGGCGGTTACAGTTAGCGGTTTTAGATTTTGAAAAAGTTGCTAACTGTTAACTGCCAACCGCCTTTACGTATATTATATAATATTAATGTGTATTATATTTTTATATATAAAAATACATGAAACGACGTCATTTGTATGTTTAAATATATATATAAAAATATAGAAATGAAGTTGTATGTAGTAAGGTATTATCATATTACCATAAAAATGGAGTCGTTTTGATTTTTGATTTTAATTATTATTATTATTATTTTAACGGTTAGCAGTTATTAAGGTTATTAATTGCTAACCGCCGGTTAAGCAATTAGCTTCCTTTTTACCAATCCCTTTTTACCCCTAATAATTTATTGATTGAAATATGAAATTAGAATATGGCAGTATTATTTTTTGGGAAAACCTACTATACGGTCCATCTGCAAAAGATGGATTTTGCAGCACCCACTAAGAGCATGACACCTCACATAAAGAAGAAAATTTGCACAAAAAAAATATAAACCCTCCCACAGCTGATTTTCATCTAAAAGAAGGAAGAAGAGAAAAAAGGAAGAGAAGGAAGAGAAGAGAAAAAAGGAAGAGAAGGAAGAAGACTTTCTGCAGACCCACGGTGCAGGCGCAGTGGACCCACGGCCGGCCTAGATCTGGCCGGCCACCGAGACCCACGGCCTGGGTCTCGCCGGCTGTGGGTCTTGCTCTGTTGAGTATTTTTTTTTTTTGTTTTTTCTGATGGATTTGCTCCGGTTTGGGTATGATTTTTTGGTTTTTTCTTTGGTTTTCACATGGCTTTGGCGACTTTTAGGGTGATAAAATAGCTCTGATTTTATGATGACAAAATCCCAAAAAGGGTTAACCTTCCCTTATAGGTTTTAGTTTTGAATCCAAAATAAGTTTTGAGGCATTAGAATCGAGTGTTGAGGCATTAGAATCGATTTTTGAGGCATTATAATCGATTTTTTAGGCTGAATTTCGCAAAAAATAGGGCCGGAGATGGTTACCCATGGCTGGCCGGTGGTTTGGGTTTATCCGGCGCCGGTGGTTTGGGTTTGCTGTGCCGATTTGGTTTTGGTTTTAAATTTGCTGTTTTGATTTTATTTTGCTAGAAAGGAGTTTGGGTTTTGTTTTGTTTTGTTTTTGTTTTTGTTTTGTTTTGGAGTTTTGGAGTTTTTTTTTCTGATTTTTTTTTTCCAACCGGTGATGCTGGGTTTGGGGAAAGAAAAGAGTTTTTTGTAGAAAGAAAGCAGGCCGGCGATGCTGATTTTTTCCGGCCGGAAAGCTGGTTTTCCGTCTGGCAATGCTTGCCGGTTGTATGCTCTCCGCGCCGGTGTGGGGTGGGTTTGCTGGCGTCGGTTTGTGTTTTGATTTTTGATTTGTTGTTTTCATTTCATTTTGTTAAACTGAGCTTATTGATGTGTTACCACAAGAGTGGATGCTGCAAAACACCCCTTTTGCAGCATGACCGTATAGTAGGGGCTCCCTTATTTTTTACCTTTTCCACCGCAAGCATCTCCTCTGGATTGTGATTAAGACCTATTGTGAAATGTCGCTAAGGGCATTCACTATACACTATTGTTTGGTCTATATATGTTTTCGTTTTGATTTCCATGTATTTTTGCTATTTCGATTCCTTTGTAATGTTTCGGTTGTGCACTTAGGGTAATGATTTACATAAAATATTTTTCATATTTTCAGGTATTTGGTGTGACGAAAAAATAATAGTAAACGGAAAATATTTACGGTTTGAACGAAAAAGTCTCTTTAATTTTTTGAAAATGGTTCTATTTTTGAAAACCGTAAACTATTTGTTCGAGTTTGAACATTTCATTCTCAAAGCGACATACCCAACTAAGACGTTGTCGGGGCTTGACCAGGACTTGATCGGGACCCGACCAAGACCTTGTTGGAATCAGGAGTTGATAAGGACTACGCTGGGACCTGACCAAGACCTGATTGGAACTACACCGAGACTTGACTGGAACCCTGCTAGAACTTGATCGGGATTGTGCTAGGACCCAACCGAAATATATCCGGGGCCCGACTAGGACCTAGGGCTGGGCACGGGTCGGTTCGGGCGGGTTTCGGCCCGTTCGACCACCCAACCCGTGCCCCTCGGGTTTGGACAAATCCAACCCGTGATGAACAGTAATATCAGTATATCCGTCGGGTATTCGGGTAGGACGGGTCGGGGTTTTGCGGGCAGGTTGGTCGGGTTGGTCAGGCGGGTCGGGTATTTTTTTAAAAAAATAAAATACCTAACAAAAAAGTCACACACGCACGCCTCCCTGCACTCTCTGCCAGCAAACGAATTTTTTTTTTTTTTCCCAACAGAACTTGCAATAAGGAAAACACAGAGCAGAGAGACTTGTGCGATTTACCGTGACCTGAGCGACGAGAGAGCGCACACTGTGAGATGGCGCCGACTAAGGCTCCAACCCCATCCCTCTCCATCTATCCTTGGAAGCCCAAAATCTCAACTCTGCCCATCTATCCTTGGAAGCCTCCAAGCGAAAGCTAGAACCAAAGCGACGACCATGGCCGAGCCGCTGGTGCAGGCCCAAATCCCCTACAAAATCCACATCGTGAAGGACCACGACATGAAGGAACGGTTGTGCCATGCTTTGCGGCGTACAGGGATTCGAGAGATTGAGATGAGAGAGTGAGATGAGAGAGGCGAGTCGGAGACGATGACTGAAAGTGAGCCTCCGTGAGCCGATCGAGAGTGAGATGAGATCCAGAGATTGAGACTTGAGAGTGAGAGGCTGAGGGTCTTGTGGGTTGCGGCTGGTCGAGAATAAGTGAGGTAAGGTTCTAAACTTCTAGGGTTTTTTAGGTTAATTCATGTGAGGCGAGTAGAAACGGGGCGGGTCGGGTACCCGAGGAGAAAATTTTAGTGAACCCGAAACCCGAACCGACCCGAGCGGGTTTGTGAAATTTCAACCCGAACCCGCGAAAATAGGCACAAAAACCGCCCGGATCGGCTCGGCTCGGGGCGGGGCGGCTCGGGTTGGTCGGATCGGGCGGGTTCTGCCCACCCCTACTAGGACCTGCTAGGACTCGAGTAAAAATGTTTACGCAACTCGCTGGGACTTGCCAAATACCTGACTGGAACTACACCAAGACTTGACTGGAACCCTACAGAACTTGATCAGGATTGTGCTAGGACCCAACCGGAATAAATTCGGGCCCGACTAGGACCCGAGTAAAAATGTTTACGCAATTTTAGGGCTGGGTATCGGTCATATCGGTCTGGTTAATAGGGTTATCAGTTATTGACCGATAAGCTATCGGTTAACCGATTCTTGACCGATTACCGACCGATAAGCTATCGGTTAATCGGTTAATCGGTCATATCGGTAATCGGTTAAACCGGTTTTTGTTAACTTTTTATTGAGCTTTTTACTAGTTGCTAATTGGGCCAAAAATTAGTTATTTTGAGAGCTCAAATACTTTTTGTCGGGTTAAAGCCTAAAATAACTTATTAAAAATTAGTTGTTTTGGCCCTTTTGGGAGCCTAAATATATATATGGCTAAACTAGCTTATTGAATCTTTTTTTATATTGATCCACTACATATTTTTTATATTATAAAATAAAAATCAAAAGAGTAAAAAGTATAAAATTNGTTACCACAAGAGTGGATGCTACA
This sequence comes from Carpinus fangiana, assembly GCA_006937295.1. Classification (NCBI taxonomy): domain Eukaryota; kingdom Viridiplantae; phylum Streptophyta; class Magnoliopsida; order Fagales; family Betulaceae; genus Carpinus; species Carpinus fangiana. Next base: position 52,145,783 of record CM017321.1, read on the forward strand.
AAACACCCCTTTTGCAGCATGACCGCATAATAGGGGCTCCCTTATTTTTTACCTTATCCACCGCAAGCATCACCTTTGGATTGTGATTAAGACCTATTGTGAAATGTCGCTAAGGGCATTCACTATGAGCTATTGTTTGGTCTATATATGTTTTCGTTTTGATTTCCATGTATTTTTGCTATTTCGATTCCTCTGTAATGTTTTGGTTACACACTTAGGGTAATGGTTTACATAAAATATTTTTCATATTTTCAGGTATTTGGTGTGACGAAAAAATAATAGTAAACGGAAAATATTTACGGTTTGAACGAAAAAGTCTCTTTAATTTTTTGAAAATGGTTCTATTTTTGAAAACCGTAAACTATTTGTTCGAGTTTGAACATTTCATTCTCAAAGCGACATACCCAACTAAGACGTTGCCGGGGCTTGACCAGGACTTGATCGGGACCTGACCAAGACCTTGTTGGAATCAGGAGTTGATAAGGACTACGTTGGGACCTGACCAAGACCTGATTGGAACTACACCGAGACTTGACTGGAATCCTGCTAGAACTTGATCGGGATTGTGCTAGGACCCAACCGGAATATATCCGGGGCCCGACTAGGACCTGCTAGGACTCGAGTAAAAATGTTTATGCAACTCGCTAGGACTTGCCAAATACCTGACTGGAACTACACCAAGACTTGACTGGAACCCTGCAGAACTTGATCATGATTGTGCTAGGACCCAACCGGAATAAATCCGGGCCCGACTAGGACCCGAGTAAAAATGTTTACGCAATTTGCAGGAAAAAAGGAAAAAACTAATCTACTAGTCGTTGATAGCCACATCATAATTGTAGCTACGGGGGTAAAAATGTTTACACAACTCGCAGTGAAGTCGCCCGCACAGATTAATATCTATCACTACTCCATATTAATAACCCTTCGGAATAGTAAAAAGTACTAGTAAATAGGCATACAAAGAAGAGGGGGGGAAACGAGAATAGTGTTCGAGTGTGAGTGTCAGTGAGAGAAAGAAATGAGGGAGAGAGGGAAAGGCACGGAGCCATCGGTGGACGAGAGGTACACGCAGTGGAAGTCGCTGGTGCCGGTTCTCTACGACTGGCTCGCCAACCACAACCTCGTTTGGCCTTCTCTCTCTTGCCGGTCTGTACTACTCTAACCCCCCCTTTTTCACTCTCTTTTGCCGGTCTGTACTACTGTAAAACCCCTTTTTCATCCTCTCTCTCTCTCTCTTAGGGTTTCGTCTTTTTCTCTGGGCTTTAAGTTGGATAATGTGGGGTTTCTATGTCTCTTTGGGTGCTAGAAAGTTTGGGAGAACAAAGGAAGGGGTAAGAAAAGTGAAATAGATTGAAATGATGGTTTTTTTTTTCCTAATGGTTTTATGCTGTTTTGGGTCTGGAATTTGATGAAACATTAGAAGAAATTGCAATGTAGCTGGTCCTTGCATTTATCTCTTAAGTTTTTTTTTTTTGGTCAGTTTTGTTCGAAGACAATTTATTTTGCAAATGTATTTACTTTTCTGTGCTTTTTTTTGGGTCATATTGGTTTCACTGTCTCTTTTGGATGCTAGAAAAAATTTGGGAAAAGAAAATAGAAGAGAAGAAGAAAAATGTGATAGATTGAAACTACGGATTTTGGGTTTTTAGCCGTCTTGGTCTCTAGAATATGAAGAGAAGAGGAGAAACTAAGACCCTCTTTCTTTCTGGCTCTGGGATATTCATTCAATAGCCTAAACGTGTATTTCATTATTGTTCAGGTGTTGGACAATGTCTTTTTCAGAATGCTTTTGGTATTGAGTTTTTTTTTTTTTTTTTTTTTTTTCTCTGAACCTGTTTGACGGCTGGGAAAATTGTGAGTAAAGGAAAAGAGAATGAATTTGTGAGGGATAATGTCTTAAAAGCATTAATTTGTGAGGGATAATGCTTTAATTTTCGAAGCATGAATGCAGTAGAATAAAAATACGATTGTGGTGGTACGCACTTGTCTGCATGTGTTTGTTTTGGATTACGTGTGATATCATAAATTCATTGATTGTGCATGAGTTTGTTTGTGTATGTTCGTGGAACTACAAATGCATAGACAATTTTTATATTTAGAATTTCATATGCGAAAATGGATTGAAGCTGTAAAGTTTGAAATGTGAACTGAATTTTTTTTTTTTTTTGGTGGTTTGTATTGATAGATGGGGTCCACAGCTGGAGCAAGCCACTTACAAGAATCGTCAACGTCTTTACCTTTCGGAACAGGCAAGATAAAATTTTCTCTTGCAGCATTTCAGCATTGATTGTGAAGGCATTGTGTTGATGTGGAATAATAGTTGTAAAGGAAAGAAGGAAATTAGCATTAACTTGGTGCTTCTTTTAAATTCATTGATAGCATTAACTTGGCTAATGTGCCAAATGTGAGTGTTCTGGCTCGTATTCTAGGTTGCAAGGTTTTGCCTTTGCCCATTAAATTTTGGGCCTCCTTTTTTGTGCTCCTTTTAAGGCTAAATTTACATGGGATACAATCATTGAGAAAATGGAGAGAAGACTATCTAGGTGGAAAAGACTACTTATCTAAGTAACTTTGATTAAGAGCATGCTTTCCAACCTTCCTACCTATGATTCATTATCTACCTCTCATATTGGCGCGTGATTGGTTGGAAGACTCCGTTTCCTCTTTTGTCAATGTATTGTATTCCCTTAGGATTGGCTGGGGAGGTAGCGACAAGTTATGTTGGATTCCTTTAAAAGACAATCTTTTGAGTTCAAAACTTTTTACAAAGTTTTCATTCCCAACTTGAACTCCTCCTTCCCTTGGAAGAGCATTTGGAGGGTAAAGTCTCCTTTGAGGTTGGCTTTTTTCACTTGGACAACATCTTTTGAAAAAAATCTCACTTTGGGTAATCTCCGCATGTGTCACATCTTAGTCATAGATTGGTGTTATATGTGTAAAAAGAATGGAGAAACTCCAGATAATATCCTTCTTCATTGTAATGTCGTGAGAGATTTGTGCAATATAGTTTTTTAGATGCTTGGAGGAGAGTGGGTTATGCCTAGATAGGTGGTTGATCTTCTGGCTTGTTGGAAAGGAAGGGTCAATCGGAATGATATCAATATTTTTTGGAATGTAATCCCTTTATTTATAATGTAGTGCATTTGGAGAGAAATGAATGCTTGAAATTTCGATGATTGCATTTCTATGAGCTTAATGTACCTACTTCTGGTGGCAGGTCAATATTAAGCTTTAAACGTACTCATGAGAGTGATTCGTTAGAATTTTTTTATGCATTCTAGATTAAGGTTTTCAAGTGCCAAATCTTTCTGCTGTATTTTAATTGTTGGTCATATGACAAATGGTTAGTGTTGTTGAACTTGTTGCATGTAGAAATATGGAATTTTTGTTATGATGTGCATTTGTGTTTTACTCATATGGGGTAGATATTATTTTTTGATAACTAATGTTGTATATATCAAAAAGATGGGGTAGATATTATGTGAGTGATCTTGTGTCAATTATTGTGCGATTTATCCTAGTCGTTTTGTTTACCCTGGCCTTTTTACTCAGACTGATGGCAGCGTTCCGAATACCCTCGTCATAGCAAACTGTGAGGTTGTTAAACCTAGAGTTGCAGCTGCAGAGCACATATCACAGGTGATCTGATGAAAATGCACTATCCATAGTCCCGGCCCCAACTCCCATTTATTTTCCATTGCTGTGCTGTGAAGATGTTATCTTATATATTGCATTATCTTTTTATCCTCTGGTTGCTCGATCTTACAGTTCAATGAGGAAGCACGTTCTCCCTTTGTGAAGAAGTACAAAACTATTATACATCCCGGCGAGGTACATGTGACTTTTAAAGAAAACTATATTTCTACTTAAAATAGCTGCAAACGAAGAGCTTTGAATCTTTTTAGCAATCTGCGATTATTGTTGTAATTATTATTATCATTATTTGGTAGTACTGCTATTGCTACTGCTACTATTATTATTATTTTTGCTATTTTTTGATCTTCTTCTTCTTCTTCCCTTTTTTGTTTTTGCAGGTGAACAGAATCAGGGAACTCCCACAGAATAGTCATATAGTGGCCACACACACAGATAGTCCTGATGTAAGCATTTATTTAAATTTTCTCTCTCCCTTCCCCCTTCCTCTCTCTTTCTCTATTTTCCCTTTTCATTGCAGGTTATCATTATTTAAGGTTTTAAATCATGTGTTGCATTTGAATTTGAAGTTAAAAAACTTGGGAAGCTCAATGTGCGTTAAGTTTTTGAGTTTATGCAACAGGTCCTAATTTGGGATGTTGAGGCTCAGCCAAATCGTCATGCTGTTCTGGGAGCTACAAATTCTCGTCCAGATCTGGTGTGCCCTGTGCAGAGAAAATTTGTTATTTATTTAATGGCAATCCCTTTTAATGAATTGTCATGTATTGTATATCACAGATACTGATATATTCTAAATTGATATTTATGTTGTATTAGGATACATATAGTGCATGGTTATATTGTTATTATCTAATTATATTTGCAATCTTAAATCTGCACACTAGTGCAGTTAGCTGTCAACATGGGTTTTTCCTTGGGTATTAGGATGCATATAGTGCATGGTTATATTGTTATTATCTAATTATATTTGCAATCTTAAATCTGCACGCTAGTGCAGTTAGCTGTTAACATGGGTTTTTTCCTTTTTAAATACGTGGGAAATTCATTTATTCTTATAGCTTTATTATCTGTTCCTTCTTGGGGTGAAATTGAATTTCTTCTCTCTCGGGGTAAAATATAAGGCTGGCAATTATTAACTTTAAACACATCGTGTGCAGATACTGACTGGGCATCAAGACAATGCTGAATTTGCTCTTGCTATGTGCCCTACTGAACCCTTTGTGCTTTCTGGAGGTGGGATTTCTTTTAATATTGTTTTATTAACGATACACATGGTGCAATGTGCGATGAATTTATATTATATTTGTGCCTCTTTCAATGCCAGCTAATTTACAATCTGGTATGAAATTTTGCTCACAGTATATAGAGGGATGTCATGATGCATTTGNTCCTTTTTAAATACGTGGGAAATTCATTTATTCTTATAGCTTTATTATCTGTTCCTTCTTGGGGTGAAATTGAATTTCTTCTCTCTTGGGGTAAAATATAAGGCTGGCAATTTTTAACTTTAAACGCATCGTGTGCAGATACTGACTGGGCATCAAGACAATGCTGAATTTGCTCTTGCTATGTGCCCTACTGAACCCTTTGTGCTTTCTGGAGGTGGGATTTCTTTTAATATTGTTTTATTAACGATACACATGGTGCAATGTGCGATGAATTTATATTATATTTGTGCCTCTTTCAATGCCAGCTAATTTACAATCTGGTATGAAATTTTGCTCACAGTATATAGAGGGATGTCATGATGCATTTGTAATTGGATAACTTCACTTTGTAGTTCCTCAGATAATGTCAATGTTGCAGTTTACTTCCCCTTTGTGATGTACTTGAGTTGATCATCTTCTTACTCTTCTTAAGTTATGAACTATATTTCCATTTGAATCATCTCATTGGTTGGGGAAATTTTTGTGACAGGCAAGGACAAGTCTGTAGTTTTGTGGAGTATTCATGATCATATCTCAACTTTAGCAGCAGACACAGGGGCTACAAAGTCTCCGGGGTCTGGAGGCACCAATATTAAGCATGCTTCCAAGGCTGGTGGGAGTAATGACAAATCTGTAGATAGTCCTTCTATTGGTCCACGAGGTATCTACCAAGGGCATGAGGATACTGTAGAAGATGTGCAGTTCTGCCCATCAAGGTAGCTTTACCAATCACAGTCAAATGCTTCAATATTGTACTTTTATTTAGTTTGGTATTCATGATTTTCCCACTAACTATTAATTCATCACATATTTGTAATTGTGCGTTTCATTTAGTGATGTAAGCATATTCTTTTTTGTTTTGTTATTTGGTCGTTTGATATGAAGTAGGACTGGAAATTACCCCCATGGAAACATTTCGATAAAAAATAAAGCTCTCCCCTGTTTCCTGAATCTATCTCCTTTTTGTCTTGTTTTATAGTTGTTTAATCACTATAGGTAATTTTTCCCTGCATTTCTGATATGCGTTTATTGTGTTATTTGCTATTTGTGCGTTGAAGTGCACAGGAGTTCTGTAGTGTTGGTGATGATTCTTGCCTCATACTATGGGATGCAAGAGTGGGATCTACTCCAGTTGCCAAGGTTGTGATTCTTCCTTTTATGTCTATCAGTTTACTATGCCCTGGCGATCTGTGCTACAACACTAAAGCTTTTTTAGATACTGGTACTAAATTATAATAGGAATTTGGGAATTTTTTTTCTTCTCTCATCATGGTTGTTTTAGTTATATGATCCCTCTTTCTTTTTTATGATGCAAGTTTTGTGTTGTAGAATTGGATTGCTATTGCCTTTTTTTTCTCATGTCTTCCCGTTTGATGTTTGATTTGACTTTGATATTTTGGCTGTCATTTTGGCAGGTTGAGAAAGCTCATGATGCTGATCTTCATTGTGTTGATTGGAATCCTCATGATGTAAATTTCATTCTGACTGGGTACTTATTCCTTTCAAGCTTTGCATACTAAAATGATCACTTAGGACACTTTACTGTGGAATATATCATGATCTGTGTTCTGTTATTTTCATGTTTTTCTGTTTCTTAACCCATTTGAACTTGACATTGTCATTTAGCAAAATTTATCATGAAGTTCTTTGGTTTATTTGAATTTGCTTTACTTTTATTTCAGATCTGCTGATGCTACTGTTCGCATGTTTGATCGCCGTAACCTCACTTCTGGGGAAGTTGGATCACCTGTTCATAAGTTTGAGGGTCACAGTGCTGCTGTCCTTTGCGTACAGGTGACTGAAATTTTTTGGCGTCTTTCTTTTCATTGTATCTGTAGAAATATGGCCTATTTGGTTTATTGTTTTTTTTGACAAAAGTTGTGCTTTTGTGATCAGTGGTCCCCAGACAAGTCATCTGTCTTTGGAAGTTCTGCTGAGGATGGCGTTTTGAACATCTGGGATCATGAGAAGGTGTGAAGCTATAATTTTATTTTTATTTATATTTTCCATTATAGCTTCGGCTTCTCTCCCTCTCTCCCTCTGTCTTGTGCACACATGATTATAAAACACCATACAGATCGGAGATGGGAAACTGAAGAACCAACAATGCTGTGATGGAAACCAATAGAAATCTGATTTAGTCAGCTAATGAGGAAAGTTTTCATTCCTATCGTGATAAAAATATAGTGTAAAGATGGATCTACATATGCGAGGATTTGTAGTTGGGGGACCTTTAAGATTTCCGGCGACCCAATTTGCTTTTTATGGATGTGGCTTGTATTCTCTGTTGGAATTGATTCATGAGCAAACTGTTTTTTTCCAGAAATGAAGCTGTTTCAATTATTGATTAGCATTTGTGATTGTCCTAAGTGTCAAGTTTAAATGATCGATTAGCATCTAGGGTATTTTTGTGGTTGTTCCGAGTGCCAATTTTTTGCTTATCTCAAGCTTCAGGGCAATGTAGAAAATAGGCCTGTGCCATTCGTTCCATTGGGTATTATGCTTCAGTAGTGAGGGTATCAGTGTAATGGTCCCTATTATTAGTATGAATAATTTTAAGTATTATTCTGTATCAGATACTTTTTACTTATTTTCTGGATACTCTAGTCATATATGGGTTTGAACTTTGAAGCATTTTGAATTCAAAGTAATTTAGAGCTATTAGATGAGAGTTGATTTGCTCTAACAAGATCTTCCCTGCTTTCAACGTCACTCTTATGCACTGCTTTTTGGTTAAATCTTGTGGGCGTGGGGTGGAAGGAAGTGTTTGTCCCCCGCTTTTCTTTTTTGTGTTTTTTCATTTGTATTTCTGTTAGCTGTGGCAAAGCAAATAGAAAACCTTGTTTCCTTGATCAATTCAGGAAATTAGAAACTTTCTTGTTTCTTAAGAGTTTGTCCCAATCTACAACTCATCACTATATTCTTTGCTCTTTTTCTTTTTCTTTTTTTTTTAAATGGGTATGGCTATATTCCTGCTATGTCATTGTAACATTTATGTTTCTTGTACTATATGCATAACTGATTCTATTGCCTTTCAGGTTGGCCAAAAGCAAGAGCCTGTAGGATCGAGGGTGCCAAATTTTCCTCCAGGCTTATTCTTTCGACATGCTGGGCATAGGTATGAATCTGTGTATCTTCTATGAATGTTTGCTTTACTATACATCAGAGAAGAAATCTGTACAGGATTGTTCTGCAACTTTTGGTCTTAGTTGCTTCTTGTTTATTGTGGGTGATAATGTACTTCCATGCTTTTTATTGCTTCTATTTTCTAATGTTTCCATACATAGTAATTGATTTTTATTTGATGCATGTAGGGATAAGGTTGTCGACTTCCACTGGAATGCATCTGATCCCTGGACTATTGTCAGCGTGTCTGATGATTGTGAAAGTACTGGAGGAGGTGGTACACTGCAGGTAATCAATATATTTCTCAACAGTAGTTTCAGCATCTCTGAGAATTTGTAGCTTCTCTTTCGGAGTTCAAATAGTGAAAAATGAGTAATGCTATTTAGTAAACTGTTATACGATTGCCATACACAACCTGGATGCTGTGGCAATGAAAATCAGTCTTTATAATTGAATTGTTCCAAAAATATGGTGGATCAAGATATGTTACATTTTTTCAGTTTGCACAACTGTACATTCCTTTGATGGAAGTGTGATTGTTTTCATGCAGATATGGCGGATGATTGATTTGATTTACAGGCCCGAGGAAGAAGTTTTAGCTGAGCTTGAGAAATTCAAATCGCACATATTAACATGTTCCTCTTAAAAAAGTGGCGGAACTTTCGTTTTCTAATTTGCTAATGTCAATGGGAGACTACCATCTTAAGGATGGAAACATTTCCTCTGTAGTACAATGTTTTAATTGGTTCAGAATTTGACTACTAAGAATTTAAGTACTCTCTCTCTCCCTCTCTCTCTCTCTTATTAGGGGAAAAAACTTATATGCCGGGTAAGATTACTTCTACGCGCATTTCAAGTGAATAGATTAGATCTCACATATGTATTTGGTGCATATGATGTTACATGGTAAACATGTTGCTATATCATTTAAAGTTTTCAAATGATTTGGTATCATGTATACCGATAGATGCAACAAAATAAAATACTGATCATGAAATGTAGAAGATTCTTATCTCTTCGGACCTGACTTAGCAATTAATGTCCGCCTTTTTAAAGATGTCCATGTTTAAGAATTTGAGTAACATACATTACTCATTTACACTTCTTAGGCACAAAAGAAAAGGACAAAATAGGGGAAAAAGCTTACCCTAAATTCGGCCGAGGCTTGAATTTCAGGCATCAAAGAAATCTAAAGCAAGTCCCAAATGCCAATATTCACACTATTGGTAATAGAAAGTACAAGCACATTTTTTTTAACAACCTTCATGTTTTTCAATAGAGAGGTGTTGTTATACGGTCCTTGTAGAAAACATGAGTTTTCTGCCATCCATTCAACTGGTGACACCTCACCTATTCCATCTTAAGAAAATAAGACCAAAACACTTGATAACAATCATCAAAACCGCATGATAAAATATCAACCCAAATCATCCACCGGAGGTCAAAGAGGCTGTGACCCACAACAACGAAGATGGTTGGACCCACGGCAACGGAGACAGCCAGACCCGGCGTGGGTCAGGCGAGACCCACGCCTGGGTCTCACCGGTGTGCCAGACCCCAACCTGCCTGAAAACCAAGACGACCTGCTTTAAAACCCGCCTGAAAATCGCCNTTGCAAAAAACATGAGTTTTCTGCCATCCATTCAACTAGTAACACCTCACCTATTTCATCTTAAGAAAATAAGACCAAAACACTTGATAACAATCATCAAAACCGCATGATAAAATATCAACCCAAATCATCCACTGGAGGTCAAAGAGGCTGTGACCACGACAACGAAGACGACTGGACCCACGGCAACGGAGACAGCCAGACCCGGCGTGGGTCTGGTGAGACCTAGGCGTGGGCCTTGCTAGACCCGGCGTGGGTCAGGCGAGACCCACGCCTGGGTCTCGTCGGTGTGCCAGACCCCAACTTGCCTGAAAACCAAGACGACCTGCTTCAAAACCCGCCTAAAAATTGCCATGACCAGCCTCAAATCCATTTCTAATGCCTCAAAACTCGTTTTTGGATTTCAAAACCAAAACCTATAGGTGAAAGGTTAACCCTAAGGGAGATTTTATCATCATAAACCGGAGAAGATGACTGTTGGCGTCGGAGACGGTGACCGGAGACGCCATTTTTTCTCTTTTCTTCTTCCTTTCTCTCTTCTTCTTTCGGTTTTTTTTTTTTTTTCATCCGTTGATTCTAATTGTAGGCTATTTTTATGCAATTATTTTGTTTTGGCTTATGTGGCAATGTGGGATTGGTGGGCAACATATGAGTCATTTACGCCATGACCGAACAGAAGTTATACTCTTTTCAATAACCCATTCCAAAGCCAAGAGGACAAAGGGTTAGAATGAGCATTATTCTTGAGATACTTGCCCGGAGCAAGAAGATTAGAATACACCATTGCTAAGTTGTTAACATGAAATCAACCATCTTGCACGGAGCAAGAAGAAGCATAAAATGAAATAGTGCAATCATGATATGATATGGTAATAGAAAAATAATTTCTTAGTCGACTTAGGAATATGTAAAAGAGAAAATCAAAAAAAAAAAAAGAAAAAGAGGCAAGCTTAAATATCTTTTTTTTTTAAAATAATAATAATAAGTATTATTATTATTTGTTCATTTTTTAAAAATATAAGACCCTTGAACTACTAGTTTTGAGAAGACCTCCCTCCCCCCAAATTTAAAAAACTCTTAATTTCATCTATTGAACTTTCAATTTGATGCAATGTACCCTCCTTCGTCAATTTATGGACGTTAAAAGTGATAAAATAACATTTATACTTCTGACATTTTTATAAAATTTTAAATTTAATCCTTAATTTCAAAATAAATTTAAAAAAAAATTGAAGGGTAATTTGGTCTTTTTAGTGGTTTCCGTTAAGATTTAACATAAAAAATTGATAGATGGGGTTAATTGCATCAAATTGAAAGTTTAGTAATGAAATTGATAATTTTTGAAATTTAGACGGGTCTTCTCAAAATACATGGTAGTTCAAAGATCCTAAGTAAAGTTATCCCTAAAGTTAAAGTTTCAACGAAAAAACATACTATTATAAAATTAGCCATATTGAGGATTAGTTGTAATAATGAATAAGATTTGTGCATGTATACGCATGAATCGATTGATAATATCCAAAATTCGATAAATTGGCTCAAGTCAACTTACTAATAGCATGCTCCACTCCACTCTTGCGGCTTTGCCCAATTAAAGGAATGGTTAAAACTATTGTTTTGCTCTTCTTGGGAGTAATATTAAGGTACAATACGAATGAGACTTTATGTATCAAATGGGTTTTGATGACAACTTAAACTTTGGTGTCTACTTTAGTTTTATAAGTTTTATTCCACTTTTTACTCTTTCCCATCTTCTCAAGGTTAATATTAGAGAAATTACACTTATATATTAGAGAAATTATATTTAATATCCCTTTGTATTTTATCTTATTTTGATGATGAATAATTTCAACTAACCGACCTTGTGAATAGAAAATGTAAACGATTAAAAATTAGGGTTAAATACCTTATTCATCTATGTGGTTTAATTTTTTTAAAATTTTTAACCTCTATGGTTTACTTTTTATCACAAGAGGTTTCTCTAGTTTGCCTAAAAATGGAAATAGTCCATTCATTAAAAATTTGTCCAAAATTTGACGTTACATTAGCACCGATCACGGTTTGACATGTGTCCATATAATTAATTAATTAAAAATATTTTTTTAATTAAAACATTAAAGTATCTTAAAAAATTAAATTTAAATTTTTTCTTTTAAAAAAAAAATTTTAGCCACCTACAAATGGCCAAAGGGGTGGCTACGACCACCACCAAAGAAGAGGAAACCTAAAGAAGGTAGTGAATTTAATAAAAGTACTAAAAAAAATAAAAATAAAACATGATTCATGGTGTTGCCTATAAAGAAAACAAAAAAATGGTCTCCAATGAGTAACTCAATCGGCTGTGGATCACACCTAATGAAGGGGAGGTCACTAGCTCAAATCCCCTATTTCCCTTCCCTTGTGTGGACATGTCAAAAAAAAAACAAAAAAAATTACTATGATTTCATAGTGTATGCTATAAATGAAAAGTATTAACAAAATAATGTAATTGGTCGTGATTATATGGCTTATGAGTAAATGAAATAAACTAGGGAAAAATCAAATTTAATTTCTAAATTTTTGTACGATTTCAATTTAGTTTCAAGGCGTTCAATTGTGACAATTAGGTTCTCGCATGGACCTCACGTGGCCGTGTAGAGATTTTCGGCAAACACGGTTCATCCCCGCGTCTGCCAAAAATCTACGTTATTATTATTAAAAAAAATTTTAAAAAAAAAATTACAAAACTTGATTGACACATGGACAATTTAAATTGTAAAAAATAATTAAAACCAAGAATCATTGATAAAAAATTGATCAAATTATATATCAAATTTATTGGCCTCCATGAATCACTGATCATAAATTGGCATCAGTAAAAGTATATAAAACTGATATAGCAATGCATTAGCTTCAAATTTAGGATTACCGAATCCCTTTAGAATGATACCATTTCTAAAGGGTTAACCTTCCACCCCTAGATTTTAATTTTGAATCTAGAAACGAGTTTTGAGGAAATACCACCAAATTTAGGATGACCGAATCACTTTAAAGTGATATCATCCCTAAAGGGTTAACCTTTCACCTTTAGGTTTTAGTTTTGAATCCAGAAATGAGTTTTGAGATATTAGAACCCAAATATTAGCTCATGAAAATTTAGTTAATATCACTCAAATATCTCAAAATACAACCCAAAAAACTTTCTATTTCTCATGAAAATTTCATCAAACATATAGAATGCAAAAACATAAAAAAAATATATATATATTCTATTTTTTTTAATTGATCGACTCTTGGCTGCAAAAAAAAAAAAAAAAAAAGTTTGGCCGACTCTGGGCTGCCAAAATTTGGTAGGCACATAGCATGACTCCACGCGCCCACCGAACACCTTCAACTGCCTCTCCTCCATCGATGCCACTGTGTTGTGGTGTTGTGTTTTTGTTGTAGATTTTCTGAAGCTTTTATGTATTTTCCGTATTGGTTTGCTATATTGTTATTTGCTGTATTTCTTTTTTTATGTGGGTTATTATCTCTCTGCCATGAAGTGGTTTGATCCTGTAGAGGAGATTTTTGTTGCTGGTGGCTATCCTTCAACAGCTCCAATCTGGTTATTTGTAGTACATAAAGCAATAATCACTTAACAATGGTTATTGCCTTTTATTGCCTTCACCGCATGAAACTCTTCACTTAGTTTTTTTGCCATTTGTCATCGCCTTGCGCGTTCCTTGGAAAAGCCCAACTTGTTTATGGTTCCTTTGGGATCATATACAAAACCATTCCCTAATGTCTAGTTATGTTTCTGTTTTTGTACTGCTCCATCAACTTACCCTCTAATTTATTAATAAAATGTTATGTCAGATCAATTAATTAATGTCACGTAATTCTTGTTTGACATGTTATGTGTTCGAGTAGAGATTTTCGGCTGCCAATTTCAGTCAGCCAAGCGTCTGCCAATGTGTATTTTTTTTTTTTTTCTAATTAAAGAGGAAAGAGGTTACAAGGAAAATAGCCAACCAAATTTAAAATTGAAAATCACTGATTATAAATTAATCAAATTATATATCAAATTCATTGACCTCCATAAATCACTAATCAGAAAATTGGTATTGACAAAAGTAAATAAAACCGAGATAACGTTTTGAGGTATTAGCACCAAATTTATGTTGACCATATCCCTTTAGGGTGATATCATCCCTAAAGGGTTAACCTTTCACCTCTAGGTTTTAATTTTGAATCTAGAAACGAGTTTTGAGGCATTAGAACCAAAATATTAGCTTATGAAAATTTAGCTAAACATGTTTTATATATATAAAAAAAAACTTATTTTTATATAAATTTAGCTAAACGTGTTTTTCCGACAGTTTTCTAAAAAAAAAAAAAAAATCACATCAGCATTGGACAATGCTTGGCCGCCTCTAGGATGCCAGATAGCACGATTCTATGTGTTCAATGGTATGTTTCATATGACACAGCTACTTTAAATTATAAATATACCTTAACATGGCATGTACAATTAGCATATGACATGTCAAACAATGGACATGTGACATTAATTGATTAGTTTAACGTACTAGAAAACACATCCTCTCGGTGTTCAAGCGGATCGGTTATAACCGATCCACCAATCGCTAATTGCTTTGGTAGTCAGTTATTAAAAACCGCTAACCGTCTAGGACGGTTGCGGTTAGCGATTTTAAGGGATAGGAAAAGGTGATTATAATCGGTAATCGACTTTATTTATTATATTAAATATTTATATTAATAAACTATTAAACAAAACATCTAAATCGAGGCAATGTATTTGGATTAATGGATTTAGGATTTGTCTTTTTATTTATTTATTTTATTTTTATTTTTTCATTTGTATTTGGGTGAATGGATTTGGGCCATGTTTTTTTAGCCATGTTTATGGACTAGAATTTATTTGGCCTTTTTTTTTTAGTAAACCTCATATGCGGTCCATCTGCAAAATGTGGCTTTTGTAGCAACTAATAGCACAAAGACACCTCAAAAAAATCACACAAATAATCTACAACTTAATGCACTGGATTTTGAACTCAAAAGCAAGAAAAATTGAACTGAAGAGGCAGAAAGAAAGAAACCCCGTGGGTCTCTACTGAAACGCTGGCCGGCCAGACCCATCTGGCCATCCAGCCAGAAAGAAAGAGACCCATCCAGACCCATGGCGTAGGTCTCGCCGTGGGTCTGGCTCCGGCGCTGTGAGTCATTTTTTCCAGCTTTAGGATGAAAAAATTTCTAAAGGGTTAACATTCCCTCTAGATTTTAGTTTTGAGTCAAAGAAACGAGTTTTAATGCATTAGAAATAAGTTTTGAGGCATTAGAATCGGATTTTGAGGCTGAATTTCACAAAAATAGTGCCGGAGATGGTGACCCATGGCCGGCCGGTGGTTTGGGTTTATTCGGTGCCGGTGGTTTGGTTTGCTGTGCCGGTTTGGTTTTGGTTTTAAATTTGTTGTTTTTATTTTATTTTGCTAGAAAGGATTTGGAGTTTGGGTTTTGTTTTTTCTGGTTTTGTTGATTTTTTCTGTTTTGTTTTTTCTTTTTTTTTGCAGGCCCTTTTTTCTGGATGAAGAAAAGAGAAAGAAGAAAAGAGGGTTTGGGAGAAAGAAAAAAGGGTTTTTTTCTAGTTTTTTCCGGCCGGCGATGCTGGGTTTGGGAGAAAGAAAGCTGGCCGGCAATGCTGGCCGGTTGCATGCTCTCCAGTGTTGGTGGGGGGTGGGTTTGCTGGTGTCGGTTTGTGTTTTGATTTTTTATTTGCTATTTTGATTTCATTTTGTTAAACTGAGCTTGTTGATGTGTCACCTCAAGAGTGGCTGCTGCAAAACATCCCTTTTGCAGCATGACCGCATAGTAGGGGCTCCCTTATTTTTTTTTTCCTATCTTTTTTGGAACATTTTTGGCCTCAAACCCTTAAAATAAGACCAAAAAAGAAAAGAAAAAAGAAGGCGGCAAATTAAAGGCCCAAAACACTTAAAAAGCTTAAAAGCCAATTTTTATTTATTTTTTTTAATAAAAAAAAAAACTGGTTAAAACAGCGTGGTTATTGGATTGAATAACCGCTAACTGCCGGTTATAAAATAACCGATAACCGCCTAGGCGATTGTGATTATTAAAAACTGATAACTGTCTAAGTTGGTTACGGTTACCAGTTATAGCCAATAATCGATGGTTATAATCGTTTAAACACCTCCTCTCCGGTTTATTAAACTTTGAGATGATCCAAAATACCATATTGTTTATTAAGAGAGTGTCTTGGGTGCACCTGTTGCACAAAAATCAACTTTTGTGAAACCCACTCACCATTTGACATCTCACTTATTTCAAAAAATTGCAAAAAAAATTGTATGTTAGCAAAACATAGGATTAATTCTCCCCCACACATATTAGCCACCACCCTCTGCCGCTGTCGGTTCCACCCATGCCCAGACGCCGCCGCTATCCGCTGTCCACCGCCTCCGGCCACCTCTGACGAACAAAAAAAAAACGCGCGGCCACTGGAGGTAAGAGATCCGGCGACTTTTCCGGCGAAAAAAAAAAAATGTCGCAATGGGTCTGGCCGTGACCCAACCGTGGGTCACCATCTCCGGCGACCCTAATCCCATCTTCAGCAACCTTAAAAACTTGTTTCTAATGCCCAAAAAATCGATTTTAATGCCACAAAACTCGTTTCTAATGTCCCAAAACTTAATTTTGGATTCAAAACTAAAACTTAGAGGGGAAGGTTAACCCTTTTTTGGGATTGTATCACCCTAAAAGTCGCCGGAGCCATGTGAAAAACCAAAGAAAAAACAAAAAAAAAAGACCCAAAGCAAGACCCATAAGAAAAAAAATCAAAAAATCAAAAAATCAAACCCACCGGAGTAAGACCCATCAGAAAAATAAAAACATAAAGTGGCCGGAGCCTTGGGTCTCAGTGGCCGGCCAGACCCACGGCCGGCTTGAGTATGGCCGGCCACCGGTTCCACCCACGGCCGGCGAGACCCAACCGTGGGTCTCGGTGGGTCTGCGTTTCTTCTTCCTTCTTCCGGCTGTGGGCCTGCACCTCTCTTCTTCCTTCTTTGTTTCTTTCTTCTCTTCTTTCTCTCATTTTTCTCTTCTTTCTCTTTTCTTTCTTTTGCATTAGGAATGGAATCAGATGTAGCCAAACTCAGTTTTCTAATTTGCAACTAGATGAGTTGTCATTCATTGAGTGGGTTGCACAAAAGGTGAATTTTGTGCAACCTCCTCATCTAAGTTATTCTCGTTTATTAAATGGGAATATCTTCCGTTCGGTCATGGAGTAAATGACCCATTTTACGCCCACCAACCAAAAAAGGACAAATAAGCTTATTTCAACTTACAAAATGAACTTAGGTACGCCAGATTATACCACCTTCTCTTAAAATGAAACCCATCATTTCTCTCTTACAAAATGAAACCCATTGTTTCTCTCTTCAAATTTTTGCACCGCACCCACTGCCCATCTAGCAAAAACCCATCGTTTCTCTCTTCGGATTTTCGCACCCAACCTTCTTTAACACAAACAAAAACACAACCACAACCATTCACACTTCCATACTCAAGATACAACAATGTTAAATTTTTTGAAACAGGGACACGAATACTACACAAAAAAAAAATTGGCAGNCCAAATGTTTTTGAAACTAAAGTTACAATACAGCACACACACACAAAAAAAAAAAAGAAAAAAAAGAAATTCTACATAAAACAAAAGATGGTTTTACAGACCTATCGAAGGATGATTTTACAGCCCTATAAAACAAATTTTCTACATTTCACCAACATTAAAACACAGTTACAGCCCCAACTTAAAACACATGTAGTAATCACAAAATTACCGGTGGAGGAATGGTTTTTTTCTAATTCCCTCGGCCGGAGCAGCGATGGTGAACCGTTGGAGTAGCTTGGCAGCGTGGGCTTGGCGAAACTGGGCGGGGCGTGGGCTTGGCAGAGTTGGGTGGGGCGGCATCCTGGGAGGTGCGTGGTCTAACAGTCTGGGCAGTGAAGTTTGGGAATTTTTATTTTTATTTTTGTTTTTTTAGGTTAAGCTTTTTTTGGTTTGGGATATTATCGGGAGAAGTTTAATATTTGGGATATGATCTTGTGGAACCAAGCTTATTTTGTAAGGTAATCTGAGGTGGCGGCATTTTAATGGAAGGCAGTGAGTTTTTTGCCTTGACCATATAGCAGAACCTTTCTTATTAAATGGATAATAAGTTGGAGAATAACTTAGATGAGGAGGTTGCACAAAATTCACCTTTTGTGCAACCCACTCAATGAATGACAACTCATTCCTAATGCAGAAGAAAATGAGTTTGGTTACATCTGATTTCATTCCTAATGCAGAAGAAAGAAAAGAGAAAGAATAGAAAAATGAGAGAAAGATGAGAAGGAAGAAATGAAGAAGGAAGAAGGAAGAAGAGATGTGCAGACCCACGGCCGGAAGAAGAAATGCAGACCCACCGAGACCGACGGCTGGGTCTCGCCGGCCGTGGGTGGAACCGGTGGCCGACCATACTCAAGCCGGCCGTGGGTCTGGCCGGCCACCGAGACCCATGGCTCCGGCAATTTTATTTTTTGATTTTTTTTGATGGGTCTTGCTCCAGTGGGTTTGAGTTTTTGATTTTTTCTGATAGGTCTTGCTTTGGGTCTTGTTTTTTGGTTTTTCATATGGCTCCGGCGACTTTTAGGGTGATAAAATCCCAAAAAGTGTTAACCTTCCCCTTTAGATTTTAGTTTTGAATCAAAAATTAAGTTTTGAAACATTAGAAACTAGTTTTGTGGCATTATAATTGATTTTTTAGGCATTAGAAACAAGTTTTTAGGGTCGCTAGAGGTGGCCGGAGGTGGTGGACGGCAGACAGCGGACATCGGTGACGTCTGGGTGTGGGTGGAACCAGTAGCGACAGGGGGTGGTGGCTAATATGTGTGAGGAAGAATTAATCCTATATTTTGCTAACATACAATTTTTTGAAATAAGCGAAGTGTCAATTGGTAAGTTGGTTGCACATCAACAGATGCACCCAAGTCACTCTCAATAAGTTGACAAATAAAAAAACCTGAAAATAATAAATTATTATAAACCTGAAAAACAAAACAAGAAAGATAGAGAGTGGAAGTGCCAATCCAAAACCTGCAAGTAGCAAAATCCATTTAAGTCGCTAACCCTTCCCATTTCTCTCTTTCTCTGAGAAGAAAGAAGAAGATGATGATGGGTGCCCTCTACGGCCGTACAACGACGACAACCCTCTTATTGGTTCTCCTCATCGTCTCCTCAGCACACTCCTTCTACCTCCCCGGCGTCGCTCCTCGTGATTTCCAAACTGTACGGCTCCCCTACCTCCTTAACTTTCTTCTGTTTATTTCATTGACTCCGCATTGATTCTTACCTTGCTTACTCTATTGTTGATTTATGGGTTTCTTTATTCTTTGTGTTTTGTTGCATCGTGGGTTTTCTCTGCTTTGAGTGAAACAGTGTTGGATCTGGGGTTCTCGGTTTGATCTAATTGTTGTTTTTTTCGGTTGGTATGGATATTTGGGATTATTTAGCTGTTTTTGGATCTTGCGTTTGGGTTGGATCTGGGTTTTTGTCGAAGTTACTTGTGGTTTACTGTGACGATGCCAGATCGAGCTCGTGATATTGAGAACTTAGTAGTTGTTTTTATTTCTTTTTTCAGCATTTGATGAGATTATTTTTGGGTGTTCTGATTTTTGAGTCTAAAAACAAAAGGATTAGTTTGATCTGTGAGCATCTTTGGGTTGCAGTTGAGGCCATGTTTTATGTTTCTATAATGACGGAATTTCTCCGTGTGTGTGGAAAGGTTGAAATGGTGGAGAAATTGCGTGTGGGAGCATGCCTGCGTATGTTTGTGTTGTGTGTGCGTGTTTATATTTTGTGAAGAATAAAGCTAAAATAAAGGGGCTGAACAAAAACATTATCAAATGACTAGAAAACAAGTAGAAATCCGGACATCGTAAGCATGAAAGGCCACCAAATGGGCCATTAGTTTTTGTATTTGAGATTTGACGTTGTTGCCTATTCCAATTAATTTTTGTTGTTTGAACCACGATATCCAAGTGTTATGATGCGCTTGATGGTGCGCTCGAACTTGGGCTCGAGCGCACTAAGTAGTTGTTTATGGATTTTATTCTGCAGTTATTGTTGCTGTAGTTGTTTGTTTCCTGGTTGCTTTAGTTTTTGTTTGGCTTCTGTGAAGCTTGTTTTGACCCGATGGTAGGGTTTGTAAACATTGATGGTTGTTTTTGGATTGGTTTGTTTTTAATGAAACGATTTATTCATCAAAAAAACGATATCCAAGTGTCAGTCTGATTTTGTTCAAACAATAAATGAGTATGGGAGCGTAATGCATGGAGAATGAGCATTTCATTGATAAGATCATTAATACTTCAACATTTATTGTTGGGAATAGCTTTAGCTGTTAGATTTTTAACAATGTGGTTGACTTATAATGCAAATGATGCTTTTACCCAACTCATCCAAGACATGATATTTATGTGAGTGGTTGGAGTCTGCTGATAGGATTAATAGTTTATGTTACGTTGATTTTTTTATTTTTTATTTGATAAATAATCAAAATATTATTCAAAGCATAAGGCGCCTCGGGCACACATGAAGTATACAAGAGAGAACACCTAGCTAGCTAGAAAGAGAAAAATGAACAAGAAAATCATAATAACTGAGCACCAAGGGAGAAATAAATGCAATTGTCAGAAGAAAAAAGTATAGAAGAAAAAGGACTCAAGCTCTTCTAACGTCTTCTTGTGGTCTTCAAACTTTCTATCACTATATTCCATTCAAAGGCACCACAAGAGGCAAGGAGGCACCGTCTTTCACACATCAACACTCCAAGTGCTACCGGTAGTCCACCAACAAGCAAGCAAGTTGACTACTTGGATAGGCATAACCCAAGAGAGCCCAAAGCTTTTTGGAAAAAAAAATCCATAAGGCGCGAGCAACTTTACAATGTAGAAGAAGGTGATCCACAAACTCCCCCGTGCCTCTTACACATATAACACATGTCATTTACGTTAACATGTCGCTTTGTAAGATTGTCCATGGTAAGGATTTTTCCTAGGACTGCCAACCAAGCAAAGAAACCACTCTCAAAATAGTCTTAGACTGTCAAATACCCTTCCATGGGAAAGGAGAGCCATCCATACGAGCAAAACACTGTACAAAGATCTAACATCGAATAACCATTTTTTGGAGGGGGTCTACCAAAGCTTGTCTTCACCTTTCCATCTCTCGCTAACTGAATACAACAAGCTGAAGAGTGAGGCAAAGATATCCTCCTCCCAATCATGAGCCACTCTAGCAAAACTAACATTCCACTGATTAGAGCCACTATAAAGCCCCTTTGCAAAAAAAAATACCATATTCAGTGCCTTATCCTCACACCATAGGTCATGCCAGAATCTAACCTTGGAGCCGACTGTGATCTCAAATCTAGTATGACTTGAAAACTTCCCTTAACCCTTGTAATATTTTCCCATAACCTCACCTCTTACGCCCCAACATGCTCATTAGAACACCACTCACCCCATAAGCTGCAAAATTTAGCTTCCACAACAACTCTCCACCAAGTCACCCCTTATGCATGTTATACCATAACCATTTTCCTAGGAGAGCACGGTTAAACATTTGCAGATTTCGAACCCCCAATCCTCCTTCCAAAATAGGAAAGCAAACCTTGGACCACTTTAACACGTGAAATTTAAACTCTTTACTTATTCCCCCCCTTCATAGGAAATCTCGTTGAAGCTTCTCAATACAGTTTGCAATACTGACAGGGTGAGGGAATAGGGACATGGAATACATAGGCAAATTGAAAAGATTGCTCTTGATAAGTTTTGTCACCCTTAGACAAGTACATCATTTTCCAACTAGCCAATTGTTGTTGAATCTTTTCAACAACACCGCCCCAAATAGACTTGGCCTTATAGGAGGCCCCCAATAGGAGACCGAGATACATCATAGGCGAAGAAGAAACCCTATAGCCCAGAATGCCAAGAAACCCATCCACATTCTCAACATTACCTATAGGAACCAATTCTGATGTAGCCAAAATCAAGGTCATCTAGCTTGGGGCGCCAATTAAATTGTTATGCAAAAAAGACTCATAGAATTGCACAATGCGATCTATGATTGCGGGTTTATCAGAAGATACTAAGCCATTGACTAACAACCACTCAATGGAGTTGTTCCTCTTCGAATTTTCTGCCCATGAGAAAACTTCATGCATTTGTCACCCTTTTTTAACCATAGAACCCTAGACTTTTGCCTCCAACTTATCTCATCCATTAAAGTAGCTTTCTCCAATTCCCCAATGACAAAGTTCCTCCTCAATTTCTCTTCATTGAAGACTCTCTCTTTCTCTAAACCATCAAGAACATGCAACTCCTCCAAAAGAGTTTTTTACAATATTCTTCCTTGCCAAACACCTTCACATTCCACGTTCTTAAATTAGCTTTCAAGGCCTTAAGTTTACGAGCCAGAATAAAGCTAGGGGGAGCCTTGAAACTGATAAGATGACCACCACTACCTCCCCTTGTCCACAAAACCGTCGGCCTTAAGCCACATATTCTCGAACTTAAAGGATTTTATTAAAAAAGCCCTCCTAAATACCACCACAATCAATAAGAATGAGGAAGTGGTCTGAACATAATTTATGCAACCTTTTTGAGATAGTCCAAGGAACTTGTCTTCCCATTCTAAAGAGACCAGAAACCTATTGATTCTATTGTCTATTGTTGTTATGATGACTAACTAGAGCCACTTTGTTTATCAGTTATGTTTGCTCTGATTGATGCGCACAAAATTATAAATGGAATGCAATACATTTTAGTTCTATGGAGAAACAATGTGACTGTACATTGACTTAAAACTTAGGCTTAACTTTACAAAGTCACCCTAAACTTCAATGCGTTTTGAAAAGAATTCTCCAAAGTTCAAAAACTTTCAATTTCACCCTTCTAATTTTTAATTTGATGCAATCTACCCCCCCTCATTAGGATTTGGCGTTAAATCCTAACAGAGTGAAAAATACCAAAATACCCTCAACTTTTTGTTTTTTTGATTTCATGTGAAATTAAGGGTAAATTTGGAATTTTAAAAAAGTTTTAGGGGTATAAAGGCCATTTCATCCATTTTAACATCTATGTAACGCCAAACCCTAACGAAGGAGAGTAGATTGCATCAAATTAGAAATTTAGGTGGTGAAATTGAGAGTTTTTGAACTTTGGGGTGGTTTTCTCAAAACGCGTGGAAGTTCAGGGGGATTTTGTGATGTTTCCCCTAAAATTTATGTGGTGCTCAGCTTTCTCCCTTATATAAGGAACTATCCCCTTTTCTGGTGCCTGTCTGTGAATTTGGTAATGATTTGGTTGAAAATACGTGTTTTTTTTTATTCTAACTCTAACCAAACTCCATATTGAATTACTTGAGGACTTCTTCCTTTTCTTTTCTTTTCTTTTTTTTTTCAAGGGGTGGGGTGTTTGTATTTTGAGAGTTTGTAAGGTTTTTCTTTCTGATCACTTATGAATTATTATTTTTGTTTGTCTCATGGCTGTCTACTTTGAACAGGGTGATGCCCTCCCGGTCAAAGTGAACAAATTGTCATCTACTAAGACACAACTTCCATATGACTACTACTACTTAAACTATTGTAAGCCCAAGAAGATTGTGAACAATGCAGAAAATTTGGGGGAAGTTCTCCGAGGTGACCGCATTGAAAATTCTGTCTATAATGTGAGTTTCTACTACCGTTTTCCTGTTTTTGGTTCTTGTTTTGTTGTTTTTGTGGATCTGATATGAGTTATACCCCAGTTCCAAATGAGGAAAGACGAGTCATGCAAAGTCGCCTGTAAAGAAAAGCTTAATGCTGGATCTGCAAAGAATTTTAAGGAAAAAATTGATGATGAATATCGAGTTAACATGTAAGTAATGAATTCTAACTTTACGTCTTCCTTCAATATCTGTTATGATTTTCCACTGAATATCGAGTTAACAAACAGCTATGATTACTGATTGTACTAAAATGTTCAAAACACACACAGGATTTTGGATAACCTTCCAGTTGCTGTTCTTAGACAGAGGAGGGATGGAAGTCAGTCTACAACTTATGAGCATGGTTTCCGTGTTGGGTTCAGGATTTTGGATAACCTTCCGGTTGCCGGGGTATGCTTCAGAAGCCAACTGCTATTGTAGAAGAAGTGTTTTCATGCTATCTTTCACATTTATTTGTTTTACAGATCAAAGAGGAGAAATATTTCATCCATAACCACTTGAGCTTCCGAGTCATGTATCACAAGGATCCCGAGACTGATTCTGCTCGGATCGTTGGGTTTGAGGTTACTCCAAAAAGGTGTGGTACTCTTTTCCTCTCTTTTGTTTCCTCCTTTTTTGGCCAGTGCTCAATGTCAGTTTCACTCTGTTGAGTCATCTATGGTTGGTGTGAATGATGTGTGATAAAGGCATATAGGCTGCTGGTTCATATTCTGAATACAGAAATGCTATTAGATGGGGGTGAAGAGACTGCAGATCACTTTATTCTTTAATCTTTGGGAGGGTTCTTTCCTTCAAAAGGCAAGGTTTTTGCTTGAGGTTGTTGCTGTGGGTGAACATGTTTTTGCAGTTATTTGGTGAAAATATAAATTCAACATTTAGATTGAGAAAGAATGTTTATCAGAAATACAAGACGTAAAAAGGTGGGCTGTTTAGATGATCCTATCAAAAGATGAATATTGAGAATTAGCTACATGATAAAGAAGGGGCGGAAAGGTTGTCTACAGACTGAAATATTTTATTCTTTTCTCTGGTTGTTTCCTGCTATGGTTTGAGCTAGTCTTAATAGTACAGCATGTCAATTTGTTTATTAGATTATGCTGCAATGTTGTTTGCATAATATTAGCCATTTCTTTTTTCATCATAATTTATTGTGCTTTATTCTGTTCCTACTTGCATCATGTCGTGGCGTAAAACTTGAATGTTTCTTCTTCTGATGTTGAAGTGTTACCGAGGGAGTTTAATAGCAGATGCTTGCTTATGTTGCTGGTTTTCATGCTGTTAGCCATAACGTTTTGGAATTTTCTGCTGAAAATTATAGAATAGATGAAATGTAGACGTTCTATTTTAATTATCATATTGGAGGTGATTTAAAAAGAATCATACCAAGTTAGATTTTAAAGAATAATGCCAACTTGTTCATCCCTGTTTGTGTTACAAAATAGATTGAAAAAAATAGGAATATTTTGGAATGTGCTCACTTTCTCTGTTTTGTCAAATAACTAGCTTGGTGTGGTATATTCTTCTCATTTGAGTCTTGTAATTCTCCAAACAGCATTAATCATGAATATAAGGTTTGGGATGATAAGAATCCTCAATTGACAACATGCAACAAAGACCCCAAAAATTTAATGCAAGGTAGCTTGGTTCCACAAGAAGTTGTCGCAGATAAGGAGGTTGTTTTTACATATGATGTTTCGTTCAAGGTACTTGTCATTAAATCCTTGCCTATTTCAATCCTTTTTAATCTCCTTCCCTTATATTGTACAGTTAAAAACTCGTGCTGGTCTGTCTTTTCTCAGGAAAGTGAGATCAAATGGGCATCTCGTTGGGACACATACCTCCTAATGAATGACGATCAGATCCACTGGTTCTCCATCATAAACTCTTTGATGATTGTCCTCTTCCTTTCTGGCATGGTGGCCATGATCATGATGAGAACTCTGTACAGAGATATTGCCAACTATAATCAATTGGAAACTCAAGATGAGGCTCAGGAAGAAACGGGATGGAAACTTGTCCATGGAGATGCTTTCAGGCCACCAATCAATTCTGGCTTACTTTGTGTTTATGTTGGTACAGGTGTTCAGATATTTGCAATGACACTTGTGACAATGATATTTGCATTGCTTGGTTTCTTATCTCCTTCCAACCGAGGGGGGCTAATGACTGCCATGGTTCTCTTGTGGGTTTTCATGGGCTTATTCGCTGGTTACTCCTCAGCACGTTTGCACAAAATGTTCAAGGGAACAGACTGGAAGAGGAATACCTTGAAAACTGCATTTATGTTTCCGGGCATTCTTTTTGCAGTATTCTTTGTTCTTAATGCCCTGATCTGGGGGGAGCAATCTTCTGGGGCTGTGCCTTTTGGAACAATGTTTGCTCTTGTCTGCTTATGGTTTGGTATATCAGTGCCCTTGGTCTTTGTGGGCAGTTACTTGGGTTTTAAAAAACCAGCTATTGAAGACCCTGTGAAGAGTAACAAGATTCCTAGGCAAATACCAGAGCAAGCATGGTACATGAAACCAGTTTTTTCTATACTCATTGGAGGCATTCTTCCATTTGGGGCTGTTTTCATTGAGCTGTTCTTCATCTTGACGTCAATATGGCTGAACCAGTTCTATTACATCTTTGGCTTCCTTTTTATAGTGTTCGTTATTCTTCTAATCACTTGCGCGGAGATAACGGTTGTGCTCTGCTACTTCCAGTTGTGCAGTGAAGACTACCACTGGTGGTGGAGATCCTACCTAACTGCTGGATCCTCTGCACTCTACCTTTTCCTCTACTCTGTCTTCTATTTCTTCACCAAATTGGAGATCACGAAGCTGGTTTCAGGCATACTTTACTTTGGGTACATGATAATTGTATCATATGCTTTCTTTGTCGTGACTGGTACTATTGGCTTCTATGCATGCTTCTGGTTTGTTCGGAAAATCTACTCCTCTGTTAAAATTGACTGATCTGAAGATGCAGAAAGAGGGTCACACAGATGAAGATGAATTACAGACCTTAAGGGGAAGCAGAGAAGGGATAAAGGTTGAAGTGAAATTTTCTTCCCGCTCACCAAAACCCTTTTTTTTTTTTTTTTTTTTTCCTTTTGTTGCTGTTAGCATAGGGCATAGGGCTTGGCCTGTTATTTTGTTTACACCTCCATTAATGTCGTGAACTGTGCCTTTGTAGTTTTCTTGCAAGAAGCTTGAGTAGCAACCTTGATGTATGGATACTTCTATCATGTCCATATGGTTAAATCACTATTTCAACTCCCAGATCTTTGATGAGTCTCTAGTGGTTCGATTTATTGTCTGATAGGGAGTCACAGAGCATCTAGCACATCAAGGTTGGGCAATCCACCCTCAATGTTGTTGGCTACAAATTTCACCAGACTGCAGCAATTCAATGGAATCCTAGAGTTTTTGAGTGTCTTAATCCCTTTGGCTCAAAAAGTAAATCTAATGCCACTGCTAATTTAAGGATAGGGAAATGCTATTAGTGTCTCAATCAATGCTACAATCAGCTAAGTATTAAGCATAGTGAAATCTTATCATTGGAGGGGACTACTAGAGTGAAGCAAATCTGAGTCATTCTAGTTGTCTCTACAAATTTATCTTGCAAATGCACATTTTTGGATGGGTTGGATGACGTGTCACCTGCAAGACAAGAAGAAACCACTAAAGTGGCATCAACTGATGGGAGAGCCTCCGATGGTTAAGTTAATAATTTGTTTTGAGAAAAAACATAATAGAGAATTTAGTTTTAGGGTAGAAGTTCTTATCTTATTTGGGGATGAACCCTCTCTTTTATACTAGACTTCTTGCTCAATTGTCACATGGTGGGCTTGTGGTTGTGCAGTAGTGATATATAGTCACAAGGCTCCTAGGCTTGTTGACCTTTCTAGTAAGTAGGCCTTATGTTAATTCGACTCTAGGCTTATTTATGGTATTATCAATTGTCCTCCATTCCCATGGTTGACTTGTCTAATTGGTCGAGTATTACGATATTTTGTTGAGGAATGCTACACATTTCAAATATCTTCTCCCAAATATGGTCCCAAAATGATGTGTCACAATTCTATGCAATCTATTATTTTGGAAAATATGTCACTATCTCTTAAGACTGTGACATATCATTTGGGGACCATACTTGGAAGAATTTTGGGATGTGTAGCATTTCGTTTTTTTTTTTTTAATTTTTGGCTTGGGGTTATTCTTCTGAGATCAATAAAGTTCTTCAAATGTTGTTTTTGGTTTGCTTCTCCTTCCCGGGTTATTGGGGTTATTCTTCTGAGATCAATAAAGTTCTTCAAATGTTGTTTTTGGTTTGCTTCTCCTTCCCGGGTTATTCCATTCCGCTAGCCTCTTTTGGGTTGCCCACCACTCCCGTAGGGGGTTAATTATTTCATTGGTGCCAAGCATTTACCCGTTATGGCTTGGTCTTATCCTCCGAACACGTCTCATGAAGCAAGTGCACAAATGAAGTTAAAGTGTAGACAAAACTAAAAAAATGCTTCTCACCAGAGTTGATTCATGTAAACATTGATTAGTTATAGAAGATTTTGCAATAATGTCTTCTGATGAAGCAATCACTGAAGTTCTTTACATTTGGATTCTTGACAACCCTTGAGAATGATCAATTTTTTTTCTTCTTAATTTCTTAATTGAGCAATCTCATAAGTAAAACGGTAAGACAAGATTAGTGCTATCAGCACCCTTATACAAGCAAAATGCCTTAAGTACATGTTTGTTTTTGCAAACACCATCTATTAAATTTATCATTTTAAAACAAACACCATCTATTAAATTTATTATTTTCTCCTCATATCTACGTACCAAATAAAATTCACAACTTTTAAAGAACTCTAGTACCTGCAACTTTTAAAGAACTCTAGTACCTGCAACTTTTAAAGAACACTAACGTTATACATTACTTCTCAATGCCAACTTTAATTTGTCTCACACTTATCTCAATCCAAAGGGTTTGGGAATAGTCGAGCCACCCTTATTTGACAATTGGGGATGGTCAAACCACCCCCATTCAGCCAAAATGGGAGTAGTTAATGGCCATGGGGGTAGTTTGGGCATCTCAAATGGGGATGGTCAGCCACCCTCATTTGGCCAAAGGTGAAAGGACATTGCAAATTGAGTAGTAGATTGATATGGTACATTAAACAAATTGAAAGTTTGGAAGACATTACAAAAGAGTAATGCGATAACTATATTTTTATTCCACAATGTTGACGTGGCAATATCGGTCAACTCTTGAATCAGTCTTTATGATTGATTGGGACTGCCACTTTAGTATTGTGAGATAGTTGTAAAATAAAAATGTGATTTCTAGCATTATTCCATTAATTAAAACTAGGGCAGTAGATTAAGAGGATAAGTGTAGCTTCCCTGGAAAATGAATAAGATTGACTAGTTTCCATCGGAAGAAAGAAAATTTGAACATATATAAGTTATGGTTATATTCCTGATCAAAACAGCAGCCAAATAAGCACAGGCTGCCAAAAAGGTTCCTGTTACAGCGCATGGCTTGGGTATTGGATATACATACAACTGAACTGAAACTCATGAGTACAGTTAGCAAAACAGATATCATCATCAGCCTGAGCAAGATCTTGATTTTCTTTGCCTGAACATGAAATGGAGGATGTGGTTATATAAGCAGAGCCCAAGAAAGAAAAAAAAAGAAAGAAACTGCGATCCTACAAAAT
Organism: Carpinus fangiana; assembly: GCA_006937295.1. Lineage (NCBI taxonomy): Eukaryota > Viridiplantae > Streptophyta > Magnoliopsida > Fagales > Betulaceae > Carpinus > Carpinus fangiana. The sequence continues at coordinate 52,175,119 of CM017321.1, forward strand.
TGAGCATACCAAAATGAATCCTTCTTTTCTTGCGCTAATAACTCTTCAAACGAAATGTCAGAAAATTCGGTATCCGTATTGTCCATCAGCTCACCAGATTTGGCCTTCAACTCCATAGAAGCACTAAATTCAAGCATCTGATGAGAGAGAGAAAGAGAAAGATCAGACTCATCAGCATATCCTATCAGACAGGGTGCAGTAAGAGACATTACAGATTCCATCTTGTTGGATAGAAGTGAAGGGAAGAGAGAGGATATTTTGGCAATTTATTATCTTGTTTAAAGAGAGACTTAGGTGAAGAATTTGAAAGTTTGGCGTGCAAAGAAAATGTTAACTCAATATAGCCATTTGCAATTACTTTAGGAAGAAAAGGTAGTATAAGGAGAAAAACTTCATTAATTATTACTGATCTACACGATCAACTTCTGTAAGCAGCTTCCAAGGGAACTAGGAAGAATGTCCCAGATCAAAACTACCTACTTAAGGCCTATAATCAAATATCATTGAAAAAAAAAGGTTTGAATTATACCTTCTTGTATGCCGGAAAGAGTTTAAGCTGTTGTTGAAGCAAGTTATAAACAAATGCATCCTCTTCTAGTCTCTGTTTTTCTAATTCTAGCTTGTATATCTGAAACATCAATGTGTTGATCCAATTATGGAGGTGACAAAGATAGATGATAAGATCACTTTGCTACCCAAAAAAAAACAACCTGTTGACGAAGGCGGTCAAATGAAGATCTGTCTGCCTTGAACAGTAGAGCCTTTTTTATAGTGAACTTACGTTGGATGCCATCAGCCCTGTCATAGAAAAAGGAACACAGAAATGTTTGAGAAAGAGAGATTAAATTGTGCAAGAAGTATTTCAGAAATCATAGCAGTCAGTTCTTATGACAAATTCATATTTTGAAAAAACCTAGAAAAACAACCAAGTTTTGGGGGTCAAACAAGAACTTAAGAATCATATGTTGTCATTATGTAATCAATCCAGAACCTGTTCACAATATTTACTACAATCGTTAATAACTTGCAAATACTGAAATAACAGTTCAGGTCACATATGCTTAAAAAAGAAGTTACAATGTTCTAGGACAATTCTGCCACAATGATTCCTAACCAGCAATATTAACACAGGGAAAAATAAAAGAAAACAAACATAAAAGACAAACTTAATTTCATCAAAATAATTTAGAACATACTTCCGCTGTAGCTCATTTATAGCCTTAATCAAGCAATTATCAAACTCTCCAACCTGCAATAGGAGAATACAAAGCAAATTATGACATTGCAAAGGCTTGTGTGTTCAAATCAACAATCAGTCATTCATTCAATTAGAAAACGAGAATGTGTCTCATAAGTTTCATGCACTGTGAATCAGAAAGAGCATGGAGTTAATCTTTATAAATCAAATTCTGTGGAGATGAGATCTTATAAGGGGTGGGGGGGTGGGGGGTAGATGACATATGGGAAGTTGTAATGTTTTGGAAGTTTGGAGGCTGGTTTCTTTGTGTTTAATGTAGCGTATTTGGAGAGTGCGAAATGCAAGGAGTTTTGAAGATTGAGAGACTTTGGTGTTAAGCTGAAAAATATTCTATTCGAATCCCTTTACACATGGATAGCAACATTCAATAGTCTACCATTTTCTAATTTTTCTGAGCTTTGAGTTTTTGTTCTTCTTTTTCTCCGTATTAGGGGGCTTCTTTTATATACTTCATGTGTAGTAGAGTTGTGCCCCTCTGCGCTATTGATGAGATTGAACTACTTATACAAACAAACATTAGGACAATATGAATAGAACACTTGCCACATATCTTACATATCCAAAAGAGGGAAAGGAAATACAAAACATTGACCTCAAACATCGCTTCACTTATATCACATTTCCTATTTCAAGTATCTTCATGAATTTAATCTATGTAATATGTCCCTTCATTAGTCTCTTAAATTTTGTCTTTAATTGATAACAGCTTTATATAAGCTTTCCTGACAATACATTCTTACACTGGGATATACATGCTTAAGACTTTCTCATAGCATTTCTTCCATGGACTCAAACATTGACTTTCAGTTCTTCTTCACTCGCAATTATGAGACAGGAGAAGAAAAAAACCCCTTCATATTGCGATGCAATGACAGGATCTCAATATGTGAGACAAGAAAGAATGCCTTAAGCTACACGTAAAGCAAACCCATTCTTCTTGAAGGAAACCATCAGCCCCAAAAGTTTAAGTAGTCAAGAAGAGGGTCAACAATGAGCATCAAGCACACACTAAAACACCCCTCCCCACTTTACATGCCGACCCAACAACCATGAACCAAATGAGGGCATCACACACACAGAAAAATGAAATTACAATAAATGGTTTTTCCTAGCAATTGAACTTAAACCTCAAGAACTAATAAACTCACACACCATGCTGTTTAAGTCTTTCGTTTTTTGCTTCAAGAAATGTCCTTGAGGCTTGAAGCATCAATTCCCAAATCTTAAGCTCTCAAACAATGCATCTCAAGCACATACTAACACTTCTACTAAGAGTAAAGCAATAGTTAAAAAAACAAATGCAAAAGCATCAAAATTGTATGGAATGCATATGCTAAATTTGTTTTAAGCATTTAAATTCCACAAAATTTATTGAAGCCATAAATATTTAGAATTTTTTATCTCATAGCTCGAATTTGTACACCTAGTGATTCTTGTGTGCAACAGAGCATCTATACAAACTTTTGAAGTATACACGGACCGCATGCATAAGTAGATACCAGCAGCCATAAGTACCAGTTCCCTGGGAAAAACCTGAGTTCTCATTAAATTATGATTAAGTGTCTAAACCATGAGGCTGGGCACAAGGCAATTGTACACTGATTTCTACCTCCGGCTTAAGTCAGGCTTAAAAATACTTCATTAGTTCTCCTTGATCCAGGCGTCAAGGCGTAAGGCATACAAAGCTTTAAAAACACTGATTATTGAAATAAGCCACCCAGCATAAGATATTTGCCACAGATTTAATGTTTAATCTTAAAAAAAAAAAAAAAAATCAATTGGACAAAAGATCCAAATGAAGCGACAGAATTAATGAGAACGTTTCCTTGAGAAAGAGAGAGAGAGGGGGACATAAACCACATAAAACATTTTTGTTTAGAAAAAAAAAGAATATAAAGTTAACATAGTCTACAAAACATTTACTGTTGAAAGCTTTCTTTAAGAGTCCTCATTGGGCCTACAAAGAGAAAAGAAAAAGAAAGAAAGAGAAAAAAAGGAAATTGCAACTTCTTTGGATGGAATCTGCAACTGCTGGTATGAGCAGCAATGAGACAGATTCTCTCCATTGAGAGAAAGATGTCTCCCAGGATAATCTTAAATTCACAGACTCGCCATGTACAATTGATGAATCTGAAAAAGCAAGATCTTGATATCATCTCTACCAAAACATGTATCTCCCATCCCATTCTGCACCTGGTCTAGAGGCCATACACCATTTCCAAACAATACATTGTAAGGCCTCCTATTTACTTCCCCTGCAGTACGTGACTAAAACTCCTCTTTATTTGATTGAACAATGTCTCTAGCTGCATTGATAACCTATCTAATTGAAAGGTTTATCTCATCCGATCAACTCACTCCAAAAACTGGCCATGTTATTTAGACCATGTCAAATAAATCCCCCAACCCCCCTCCTCCCACGCGCGCGCACATACACACACCAACACAAACAAAGAAACCTGGCTAGGATTTCTCAGCTAGAGCCTTCTTTTAACATTGGCAGAGCAGGCCAATACATAAACCACCACCACCCCATTATTGGACGTATAAAAAGCATTCACTACGCTTTAAAAATTAAAATTCCACAATTATTATATACAACCAAAATATATATATATAAAAAACAAATTTTTAAGTTGACAAACAGCAATATATTCAACAAAGAATAAAAAAGCTAAAAAAAACAAATTAAAACATTAGAAAATAGAAAACCTGGGCCATTGTCAGTCTCTTGGTCTCGTTGCACTTCACAAGCTCCTCATACTGCTGCTTGATCCTCCTCTGCATAGCACTACTAGACGATGTAAACGGGTAGAGGCATACCAAATCCTGCATGGCCCGAGAACCCGTACCCGAATTTTCTCTCTCCCCGCGCCCCTCTTCAGCTTGCAAATTCAACTTCTTCTTCTTGGCCCTCTTCTTCTTCTTCTTCACCCTCTGATCCCCACCCGAACCCAGCCCCTCCCTGTCCAAACCCGACCCGTTTGAATCCGGGTCACAACTCTTTCCTTCATCAAACAAACACTCCCATTTTTGGGAATCAGAGGGCAAGACCTCCAAAAGCAGAGAATGGGCCAAATGGGTCGGGTCCTTTTCACTGGTTTCGTGGGTTTTACTCACAGTTTCAACCGAAGAACGCTCCAATCTAGACGGGTCACTCTGAATTGGCTTCAGGGTGTGTTCCTCTTCTTGCTTTTGCTTAGCAGTTTTCAATCTTCTGTAAGCAGAGGAAAGGAAAACGAAAAGAAAGGTGGTGAAGAAGAAGACCAAGAAGCAAAAGTAGAACATTGCTTCTTGTATTTGTGAGTGATTGTCCATGAGCAACGGAAACTTACGCTCAAAATTTGACATGAATGACAGTACAGCCGCCATTGCAGCGCGTCATTCACGCAGAGCGAGAGAGAGAGAGAGAGAGAGGATTTGTGTGCGGAATTGGAAATTCTGTGTTCCTAGTACGCTGCTTTGAAGGTTATGTATTTGATTTTATGTTTGTGTGTGAAAAAAGATAAAGATTGGGGCTACTATGACGGTGGTTGTTTTAATGGATAACCGACTGATTCCCATCCGTGTAGCTGCGTGAAATGAATAAATAGGTCAAACTTGCCAACATGAGCCGATATATATATATATATATATATATATATAGAAAGTAATTTATGGAGTCATGTGGGAAAAGCTCAAAATATTACCAACATACACAATGATGACACTAGAGGTACACACTTCAATGGGAAAGCTGTACAATATATCCTTTTTATATATATATTTGGCAATACCTCTTCAAATAATAAAATGGTTAAATATCTTTAGTATTTTTCTGTTTTAACCCTCCCCCAAACATGCATACCTCCAAAGTTCGAAGAAGTAATTATATTGAAAAAAATATTATGGATCAATTAGTTTTTCATTTTTGTTTTTTGATATGTTCACACAAGGAGAGAGGAATTCGAACTAGTGAGTCAGTGACCTCCGTTTTATAAGGCATATAGTAGTCTATAGCCGATTGACTAATATTTTCTTATAAATTTAATTGATCAACCATTAAATTTGTGAGGTCTACCATTAACATATAAGTTTACAAATCTAATTATTAATTTGTAAGATATGATGGACCTATATATATATACTAACCCATAACATTTCTCATTATATCTGATTTGGGGATGGAATTATAGTTGTGTTTTTTTTTTTTTGAATGATTAATAAGGTATTAATATTTAGGGTTGAATGGTGTCATAAAATATTGTGTTGACACTTTCAAGAACACGACAGCATTGGTGTCATCAGTCAATGGTCATAAGGAACACAAACCACATAGGCATGAGTCATGAGACGATAAATGAGTTTCCTAAACCTTAAATCCTAGGAAGAATAAGAAGAAGAAGAAGAAGAATTAGGTCAAACTGTATGTAGTGAGCAACAAGTTATGTCCCACCAACAACTTCTTTTTGTTTACCATTCAAAACCTCCTTAATCCCCTACTACTTTACGCTATCTCCTCCTCCTCCTCTTCCTCTGCTTTCAACCTTATCATTGTGAATTTGTGGACCTTCATAAGCCTCCTCCTATCCTTTACAACTCTTGACTGACCACAACCATCAAAACAAAATACCATCTCTCTCGAATTGCTTTCATTTTCAATACAAATGCTAACAGGGACGGAATTAGGAATTTTTATTTACGGGTCAAATCGAATGACTCATGGGCCCCATCGGCCCATATGCTGGTCTCTGTAAATTTGGGAATGATTTGACTTTTCTTCTGAGCTTGGATTAAACCAGCCTTGCTAGGCCCAATGGAGCATCTTTCATTGCCTTGCCTTGACTGTGTAGCACCACCCCCTTTGCCTGAGGCTTATATTTTCCAAAGGAATAGTAAGACCAATTGCAGTTGGTTCTTATAATTAGAACATAAAATATATTAAAATTAGTAGCAAAAAAAAAATTAGAGGGTCTATTCATATTTGTTCAAGCTTGCTTTTGATTTGAATAAGATGAGCTAACGATATTTATTGTTAACAGCTAAGTCTTCCCTTCCTTTTCTTCTCTAAAGTGGCGGTCAATGTAACGAGTCAAAATTCTCTCGCTAAAGAGAATAGGGTTTTGTGTGTACGAAAATGAGGAGGCCTAGCCTATATAAAGAAAACCATATAGAGTCTACCCATCATAAATTTCTAACTGTAATAGAGTTGCACATTTAATAGGAACCTAATTCCTACTCAGATAAGGATTTAAAAATTGTGGGTCATTAGGCTTATCTAGGCAAGGAAAAAAGAAAAATCCTAGAGCATCTACTCCTATCATTCTCTCATCATTCTCCATACTTTAAAAAAAAAAAAAAAATTTAAAAAAAAATCAACCATTGGATCCACCAATGATGGGAGAAGATGCTCTAGCATTTCTCTCAAAGTTAAAAAAATGATTCATTTTGTCCCCCGATCTTATCTTCTCTCATCCAATTTCAAAAACATCATTGAATCTATGAGACTCACTTAGATCATACACATGTGTCGCACAAATATGATAGTACTTTTAAAAAGTGGGAGGATAAGAAAAAGGCTGATGAATGATGTATGGCACGTCTCTTAAAGTTAAGTCGGCTAACAATTAATTATGGCCAATTGGATCTATATCCAAATTTAAGTTGGACCAATCCAACTTTAAGGTTTCACATATTTATTATGCGGTGAACGGCTTGCGAACAAATCTCTTTAGAAGTTGAATTAAATTGCTCCATCACTTTGACTCAACATCATGCAACCAATCCAACTTTAGTTTCCAGCTTTTCTTGAACTCTATTTTGTACCGACTCAACCCTAAACCATATCTAAAGTTTAACAACCCAAACCACCAATTTTTGCAAACACTAAAACCTAACAAAAATTGAGCAGGAGAGTCAGTAGATGGACATCACAAATAAGCTGCCTATTCACCAAATCAAAGCCCAAGAGCATCATCAATTTTCTCAAACTTGGAGGTAACGTAGGACTGCAGATATTGGTGTGAATTCAACTCATGCAGAAACAAGTAGACAACGTCACAAATGAATGTAAGAGAACCAGTTCAAGGTTTTCCAACAGGACACAAGACAGTTTGACGAGCTTCATAACATTATTTCATTTTAAACCTTTCTTACAAGAGAGAAACCAATGAAACAATTGCTTTCCAGGAAGTTACAGGGAAAATGAAATATAACATTACTGGAACCAGAGGCTTCCAAATTCTAAAACTAAAAATTTGCACATGGACTCGATTAGTGTCATCTCAATGTGCATTGACCAACCCTCTCTTCTACCTTCATATAACTTGCAGGCCACCAATCAAAACAACGGCTAGTACATACATATAGCTTATCCACAATCATTTTCACAATCTGTATAGGCTTTCGACCAGATGGTGTGTTGTATATTTGTACAACTTTCACCCTGGAAAAGCCAAAATGAATGGTCATGATGAGCTGGATGTGTAGATAATTTACCCAAAAATAGATAAACTGAAAATGATGTATTTGAGACTTCTAAGAAAATCAATCCGGGAGCTTCATTGCATTTCACTTTAGCTACAAACAGCTTCCACAGAGAGTTTCTTCATGACATTTGGACATGGATCTCCTCCAAAAATTTCAGGTGCTACAGTTACTGAGCAGGAGTTCTGCCCAACACAACTCTGCAAGGAGAAGCAATTGTTTAAAATTCATCCTTGACCAGAAAAAGAAAAATGTTCAATATTCATCCAGGATGGGAAAAAGAACAAAATTAAAAGAGCCAGGCAGGAAAGCATATAAAATGAGCAGAGGCAAAAAGTTCAGTTAGCCTGCAGATTCACCACTTTCAAATGATTTAAATGATGAGCATTTTCGGAAGTTATGCCTAATAACTCTGCCAAGTTGGAGCATTACCCACGCATCACACATAGAAGTGTGCATGCATTATAGCATGTATGACATTTTCTTTTCCTGAAGAGGGCATGAGGACATAATTTGGCATGCTGTCTTGGATTAGCAATGGATCATCCAGAGGCCAGGAATGACTCAGTAAAATGAGGCATTTGAATTTGACAACAAGAGCTGAGAAGCCTTTTTCTCAAACTCAATAAAGGCTTCTAAGCTAATCAGTTTTCCAACTGCAAATATAGATTGCATAAGGCAGGATAGTAATATACCCTTTGAAATGCGTCATATGATTTGTGGGCGTGACAGCTTCCCTCCCGGAAGCTTCCACAAACCCCTTCTGGCGTTCCGAAGCTGGCAAACTTAATTGACGAAATTTTCTGCCCAGGGCCACACCATAAATGAGCTTTAGGTCTCAGTGGCTTATTGACTTTACCGGAGGCTTGCATCTGCCAATTCATGAGGGTTGGCTGCCATTCGTAGATATCAGCGCATACGCTATCTATTTCCCTTCTAACCAAAAAGATCCCATTTGGGTCTCCACCCCATTCTTCGAAAACAACCAGCAAATTCCCTGTTGGGTTTAGCCACGAACGAGGAACATGATACCTGAAATTATTAGCTAGTTGTCAGTTTGCGAATAATTCCTTGCCAGCATAGAAAGCTCTAAATCAATAAGGGTTTCTCTTACCATCTTTGGGAAGCCTCCCCACATTTACTTAAGCATTTCTTTTCATGGTATGTTCCAGCATAATTACATTCACCACAAGTACCAGATGCTTTGTAAGCAGGCCAGTAGCGACCAAGACTCTGTCCGTTTATCCACACTTGACCTTTACCCATGCTGCCCATATCCAAAGCCAACGGGGCATTTCCAGCTGGGGCGCTGAACGTCGTCTGAAACATGATAGAAGGATTCAATTATAACCTTAGCAGCAAGATGCCACTTGAAAGGGTGCGCTTGGATGCATATTCTTATTGCATGAAAACTATATATTCATGAATAGATCCCTATCTTAATTTTCCTTTTTTTTATTTTTTTTTTCAAGAAAACATATTTCCACATCAAGAATAACGACATTACCATATTGAATATATTTTGATGAAACCCTTAAGCAATACCTTACAAATTCACATACATTTGTTTGGCAACCTCAGAGAATGATAATAACCTTTAGTTGATGTTTGAGATACTCACTTTGTACCATGTCAAAGGCTGCCTTCGGGCCACTAAAGACCCCTCAACCCACTCAACTGAGGAACTCCCACTAAGCGAATGAAGACTCAGGGCTTCTCCTTTTAGACCAATCTGATGGGGAAGATGCAATCAAATGAATCTGTAGAATGTCAGGGAAAGAAGACCATATGAATGAGTGTTTGAAGACAAACCTTGTAAGACCACTTCTGCCATGACAAGTCTCTCCTTCCTTCATTGAGACCATTCAATGTAATTGGGCCAAGAACACCAGCATTCCATGTCTCAAAATGTGGACCAACATTCTGAACTCAAACCACGGACAGCAGAAAGAATAATTTAATTAGATCAAAAATGCCACAGAAATTGTTATAAAATCAGATGTGTGCTTGCATGTGTTGGTGTGTGCACTCGCGTGCGCATGAGAGAGAGAGAGAGAGAAAGGACGAACCGGGAGACCAACCGCAATGCTTAGAAGGGAGATTTTGTTAATACCAGCACTCAGTTTGACACTCTCACTAAATGTTAGTTTTGGGAATTCCAAACTCCCATACGCAGTTCCTGATAAAAAAGCAACATAATAAGAGTGGCGAACATAAAGTAATCAAGCTGTAAACAAACACCATTGGTTAAAGTTGTGTTTGAAAGAATAGAAAATGATCAGACTATATACAAGAACTAGCAATTTATGCTATGAAATAAAATATTTGACTCATTCCAGTAGCCACTTGAAGCTATAATCCATAGAAGTTGGTCAAAAAGCCCTGAAATTGGCAATATACTGCCTACCTGATAGTTGACCATTGATGAAAACATGCAAAGCATGGCCAGCAGACAGGACCGTAAGAAAAGGATACTTTCCACTCCTCAAAAATTCTTCATTGGCCTCAATCTTAACACTGAGGAGGAGAAAAAATAAATATAAAAAATTTGGAAACCCCAAATTGTATATGAAATTTTGAGAAAATATTGTGAAAAAATGCACAAAAGATTGAAAAAAAAAAAAATGAGACTTTGCATGGTTTTGAGACACTTACTCTGTTGAGTACCACAAATAGTCAGAGGCATCTCTTGTTGTATTTATCTGCTCCAACAATCCGACCGTTGTGAATGACCTCTCAACATAAGATTCTGTCTCTTCGTTGTATGCCTGCCAAGAGAATCCTCCATGAACAGGGACACGAGGCATCTTCATCTGTGCACTTTGGGCACCAACCTGCACAGGTATTTTGGTATAGAATGTCAAAATTGTGTTTCCCTAGCAACTTCCTATGGGAAAATCCTGTTTTTTTTTTCTTTCTTTTTTTGAGGAAGATTAGTAAATAGAAGTTGAAAACCACAGAACATTTAGATTCTAAACATCATCATGTGAAAATATGAATCTATGCCACAATATTTCTATAAAAAGGACTCATAAAAATTATAGCATATTTGGTAGAAGTAACATTTCCACTCTTTGTTGTATACCACAAATATTTTGTCAAAGCAGCCTGCATACATTTGGATAAAAATCAAACCAGACAACCATGCCTAATGAAACGAGAGGGAGAGATTCAACTATCAAAGTCTTTGTTCTCACCCTGGCAGTATTGTATACAGTGTTCTTGCAGTCTGGAAGAATGCTGATAGACCAAGGAGGCAGGTTGTAATGCAAATTACCAAAAGCCACTTTTGCAAAAGATCTTGGGTTATAATTTGCGAGGAATGCAGCGCAAGCTCCAGACTTGGACTTGAATACATGAGCCTGCAAAACAATAACAAAATTTGTATGTTTTAGCTGCGAGGAAATTTAAAGTTGGATTGATGATTCCTATAAATCTGAAATTAGTTTAACCTCTTGATAATTTCCAAGCGGTGTAACAGTGGGATCTGAAGATACTAAAGCCGGTTCACATAGCTTTATTGCTCGATGCAAATCTTTCAAATGACCCCATTTAGGCTGTCTCAAAAGTCCTGCACAAGAAAAGAAAAATCGATTCTTCAAATTCATGCAGAACTAATGAAAATTAATGGTTCAATTCTAGTTTAGGGGGGGAAATATGCTAAAGAAAGCATAGGTGGGAATTTGTCATGTTTTTCTTTTTACTTAGGTGGAAAAATGGTTAAATAGTAAAATAAAAAACATGCACGATTAACGATAATATACAAATATCCTTTTCTTTTTTTTTTGGATAAGTAAAATAATATACAATTATATTTTTAGGATAATATACAAATATCCTAAAAATATAATGACCACGAATTTTATCATTTGACAGGGAAAGGACCTGCCAGATGATAAATCTTTTCAGTCACACAATAGTAACATTTTGAGCTATAATAATCTTCGCAAAATGAAAATTGTCTCTATGACCAAAAGTTTAAGAGAAAAACTATAACTAGACCAGTTGCAGTCATCTTTGTCAATCAGTTGTTTATTAGATATGTGGAGCAACCATCAAAGAATGGTCAATCATTTGCCTACCGGTTATGTTCTGTCACCTATCAAATTATGGGTTCAGCTTTTACATGGTCAATCAGATCATCATAAGATATTGCCATTACAAAATACACCACGTAATATAGACAGATATAGTCACTTTTTCACTTGAAAAAATTACTGTTTTCTGAAAACAGAACCAATGCCTTGCTTTATGACGTGAGAGCACCACATTCCACCATGATTTGGTATATGGTGGCAGGTGACAGCATGAAAACCGATTTAAGTAGAAAGAAACTACACTATAAGCTACTTAATATGAATGCAAACAATAGTATCAATAAAAAAAAAAATTTGATGCGGACAATTTTAAACAGTTATGTACTTATGGTTCTACTCTACTCAAATTACACAAACAAAAGTTCTGCGATGCTAGTTCCTTTGTGCATACCATATTCATCAAGAGGAGCATCATAATCATAACTAGTAGCAATAAAAGGACCACCAGCAGTTCGGCCAAAATTTGTTCCCCCATGATACTGGAAACAAGAAAACAAAAAGTAAAGCCCAGCTCAGTCAGTTGAATTTTTCAGGATGTTGGATGCACTCCATAAAAACAATGGAGTTAGAGTTACCATATAATAATTAATGAAGGATCCCCCCTTCTGGATAAACCTTGCAACTGAAAATGCTAAGTCTTCAGCCGGTCGATAAGGAACTGGACCTCCAAACTCTGTAAACCTGTACACATGACAGAGATAATAAAGGATAAGCAGCCGGAAAATACCCTATAGCATTTTATAACCTTAGTTCTTGATCAGAGGTAGAATAATTTGAAGTTCACTATTCAACGGAGAAAGAAAGGACACGATGCATGGTTCAAGCTACAAGCAGCACATTTACCAGCCAGTCCAGGCTTCTGTCCACATCTTGGGTTTATAAGCCTTGTTGGGAGAGAAGTAGTCGCAGTAGAAACCATTGCAAGTGTTAATCTGCTTGGATTTGTAATAGAAATTAGAAAGATAAAAAGAAATGCATAATGAAGGAATGGATCAACCAGCAGAACACAAAGCAGAGATACAAGTGGTTCCAACATCCAAGAAGTCAACCAAATATACATGACTCGCACCCAGTGTGTTATGAGTACCAAAGTATATATTTAGCTTCTCCAAGCTAGGAAAGGGTACAAGTAGTCTCTATCTGCACCACTATGGAAGTCAAAAAGGGCATTCATGTGAATAGTCAATAAGACAACAGTCGCAGCAAAGGGTACAAGTATTCTATCATTAAAAAACGCAGACACCAAAGGGAATTAAGTAATGACAACAGTCACAGCAAGGATAGAGAAAGAGCAAAGTTGAGTCATGTGCAATGAGGAATAATTATTCATTTCGTCCATGACCAACATGGGGACAACACACTGTTAAGTAGCAACCCCACTAAGCAAGAGGGGAACATAACATGGAAACCATCAATATGCTAAGAAAAGGTAAAAAGATAATACTAAAAGGAAAGAAAGCTTTGCCACACTTACAACTGGATCAGGGGCATCATCTTGCTTGCACATGACCCACGGGACACCGGTGCCAAGCCCTACAGCCATTTGGGCTGCCCATTTGGTGTAAGCTTTACCCGATGCGCCAAGTTCATACTCTATGGGTCCATATTCATTTTCAATCTGTCCAATATTTGCAGGAAAACATACTCAGTTCAATAACTCAAAGTATTAAATAATGCAGATCAGAAATTATGAGTTAAACTCAAATAGAAATAATTAAAGCACTTTATTGGATCAAGGGAAAGAGTGGAATGGAGTCTTATGCCAACCTGGGATAGAATTATTGGACCACCTTGAGACTCAAACAACCTTTCAGCTTTCATCATATTGACGATCTTGTTTGTGAATCTTTGCATTTGAAACTTCATAATAGCAAATTAAAATCAAATTTAGTAAATAAAATGAATCACGTCAATGACAAAAGAAAGAAAAAGAGATACATTAGGGGATTTCTAATGTAAGAATCAGAAGTTACCTTGAAAGGTCCATTGTTTGTTCTAAAATCGATACCTGGAATGTACTTCAGCCAAACAGGGAATCCCCTGAAAAGAAAAAGAAACTTCTGTTTAATTTCAAAACTTTACAGTAAATTGAGATATATTTCTGTACCTAGACATCAGATGAACTATAGCATTACCCAAAGTTCCACTCGGCACAAACATAAGGACCAATCCTGAGATGAACATAAAGGCCAGCTTGCTTCACCAGCTTGATAAATTTAACCAGATCATAGTTCCCCTCAAAGTAATACTACAAAAAATATAAGAACTATCAGTTAAAATAATCAAATATGCAATTCCATACACAAAATTAAGTACCAAAAACAGAGAAAATAGCTGCCATTATCCATTACGTGGCCAGGTGAAGGCTCGTGCCCATTCCAGAAAACGTAAGTCTGAATCACATCCAAACCTCCTTCCTTGGCCTTCTGAATAAGATCTGGCCACATCTGCAAAAACCCAAAAAGACTCTATTTAAAATCAAAACTAAAGCCAAAAAAAAGCTAAACAATTTTTTTTTTTTAAGAAAAAAATGATAAAAAAAAAAAAAAAAGAAGCTGGAAATTTTAGAGGTACCCAGTTGAAGAAAATCAACAAAGACAAGAAAAACAGAGAAAAAACAGAAAATCAAAGAGACCCAGCAAGCACATTTGGAGCAGTACCTCAGGGGTGCTTCTTGGATAGTGAATGGATCCAGAAACGAGAATCCTTCTCTGCCCATTAATGACGATAGCCTTAGAGTCATAGGATACAGAGGCTTCAGCAGAGCCAACCCAAAAACCAATCAAAACTGCCACTATCACATTCCACATTACAACCTTCAAAGCCATAGTGGCCATGAATAAGCAACCCTCCTTGCTAAGCTTCACAAAGCAATGGCCTTTTTGTTATTCTTTCTTTCTCCTGGCACTTTATTCTAAGCTTCTTTTATTAGAGATAGAGAGAGAAAGACAAGCAAACCAAACCAGCTGGTTTATGTCTTTGTTAGCTCTCCTGACTTTTCTCTTCCTTCTTTTTCCTCAGGAAAACTGTGAGTGAAAGAGAAAGTGAGAGGCAATAAGTGTGAACGTTTCCCACTGCTACTTACTCCTACCAAAGAAAACAAAAAAAATACAAAAAAAAAATCAAGTGCATCACACGGCAATGCGTATGCTTGGGTTTTTTTGCTGTCAATTAAGTTCGCAACTATGCAAAATGGAAGCGCTTTGACGCGGCTTTTATAAACACTGAAGAATGGGTGGTGTGAAAGTGAAGGCGGGGCCCATGTGGGAGGTGCTTTGGGACCCACAATTTGGCCTCTCTCTCACAATGTTTTTTTGCTTCTTTTTCTTTTTTATTATTTTTATATTAATATTTTGGCCTTACTCAAAATGACGCGGAGCTTCATCCAATGAACTTAATCTCTTTTTTTTTTTTCTTTTTTTTTGGAAAAAAAAAAAAGTATAAACAAATTAATTAAGGTTAAAGTCCTGTTTGGCTGCTTGCTAAAAATCGAGATATTCTTGAAGCCTGTGTTTGAAAACACAATCCCGAAACAATCGGCTCGACGGTTCCTCCCTTTTATCGGCCGAAATGTTTGCTTTGTTTCGTATAGTGTGTCAGTACAACATGAGAGAAGATGGAAAAAAAATTAATATTAACTACGTTGAGTACTTTTTAAGGCAAATCTCCTCTAATTCACTGGCTGTCTGGCTCTGTCATGCACAGTAAAAAATGAAAGTGAAATCCAAGTGATTACGTTAACGTTGGACTCAGATTTTGGAGGGTTAAAGTTAAAAATTCAAGTGAAGTTTAAGCGCGTAATAAAACATGTTTCTCGGTAATGTTTTTTGTTTTGATGCTTTGATTTCCATGATTGCGATTTTGAAAAACTAATCACATTTTCCCGTTTGTCACGGGTTTCTTGCTGAGACTCAATTGCAAATCTCACAATTAAAAGAGTAATGATCCTTTTCATTCTCATTCTTTGTACTCTTTTTATGTTTTATATCGATTACCTATATCATATTTTAAGTGATTTTTCATAGGAAAATGCTAATTGTTCTTTTAAAATTTTTTTGATGTTCTCCCAATTGTGATGTGGTTTTTAAAATTACCAATAGATTAAAATTTAATAATGATAATTTTCAATTCAACGGTGATTTTAAAAGTCACATCACAGTTGGGAGAACACCAAAAAAATACTAGAAGAACACATAATATTTCCCTTTTTCATATCAGTTGCTTAAAAAAATAAAATAAAAATTACCTAAAACACGTCACATTAGACGATGTAAAATGAGTATAAAGAATAGTAGCGTTATTTTTCTTCTGTTTTTTCATGTAACTGACGAAACATGGTTGAGTAAACTTATTACGTCAACTGATGTGAAACAAATGTGATAAAGAGATGTGAAAAGTGGTATTACTCAAATTAAAACAATATAGACCCTAAGATGCCTACGTTCACCGATGTGAAATAGGTGTAATAATGTAAACCCCAAGATAACCATGTTAGCCGATGTGTGAATATTAGCGTTGCTCAAATTAAAATGACCACTTTTGTTGAGCTATCTTATGAATTGTTTCATAAGGAATGAAGGTCACTTCAATAAGGTTAATACGTAGAATATTGAACTAAAATAATGGATAATTAGGGTTTAAACTTAAAATTTGTGTTTTTATATCATATTAAATTGTCACTTATCTTAAAAGTTTAAATTGAAAAAAATTAGTAAATTGAATTATTTAACTTAATATTCTAATATAAGAAAATAGAAAAGAATTTTATAAATATTAGATTAAGTACCACGACTGAAGAGTGAAGAGTTGCCATCAAATAATGGTTGTTATCATATATATAGATATTGATTGTGTGGAATATCTAACTTACCAATCATGAGGGTGGTGACTTAACTTAACTCATAATCTTTTGTTAGCAATTGATTATTATTTAATGCTTAATTAAGAGAACGATACTTTTCCGCCAAACAACACTTAACAAGTAAAACAACAATCTTAAGTTAATAAAACGTGGAAAGGCCTTGCTATATATATGTATGCATGCATTCAAAAGTGCCTACCATGATTTGAAAAATGTAATCTTTCCCACCAAAATCCCTCATCTTGTGTGATTACCATTTAATTAATCAATGATGTTCCTCTAATTATCTGTGTCCATGGTTGTTGGTGATAACCGATAAGCATGGTGCACGCATTCATCCATGTTATATCAATACTAGTGAGGTGACAATTTATGTTTGTATATTGCGCTCGGATCGTGTTGATATATGAGTATAAGGCAACTTTAATGTGATTCTTTTAATTAAACGGATCAGACCTTTTAATCTTAACCCATTAATTTCGTGTTATGTTTACGGATCGTGTCAAAAATTGCTAACCCTAAATGTTGTGCATCAGATTCATATCGTGTTGAGACATACATATAATACTATTATATAGACTAACCATAACTCGACTCATTTAATTAAACGAGTCAAATTAATCAATCTTAACTCACTGATCATTTGTGTCGAGTTTGCCGTACTGTGGCTTCATATATATATATATATTGTACAATGATAAAAATTCATCAATGGAATTAATTTATTATTTGTTAAAGCAAATTAATATGATGGTATAGATTACATCCTCATACGTTGTGTTGGGTTATCTTGAAAATGTTGACTTTTGAACGTTGTTCCATCATTTATCTTTTCAAGAATCCCAAAAGAGTTTTCATAAGCATGCTATGGACCAATAATTTGTCCTGATTTTAATGCAATTTACCTCTCGAGAGTACCAAAAGTCATATAATTAAGAAACTAATTTCCTGCCGAACTTAGACTAAGACGCTTTGACCTTTGAAATATCTCTAAGTAAGTAATTAAGAAAAAATGCAGGCTTAATATCACATGTATTACCCAAACTACTTGCCGTTTCTCTACTTAAAAGGCCCAAGAGTAAAAAATAAATAAATAAATACCAAGCATGAGTCAATCAAGATGGCTTGTAACAAACTTTTGAGTGAGACTTATGTTGGCATTGCCGTTTTATAATCCAAAAAGGACACATCATATCCATTATTTCCTAATAATTATATCCTAAAAGATAAAATTACAAAATAAATAAATAAATAAGCCTTGCTCTCTCTACCTCTTATGCAAGGGTGGTAATTCATGTTCTCGTGATGTGTTAAGGCATGTGTATAAAATTATGTAAGTCAATTATAACTTAACCCATTTAATTTAATGGGTCAAACTCCTCAATTCTAATAGTCTAATTTTGTATTAAGGTCGTATCGAGTTTGCGGATTATGTCAAAAATTGACAGTCATTATATCTCGTGTTGGGTTTGGGTCATATCGATGGATTAATATAATGTTATATAGGTCAAACCTAACCCGTCCCATTTTATTAATCAGGCCAGACTTTTCGACCTTAACATTTTACTTTTGTGCTAGATCCGTGTAGAATTTACGGATCGTGTAAAAAATTGTTAATTACGGGTGACTTGACAAATTAGGTCCTACAATGTTATAGGAACAAAAACATTGCTTGCCGTACAGAACACCGAACAAAGTAGCATCTAAAATCATTTAAAGGAACTTTAACTTTATCTTCTCAATTTATTTAATCGATTCCTTTTTCTTTTGTTTCTTCTATTGAGTAAATACCAAAGGCCCCATCATATATGATCTCATCTAACCAACCCTTCAAATGATCCTGACCATTGGATCTACCGGTCTCTGAGAAGCCTTTCGCTTTCAGAAACGAAAAGGGTGTAGATATATAGGTTGCTTGCCGGGAGGAAAAAGAGAAAGAAAAGAAAAGAAAAGAAAAGAAAAAGCACCCAAACAAAATTCTAAATAAATAGTAAACAAAATTAAGAAAAAAACAAATAAAATAGCTTGCAATCTCCACCGCCACTCAACCAGGCATCATGATCACTAACACCTACCTCCCTACATTTTCAAGATTGTGTACCACCAAATCATGGTGCTAATCAATTAATTAATTAATTAAAGAATAAAAACTTGTTCCTAATTGAAAAGGCCAATAATGTCCTCCAATAGTATACTTGATGCCCAACGCAATGAAGGGTGTCTTTGACTTATCACTACCATAATTATTAGATTTCCGTGTCCTGTTTGTTTTGATAGAAAATGTCCAATACATTTTTTGGTAGTTGTGTGGTAGTGGAAACACATTTTCTTTCCATGTGAATGCAAAACTAAGAGATCAATATTCTTTGCAATATTTGAGTATCACAAGGATTGTGATACCTCAAATCCCGACTATTTATTTTTTAATGAACGGTTACAATCGTACCATATCATGAAAATATTTTTAAAAATAAAATGAAGGGGGCGGGGGGCGGCTAACCACTATCGTATTGGTTGCTTCGAAGAATTGACTTGCCAGATTAAGTGCTTTGAAGGTGGCCTGCCATCCCCAAAGCAATCAATACGGGTGTTTGGCCTTTTCCTAAACTTTTTTTTTTTTTTTTTCAAAATTATTATTGAATTTGTGGTATTCATAAATACGAAAATGGGTAAAAAATAGGATGAAGAATAATTTTTAGCATTTTTTTTAAAAAATTTGTTAATGCGGCATAATCTTGACCATCTATTATAAATAGATGATATATAGGATTTGAGATATTATAGAAAATCCTAATTAAGTAGTGAGGAGAATGAGAGCATGGACAAAGAAGAGGAAACTGCACACAAACGCGGTTTGATGAATTAAATTTAAAGATTTGTTTGCATGCAAGCAATTATTGATGCTCAAACAAGGCGGAAAATGTTCACAACAGTTCAACGTATAGGACGCTCAGATATTGTAATATTTATTTATTTTTATATTTATTTTCTTATTTGTGAGTCGGACTATTAATCTATATTAATTTTTCTCTTGAAGAATGAGAAAAGTGAATAAAATATAATAATATATAGTCACTAAAGTGGAAAGTTAAATGCATCTTGTTTTATTAGAGTAATTTTTGGATTACGTTTGAGAAATATAGTTTTTAAACATTTGTTAAAAATTCGTTTTGACTATTTAGACCTTTAAAAGTACTTTCAATTGTTTTTTATCAACATTACTTTTTTCTTCAAACCAACTTTTTGAGTGTTAAAGGCACTTTTTGACATCTCAAACGCACACTCAAATAAACCCTTAATATTAGTCACCTTGAATTTTTATTGATGTCCTGATGGAGATAGATTAAGCTGTGATTTAGTCGAAATTAAAAAAGGGCATGCAGTTCCCATTGTTTAGGTCTCTCATGCGCGACTTCTAGCAGATAGGTGTTACTATAGTTACGCTCAGGTAGAATAGCCACATTTAGTCTCCCCGTCCTACCCTTTTGCAAAAAAAAAAAAAAAAAATCTTGCAAGTAACACCTACCTACCCATCATGGCCTTCAAGCCCCCATCCGTTACCAATTAATTATCGGTTTGTGGTTAAGCCTTCGTCATGTGGGGTGATACCACAATCATTGATAATCTAGAAACTTAATGATAATAGAAAAAAATTATATATATATATATATAGAAGCTTAATTTGCCCGTCTCTTATTTTAGGAATTAGGACATGGAGTTTGTTACGAAAGTGGAAAGCAACTTACTACATGATGATTTTGGCTGCTTCACTTAACCCTAAACCTTGATGATGGTCAGTACATCCACCACAAAACCCCTTAATAAAAAGTACCTTTTTATCACAAGCTTCAGCATTCTTTAAAAAAGAAGAAGGTTAAAACATTATGTTAATGTCTCATAAGCAATGTGTCATATCATAAGCATGTGTTGATGCATATTAAAAACTAATTTTTAATTATATTTAAAGAAGAAAAAAAGGGGGTCCAAAATCCTCATGGGTGGCCAACCCACCCCTAATAGAATTTTGGGAATAGTTCAAGTCAACCTAAAGTTGCTTCGGGATGGCCTGGCCACCCTTACTCGGGTGGGCTTAGACCACCCAGAGATAAATTTTAGGATGGCTCATGCCATCCTTCAAAGAATTTTGAGCGTTATGCAACTATTCTTAGGTTGGTTCATGTCGAGAATTGTGGGAATGATTATTGGCGTGGTTTAGGGGGGGATTCAATGTGGTGCTATGTGACTATTCTTTGGTTGGTTGGTTAATGCATGGCACATGCCCAACAATGTAGATAATTTTACTACATTGAAATTATTTTTATTTGGAGATCGATATGAGAGATTTAAACATTTGAGAATGTATTTACTAGTGCACACATTAATTTCATAGGCCATATCACGTCTGAATTGTGTAAACATTTATTACTATAATTTTTTGTTTCAAATATACAACCTAAAAAGACTTTTTTTTTTTTTTTTTTTTAAATGTGTCATAATCTTATGTTAATTTCAAAGTACAAAACCCATATAAGATAAAGAGTAGTCAGTGAGTCAGTAGACTGGGAGATTGACAATGAAAACACAAATTTCAAGCCGTTGTAATTTTCGCAGCTGCCAATCAAATGTCATGTGAAGCTTTGCAAATATTGAAAATACAAATTATATACAATCACTATCATAAAGTTTCACATTTAAATAATCTAACGTAATTCACGAGTGCATCATGGTAGAAAGATACGTGACACCACCGGTTCACGTGCTATTCTGTTCATTGAAATGCCAAAAAAGTTAAGAAAAAACATAAAAAAGATAAAAGTTCAATTCACTTGGTCAAGTAAAACGGCGGCGCATTGAGGGAATATTTGTCAAACATTATGTAAAAGCATGAGATGACATGTTTCGTGTATCAAATCAAATGAAAGAAAAAAGTTGGAGGAATATTCAGCATTTCTTTATTTAATTTAAAAAAGAGCATTTACCACAATTAATGTAATATTCAAGCGGGATGGAAGCTCATTGTCATCCTTGAAAGGAATAAAATCACATAATTTGATAAATTACAATTTCTTTGAAATTTTAATTTATGGAAGGTCAAGCTTAGGTCTCTGACGGGTTTTTGTCAAGTTTCGAGCAGGTTCGATTCGGTCTCAGTCGGGTCCTGGACAAGTCTTGACAGGATCTATCGATTTGAAAATGCAATGCTCAAAATCGAAAAACCGTAAACTATTTTCTGAAAATTAAAGAAGAATTTTTTATCAAAAGAAAATATTTTTTCTTAACCACTATTTTACATCGCAGTAAACACCATAAAATGCGAAAATCATTTTATGAAAACCATTAACAGAGCATTAGAAACATGCTCATAGACTATGTAATTTGGATGATATATAATTTGATATAATTTATGGTGGAGGCCATGGGTGATGGGATCAAGTTGTTATCCCACTACTATTAGTTGTCATTGTTGCTTTGTAATTGACACACAAAGGTATCAATCATGCCCATAAATTACTTGATTTAAAGCAAAAATATCATTCATTTTTCCTTCTCTTTTTGCGCATTCACGCAAGAGTGATATGAACGCAGCTAAAATATCACTTGGGTGGAGTATAGCAAATGAAAAAGAAAACTAAAAGGAATTAATAATGTATGTATTAAAACATTTATTTTTTATTTGTATATATATATATAGTTGGAATATATGCAACTTCATCGATGGGTCCTACATAGGGTGCAAAAGTCAAGGGCAAGCATCTACTCTTTAGACTTCTTAATCTTCCATTAATTTGGCTAGTTGGTTGGTGCACCCATTGCATATATGTGGTGGCCGGTGGCCCTTTAAAACCCACTGTTTTTATACCCATGCCATGCTTCCAAGGAAAAATGCATCAATTCTACATCGTCCAATACTCTATACCCCATTCCCAGCATTAATTCTCATTGGGTAACTAAATTTACTTTATTTTTCAATATTTTTTTTTATTATTTCTTGAAAAGCGAGACAATATTAAGGATTTTTCACGGTTGGTAAATGTTTTTATTTGAAAAAGTAAGTTGATACGACATAAATATGTAAAAATATTTTTAGTATTATTTTGTATTGAGACATGCTACACGAACTCTCTCTTTTATATTCTCAAGCGCTTACTCCTTAGCATAACAATTGCAAAAGAAGAGTGCGTCAATGAGATTAAAAAGTGTTGTAATGAACACATCAAGGAGAAGCACTAGAAAGTTTAAAAGAGAGTTCTTCTAATAGTATTTTTCTTTTGTTGTTTTAAAATAGGATAACTTTACTTAGGACTTTATCACACATTTTGAAAAGATTCCTTAAATTTTAAAAACTCTTAATTTCACCCCCTAAACTTTTAATTTGATGCAATTGACCCCTCCGTCAATTTTTGTTGTTAAACCCTAATGGAAACCACTAAAAAGACCAAATTACCCTTCAATTTTTTTTTTAATTTTTTTAAAAGTAAGGTTAAATTTGAAATTTTACAAAAGTTTCAATAGTATAAAGATCATTTCATCACTTTTAAGGTTCAAAAAATGACAGAGAATGGTAGATTGCATCAAATTGAAAGCTTAGGAGGGGTAAAATTGAAAAGTTTTGAAATTTAGAGGGTCTTTTTAAATAGCGTGGTAATTCCAGGGTCCTTTCTATTTTTTTTTTTTAAGGTAAAAAAAAGAAAGAGATCTAGTAGTTTAACAAACAGCATTTGCTATTATAATTATTACTATTTACAAGGGGAGAGGGGAGGTTCCCTTTGGGTTTGGGTTGGTCTAATGGCACCGGCCCTACTCACTTGAGTCCAAATTATTAGCTGTAATCTTTGTAAACGTGTGGACTGTGGACTTACTTAAGAGGCCCCTTAATTTGACCCTACCTATCATCATCTACCTACACTCACTGCCTATTTCTTCGACAAAAACATGAAGCCAGCTAGCTAATAATGCCATCTTTGATTATCAAAACGTCTCCATTTAACACTAAAAAAAACTTTGTGTAGCTTTGCAGCATTCACATCTGGCACTGCCCACTGTTGCTCTCATGATTTTTTTATGCCACGTGGTCCATCACAACCTTGTTTACTACTAGCAACTAGTTATATATGAACTGGGATTTTTCTCAATTAATAATTATATATAATAACATAGGATTCGGGAAGATGTAGATAAGACCTTGTGAATATTCAAAGAATGAGGGAAAAATATAATTTTAGGGCAATTGTTTAAAGGGGACAAAGAGAAAAAGTAGAAATTAAAAAAAAAAAAAAAAACATGTAGCTGAGTTATAAAAGAATTTGTTTGGCTATGTAGAGCATGGTTTGTATTCAATCCGGTTAGATGTTGATAATTTTGTTTTGGACCCGTTTCGATGTTTTGACTTTAGTTGGTAGTCGTTTTTATAGGCCCTTCTAACTTTAGGATTTTGTATAGATATAATTGACGTTTCTTGTATTTTTTTTTTTTTCTCAAGAAATAATGAAATCTCGCTGACATTTTGTGGACGTATTTGTTAATGGTGAATCACGTAAATCTTTGCGATAGATTTCCAGTACAACTGCCATTCAAAAGAGTTATGAGCTTGCAAAATGTCTCCACTCCAGCTCATGAGATCTAATCTAAATCGTACATCTGCAGATAAAAAAAGAAAAGAAAAGAGAGGACCATGTTGACATAAAATATGAACATTTGTTCAGGTTTACAGCTCGCATGCATGCATGTTTGAGTGGTAATATAAAATTGGCAACGGAAGATGCTGATGATGTGATTGTGAGCAGCAACTTTAGTAGTTGGCTTTTGTGTGCAGGATCTCATCTCATCTCATCTTTGGTGATCTCCAATCACTTCATCAATGGCCTAGCTACGATCTTTTTACTTTTCCTATCTCCTCTGCTGCAGTCGCCTCCTGGCCGGCTGGGGTTGTTGTTATTGATAATGGTTGTGTCTTCTAGTGGGTGATGAGTCCCGAATCTTTCATTGGACTGTTATTCCGTATGGTCACCGCATTCATTAAAGTTGGTTGTCTGGTCCCCATTAGACTCATGCATGGACCATCGTCCTTCTTTCTTTCTTTTTTTAATTTTTAAAAAAAAAAGAAAAAAGAAGAAGAAGAAGAGATAGTACCCAAAAAAATAAAAAAATAAATGAAGGGCTCAAAATATATATATATATATACACTATCAAAGGGGATCTTTTTATTGCATTGATTTGAATTAATTAGTGTCTATTTTTCTTGATGAGACTGAAAACTTTCTTTCTTTTAATGCAGAAAGATAAGATAAGAGGAGGCCAGGGGGGTGGTTTGGAGGAGTTTAATTGATCAAAAGGAGTTTGATTGTGATAAGATAAATATTAGAAACAAAATAAAATAAAATAAAGATATGGAGGAATATATATGGCACGTCAGCAGTACACAATGGGACCCATGGGCCCACATGCAACGAGATGGGCTTGACACATCATCAACACAACCCGTGGGAGTGGGACATTAAAAGTTTGAAACAAACAGTAGTTTGAAGTTACAAGTTTAGAAGAATGATGCATGGGGATTGGGGATGGCCGGGGTGTTGGGCGGCCGGAAAGAACAAGGAGTTATCTTAATGCATGTTCTGTTATGGATGAGTTTGCCACATATTTATTTTGTTATTAGCCAACTGCAGTTACCTTTCTGGTCCTTCGATTTGGTGGGCTCCCCTGGCCGGCCTCCTCAATCCATTGCAATAGTTGTTATTAACTACAACTGCATGGGCCTCTTGCTTCACCCAAATTTTTTTTTTAAAAAAACAAAAAAAAAATACAATATAATATAATTCAGTAAATATTATGAAAAATAAATAATTTCACACATGGAAAAATTGATTACTGGGTGTAAATGAAACAATTTCAAGGGTGAGTTCTATCCAATATTTGTAACAATTAGTGAAACTTGAAACGGTTTACATTAATCAGACATTAAGGAATCGAGTTAAACTTATGTCCTAATATTTACAAAACTACTTTGATTTGAAATTAACTTGACATCACTGAACCACCACCACCCTGATGGTCCATATTAGCTACTTTCAAAGATCCAGTTAATCTAACAACTAATATTATTAGTGTAAAATATTTAGAGTGGAGACAATTAACACCTAATCCACGAATCTATTTGATTCTCGAGGAGTTCCACACGGCAATCAAATTGTCATAAAACCGTAAACATGACGATGTTTGCAACATTATTATATTGTAACATCATTGACACATGCATGTAGTCTCATGCTCATGCATGCCGAGCAAATTGATTATACAATTGGTTAACGAAAATGATTGCTACAAAATTATTATTATAATTGTCTTCGGTGGACCAACAAGCTAGGATTCTTTTGGCCAACACCCAAAAAAAAGAAAAAAATAATAATAATAATTTCTATCTTGTTGTCATTATCTTCTACTCCACGATTTCTTTAAAGGTTTGCATGCTTGAACCTTGCTTTAAGATAATGTGGAGGTGAATCATCAGTGGTGAGCCAAGGGTGGTTGAAGGGGGCATATGCCCTCCTCCAACCTTTAAAAATTCTCCTTATCTAGGTACAATTTTTTCTTATGCTCCTTATCAATAACTGGTATGCCGCCATCTCGACAACTCTTGAGTGAAAATAGCTATGATTATACCCCAGGATCAGCCATGAAATCAAAGGATTTCAGAGAAATAAAAAGGTTTTAGAGAAATGCAAAAAAAAAATGAAAGGTTGAATAAGATGAACAGTTTCACTAAACCGCACGCATCGTTTCATTAACATAAAATTTCACGTAATTTCATCCAGATTTCATGTGTACAACCTAAATAGTAAATAATTAATAAAATATAATTAAAACAATATAACTAACAAAACAACAAGACAAGTTAGAGCATGAAAAAAGAAAAAGAAAAAAGAAGTGGGATATAGGTATCAGACGTGCAACCATGTCCAATGTTTTGTTGGACTTGCTGCACTTGCAAAGCCAAAAAGTAGAAAAATAATTAATTTTTTATATTTAATTAATTTTATTTTTTGATTCATTAAAAAAAAAAAATGTCCCCCGACACCAATTTTCTAGCTCCGCCGCCGTGAATCATNAAGCATTTCAGAGAAATAAAAGGGTTTTAGAGAAATGCAAAAAAATGAAAGGTTGAATAAGATGAATAGTTTCACTAAACCGCACACACCGTTTCATTAATATAAATTTCACGTAATTTCATCCAGATTTCATGTGTACAACCTAAATAGTAAATAATTAATAAAATATAATTAAAACAATATAACTAACAAAACAACCAGACAAGTTTGAGCATGAAAAAAAGAAAAGAAAAAAGAAGTGGGATATAGGCATCAGGTGTGCAACCATGTCCAATGTTTTGTTGAACTTGTTGCACTTGCAAAGCTAAAAAGTAGAAAAATAATTAATTTTTTTATATTTAATTAATTTTATTTTTTTATTCATTAAAAAAAAAATGTCCCCCGACACCAATTTTCTAGCTCCGCCGCCGTGAATCATAATCAGAAATGTTACTATAAGTGGCAATGGACAAGCTACTATATATCTATATATTTAGGCAACTTATTTTGGGAATTTCATTAATGATTTCCATCAAGTTTTTGCTACTTTTTCAGCTACTCAACTGAAACGATAATGAGCATAGCTAGGGTTTTCTTTAGATTTACTCAAACATGTTGCAAAATTTTGGTTGGCAATTAGTTTTGGTACTTAATAAATTATAATTAGCAAATTTGCAATAGAATATATATATATTTGCTTTGGAGCATATATCATTTTTCAGCAACTAATCCATGCATGACAAAAAAGTCTCCATCTCAGAATATGATATCTCACCTATCAACGTACCATTTTTATTTATTATTTTTATTTGTTGGGTTAGTACCCATCTTTCTTAATTTTAGACAAGAACCATTATAATAATATTAATACTAATCTTAATAATACAAATATGATTTGAATGATTCTATAATGTTTATAGCTAAACCGACACATTCATAGTACCAAAGTGCTGCTTAGTAGGGAAACGGGAAAGGAAATGACTTGTCTTCCATAGTTTTTTGCATAACATTGGTGTAAAAATATCTCTATTCATCTAAAGACAAATTTTGCGGTTTCTCTTAATGTTTCCCTGATCCTACATGAATATTATTTATAATAAAAAAAAAAATAGAAAAAAACTTATCCCGCCAATCCCTCATATTATTTTTAGAAACAATA
The DNA here is from genome assembly GCA_006937295.1 of Carpinus fangiana. Taxonomy (NCBI): domain Eukaryota; kingdom Viridiplantae; phylum Streptophyta; class Magnoliopsida; order Fagales; family Betulaceae; genus Carpinus; species Carpinus fangiana. The sequence continues at coordinate 52,203,044 of CM017321.1, forward strand.
TCCACATAGGATTAGAAGAACACCATGAAGTTTTCCTCTAAATTGATACTAATTTAGTCTACTAAATTGATATCTATCCTTAGAATTGACCCAACACGTAAAATATTTAATTGAAATGAGAAGTGAATGACGGAAATAATGTTCAAACTCAGGACTTTTATGTACTCTGATAACATATTAAATCACCACTTATCCGAAAAAGTTTAAAAATTAATAAATGGCGATGAATTTAGTAATTTAAGTTATATTCTTACCGTTAAATATGTGTCAAATTCTCAAGTCTTTGATGGTACTCCCAAAACCGTTGGGTTCTTTATGGTTGTATGAACCAACTGTGTTGCCTTTGGAGACCAATGCCACAAAGTAGTTCACCACCCTACCTAATTTAACATGAACTTCAACCTTCAAAACTAATTATCTAACCCCATAAATGCCAATCCAACTGGAGCCAATTTATCCCATATATGTTCTAACCACTGTGCCCTTTTGGTCAAAGCAACAGCTAGCCATTTGGGACCATGGTCTCAACCACTAAATTAAAGCCCTAGAAGACAGTTTTGATACTCCCAAGCCGAACAAAAGGCTAACCAAATAGGTTAAGCTATGTATGGGCCTCACCACTACAGATTCTGTGTAGCCAAAAGGGTCCAACCATATCCATATATACCCAGATAGGTACTTTCTGTACCCATCTAGACCAAAGAGTTAAAAAAAAATAATAATAAAAAAAAGGGTTCGTGAAATAATAATTATTGGAGCTAATTGCTCGAGGTAGCCAGCCAATGATCTTAATTGATTGAGCTATATCATTCAAAAAGGTCAATTTCAATGGAGGGTGAGCATGACACCTAAGCTTATCTAAATTTGTGAAGAACAAGTCCCTATTTATTTCTATCACTAAACAAGACAAGACAATATTGCTTTTGCTTTCAAGCAACGTTAACTAGGTGGCCAGCTTCGGCTCTCATCCCTTCAAAAAAGTGGCATAGGATAACAGGATAGGCCCTCCCCTATCATCCCAGCATGCAATTCCAAGAGGGATTAGTTCTTTTTAAAAAATAAAATTAGAAATTTTGTTATAGATAGGAAGTCCATGTCACCAAATTAAAGCGAGTTGCAGCAAAAGATCGTGACGACTTTATCTTGCTGTGGTGATTGAAGGAGGAGCTCTGGAGCTGAGCAAGAGCCATATCCAGAACATTATCTAATATTTGTGTGTGTAGACTTTTTTGTGATTTGCATGTGGAGGTGTTTTTGTATTTTAATCGCCTTATCTGTAAAGTTTTTGGGTATCACTCTTTCTGTTGAGAATGAGGATCTTGGTGGATCCACGTAAATGAGAGAAACCACATGCATTTGTACGTTTTATTCTTTTTGATGGAGATGTGTATTAAAGAATATGATAAAATATTGTACCCCATTGACAACTTGAGAGATTGTTCAATATTGCATCAACTAGACAACATGGTCCTCTCACATTCGATTGCAAACTCATTTATAGACAGGTTAGAAGTGTTATGGCGACAGTAGCGGTATTCGCTTGTTGAATTCGAGTTATGTCGAGCAATGAATATAAAATTATATTTATAACTCGGTCCATTGATTAAACGAGTCAAAATCATCAACTATAACTTGCAAATTTTGTGTTGGGCTCTTGTGATCGTGGGTTGTGTCAAAAATTGCAAACACAGTGTAGCAGTCTTAACCAACTCTTGGATCATTCATTATTAAAAAATAAATAAAAATTCAAGGGTTCGCTGAAAGTGTCACATTAGCATTGTGGAATAGTTGTACAATAAAAATGTGATTTCTAACATTTCTCTTATGCACTTCATGTAGCAAAAATCAAGCGACGGATAGCTAGGCCCTTTCAATTTACATCTAGGCGCTGAAATGCAAAAGATTCCAAGTAGCTCCATCAAGTCAACTCGCACGTTGTGTTGTGTGATTAATCCATCTCTCCATACCCTTCGGCTTTCTACTCTCTCCTTAGAGAAGTTTTCCCTTTTCTCTGTAACTCTCCACCCCCTTCGTGAGGGCTCCCCACTGCCTCTGGGCTGCTATTTTAGGGGGACGAGGGAGAGACTTTGTTTTATCCCTTCTCCCCTCTTCCCTTTTGCCTAGTGCAACCATTTCTCCTTCCCCCCCTTTGTCATCGGTCTTCTCTTTTTTCCTTCTTTTTTACCATTGAGCAGTTGCTCTGCCATTCCTCCTTCCTCATACCTCTTCGTCCCGCCTGGTCGTCTTCCTTTGGCCATTCTTTACCCTCAATTGTAGCGTTGTTCACTGTTCTACGGTGGATCTCAAATCCGGATCTCTTCAAGCTAGATTCGTTGAAAATAAAACACAATAAAGAATGATAATAATAATTAATAATAATAATAAAAAGAGTGCAAATGCACCAATCTCCTTCAGCATTAAAACATTTAAAGTTGAAATTAATAGTTTGATTGGTTAGCTAGAAAGTGTTGGAACTTCCATATCTAAAACCTGTTTCATTCAATAACATTGTGTACAATCAAGCGTAACTTTTAGTCTCTATTAAGAAACCGAAAGCACGTATACATAACAAAGTTCAAAACTTTCTTCTTTTTTTTTTCTCTCAACTTTCCTAAGTTTTCTTAGCAACCAAGCAACCAAGCATGGACAATGAATTACATATTAACAAGCATGTATAATTTAATGAATGAGATTCAAAAATAGCTTTTAAGAGTGACAACATTAAAAGGTAATGATGATTTTGAATTTGGAGGGATTTGTCCTCAAAATTCCTACTCATCGCCTCCACAGCAAGTCTTGTCTCTTCCTTTGTCTCTATTTTTACCTCTTCAAAACCACTTAAAACCAGACAAAAAAAAAAAGGTTAGATTTTTAATTGGCTTATTTAGTGTCCAAAACTGAGTGATTTTTGGCATTGGGTAGATTTGTATTTAGGATATGGGTTGAAGAATGGTCAAGAAAATTAACACTCCAAGCCTAGCATTTAGCAAAGAGTTTGGTGCTGATCCGTTCTCTCTTGTCCGAACGAATTGAAGAACCCTAGAGTCTTTAGCTTTCACCTTGTCTTAAAAGACTCACCAATCGTATTCCCAAAACATATTCCTCACGGGTTCCAATTTCGTGGGTTGTATCTAATGAATATTTGGCGGTGGATTTGATGAATGAGTGATCGAATGAAAACTGGATTGAATATGGAAATGGATTCTTACAATTGAAATGGGCTTAACTATCACTTGGATAGGCCTAACTTTCAATTAACCTAATAATAGCAAATGGGCTTCAACTATTTAGCCCAACTGCCTATCTTAGACCTGTTCAAAAAAAAAAAAAAAGTGATAGTGGCGTCCATTCCTAACCAGTTCCGAAAAGGTTAACAACAGAACATAAATTGATTCTTTTGTCAAAAGCCAAAATCACTAGCTGACTTTGAGAAAATGTTAGTTAATTGTCCAGTTCTTCAATAGATTAACCCACAATAATGCCCATGGCTTCTCCCAATTTAACCAGGTGGCCATGAGTAGGACTTCGGCCATAACATATTCAGCAGATTCAAAAAATAATTGATTTTTAATTTAATCAATGATTAAGGGGATTTATCATTTAAAGGGATGAAGACCACTCAAGAACTTTCAACGACAACAAATGTAATCAAGTCAATTTCAATAAACCTTCATATAAATACACTAACAATACTTGGTATTATATGAAAATCAAGCCTCCTAGAGGGAGAAAGTTCATACCAAATAAGCCATTTTGGAGTTTATACAAACAGTTTCCCAGCTCTGAGCAAAAGGAAACTATCTAACATTTTCTGACTCTGTTTTTTGGATGTTATACAGATACAAAATTGGGTGTATCAGAATCCCAAGTAAGCAAGGGTTTAACTCCATCTTCATTCACTATCCTGCTTGCCTGCCTGGGAGGAGGGGATTGATAATTGAATCAGATAACTATGGACCAGCCAAGATAAACAGAAGGATTGACAAAACTAGCAATGATTGTAATAAAATCCTCTTAACAGGATACACCTTGAAGAAACACACTGCAAATTCTATTCAAGTAACTCTGCTACTTTCTTTTAGCTTTCTTTCTTTCTTTCTTTCTTTTTTAACCGCTATACATATGTAGAAGGGAGTGCAGAAAAGCTTTTATGAGTTGAAACATAATATAAAAGCTTCCACAAATGAGTAATGCTACAGACTACACATATATCCCACAAATATTCTGTTAATGTGGCAAGGTTTAGTAATTATTGGATTATTTATTTATTTATTTTTAACAAGAGTTGATCCAATGGTTATCAAACCTTGCCACATCAGCTTTATAGGAAATTTGCGAGATGTTCGAGCAGTATGTAGCATTACTCTCCACAAATCCCTTATCACATATAACAAAGAATGAAGCATCTCAACTCCCAAAACTGTGAGATAGAGCCATTTGATTCATAAGATTAACACTATGGTGCACGAGGAGTACTGCAAAATAGATAGGCTATCAAATTTAAATTCCACCATTGAAAGGAAAAAAAATTGTTCTGTGGATAACTGTTAACTTACTCCTTGCTTTCAAATCAACTGCAAAGAGGAATCAGTTGAGAATCCCAACTTTAGCATGACTTCTTCCAAACGTTTCACATTTGTGAGATAGAGATAACCAACCTACAAAATGTATAGTCAACATGGGTTATGTTAAGAAGTCAAAAAACAAATTCCTAAATCCTGACTCTTGACTTCTTCTAAGGATATCAAACCTAATTATGCAAGTTGGACAATAAATCGATTAAACAGTAGATGTCCATATAACACCATGCTGGAGCGCCTAAAGTCACAGAGCAATTAGATAATGTTACAACTAGCTCATAAAACTTTCTACATCTAGTATTGGTATTATAATAAAAACTCAAAACATACTCACAATGATTGTACTTGCCATTTTTGTTTATAAGTATGATCCTATTTGAATTTTTCTCACTACAAGGAGAATAAGTGACGTAATCAGATGCACTTGTAAAGTTGTTCTGAGTAAGCATACAAATCTAACATGCTACTAATAGATATGTTTGTCATAAGTCGTAATACTTAAAACATGGTTAATTGTCAACTTCCTTTCTGAACCAACAAGTTTCTAAATAATGAGCATTTTAATGGAGATCAATATCATTTGAAGAAGACCACAAAGGAACAAGGAACAGACTAATGTCTCCAGTGAAGATGCTCTATTATAAACTGCTGCACCAGCACGTCTTTTTGTCCGTGTTTTAGCTGAACCGATATTCTTTCCCCAGCGAAGAACATTTCTGCAGTTAGATTCATAAAGGTGGAACGTTACAATAGCAATTTCTAGACACAAACAATATGCCTACATAGTTTTAGCAACGAATTCATACAAATTTTAAAAACAAATCTCTTCTTTTAAAACCTTATATATAGTGGAGAACATATGCAAATGTTCTTATGGCAGAACAAATATGATTTTGCTGGTGATGGGATTCACCATTCATGAAAGCCTCTCCAACTTTTGCCACACAATATGCTGCTTGTGCTGCTATTTTTGTTTTATTGATATGAGATCTGAGTTGGCCACTGGCCCACACCATACATGTCCAATATATAGCCCCTCAAAGACATTCTTCCAACTAATCTGTCAAACTTTGTACTTGTATTACCCCAAAAGACATCAATAGACAAATTATGAAGTCTTTGTATTTAGTAGGTGTGACAAAAGTATTGGACATATTTTCAATTGAATTTTAAATAGGTATCATGACTTGATTCGCAATCTGAATATTACACGCGACTCACTTGAACCTAGCATTAAATCCATTATAACTTCTAAGAAAGCTATAAAATCCGTATAAATTGCTTTTCAAGAACTCAACCTCTGTAGCAAACCCATTGAGCTTAAAAAGCCTTGTCACTTATTAGCACCTAGGCCATGCTGGACTATGTAAATTTTGTACTCTTAGAAAGTACACTTTAACAGATCATATCACTAGGAAGATATATTCCCATAGCTAGCACATCTCAATGGTTAAGGAATATCTACTTGCTTATGTAAGCAAATTATAGTGTTGGCATATGCATGTGCACAAGATCATCCTTCTTTTAGAAGAACTCCATCTACTTCTCACTGGGGATGACTCTTGTAGTAGTTGCCGGTTTATAATATATTGACTTCAACATAACATGATCATCCTAATTCTATCTAGTAAACCAAGTTCCCAGGTTGTCCACTCATTTTCATCTTCCACAGGAGATCCCAAGTCCTCCTTCGATCAATTCCTTGACCTCAACAAAAATATCCTTCTTCCTACAACCCACCTACCAAAGATTCTATGTTTCACCTATTCTTGTCCTTGAAAATTCCCAAAAACTTTTGGGTGAACTGATATTGGCCATGTCCAAGTGAAATGATCCACCAAACTTTACCTCACCTATTTAACCCTGCATCCTCAAAACATGTTTTCAACCTCAATCAGCTATTCTCATTCAAATGGAATGACCTTGAACACCCCGAGATGTTTGATTATTTAAATTGAGAATGGCAGGCTCATTACTTGAGATAGAGATCCATATTAGATTATTGTTATATGCTTCCAGACCTCTACACAGAGAACAAAGGCATATAAAAGAAAATTGCATTTCATGTCTTTACAAGATGAAGGTTTCAAAGAGACAAAATTATAAAAATTTACGGAGACCATAAGATCCTCTAGTACCTTTCTTCTTCTGATAAGTACTTCTCATTAAGAAGTTTCTGAAGCAATGCATCCTGAAATGCAATAAATGCAAATGTTAACTTTTTTTTTTTCTTATCCATTTTCATAAAGCCAACAAAGCAAAAGCAGAACATAATTAAAAAGAAAATCACACAATTAACAACAGCCCGCCGCAACGATTCTGGACCGATGAAACAGTCCCACACAAATAAAAAAATAAATAAAATCCTCATGGTAGCTAGAAAATCAATAGCAGAAAACAGAAAGGACAAGCATACTCTATCACTTTCATTTCCCCAACATGTCTATGGGGAGTAAGTCTATATCTGACTCTAAAACAGATATCCTCAGGAATAAGGACTTCTTATGTGTGTTTCAACTCAAATGTCCAGAGGATGTCAGAACATATCTTACTTGTGCTTCACAACGAACAACTGCCGTCACACGATCATTGTATTCTTCAATATTCAGTGGAGGAAACAAAAAGTGCCTGCGAGCATATAGCTGCATATTTTAAGAAATAATGGAAGTAAGACATGTAGGGATATTAAACTTTACCACAAAAGAAATCATGTTAAGGCGATCCCAAGTTTCAAGTAAGAGAACTAACTAGGTAGTAGAGGCAAAAAGAACAAGAAAATCACAATCACTAAAGGAGGCCTTGTTCAAATGGCACTATGGCACTACATAATTCAAATCAGAAACAAACCTCGTAGATGCAATCGCCCACATATGCTAATGATGCAGCGTTGAACATGGATCGAGGCTTCTCCGCTTTTGGAGGACTTGGCAACCATCGCTCATACCCCAAATAAAATTCATCCCGCTCCACTACTTCTAGAAATCAATAATTCAATTAAAAACATTGTCAACAAATGCTCAGTTCAGTTCATTTCAATGAAAACCAGTATAAAATACAAAGAAATCAACGGTAACTTAGAATATTAGGACCATTATCCTCTTTTTTCTTTCTAGGAGACAGTCAGCAACAAAAGATAAATTTGTTTTCTTCAAAATATTCGTTTCTACTGCTAAAATGCGGGGAAAATGAAATAAACAGAAAGAAGATAAAATTCTTATATATTCAACAAACGGGACTTCTCGAAAACCAGCAAATTTCAATTCACCTTCCTCGGGGTTTCTTGGTAACCAAACAATATTCTTAGGACCCAACGAAACCCAAAACTCTATTCAAATACTCTGCTTTAGTTGACTTGAATTTCCATTTCCCACAAAACAAAAACACCATCAAACGCGAACTCAACATTTTTTATGCCCATTTCTTTTTCCTCCCCCAATTTTCTCAGTAAACCAAACAAAGCACAAGCAAAAGAGCTCATTAAAAATACCTCGACTACTACTGGGGCGCTTGAGGAGGTCCGAAATGGAGGGGCCCGAAGGGGTGGCTGGGACGGTTAAGGTGACGGTTGGTGGAGCTTTGGGGATTTTGGGGGCTTTTCGTGGGGCGTTGGGGTTGTATGGGAGCCTCGGTTGCGTGTCCCATGAGGCTCTAACCGCCACTCTCATCAGTGAAGGTGCTGACAGGGTTTGCATTTTGGGTTTTGTGTTGGGGAAATTTGTGGGACTGTGGGAGACAGTGGGGTTTATCAAGAGGCCCTAGGTAGTGGAGTGGTTTTTACTAGTTATATTATTCTTATTTTATTTATTTATTTATTGTCAAAATTATAAGAATTCACTTCAAATAGATTATACTTTGATTCTCAAGATGTACCTCAATCGACTGGGGAATAGGATCCTCTCCATTTCAAATGAAATGGATAATATCCATTTAGTGTAAAATGAGGGGTAATATTATATATTTAGTCCTTCAACTTTAATGTTAAGACAATACTACCCCTCATTTTACACTAAATGGATATTATCCATTTCATTTGAAATTGAGAGGATCCTGTTCCAATCGACGGAACTGGGACCACGCTTAATAAAGCGAAGGTCATTAATTCGAATTTCCCTCCCCTCTTATGTGCGGACATGTAAAAAAAAAAAAAAAAGATTATAGTTTGATTTTAACAAAAGAAAAAAAAAATCTATGCTCTCTCTCATAATTGTATTTGGTTAGTAAATAAAATTTAAGCTCAATGCACGAGGTATATCTGATTTGTAATTAACTTATAGTAATGTCAAAATGAACTCAAAAGTCTTTTAGGTATGCTAACAAAATAATTTAGTTCATATAGCCAAATTTTGTCAATTGACTTAACATATTCATATAATGTAAAACGTTTAAACCAATAAAATTATAATACATGTCATATTTAAATAAGTGTCTCACTAATCAAATCTACCATACATTTTATTGATTGATCAATCAATAATTTTTTTTTTTGACAAGTAATTGATCAATCAATAAAATTATGATCGATTGGTCAAGTTGCTTTTGTCATGTTTGTGATAATTTTTAAACATAAATTTTATAAAGTTTATATACTTTTTAAAGAGTATTTTAAAGATGATGTTATAGATTTTTGTTTCATTTTCTTTACAAACAAACACATCTTTTAGATTTTTCTATTTAACAAACAACATTAAATTTTTGACTAAAATTATTTACATTTTTTTTTTTTTTTTGTTATTCATCAAGTTTCAATTCCATTTACCACATTTCTTTTTCTTTTTTAACCAAAAAAACAGAAGGTGGTTTTGACGGTGGAGGTACCTACATTGACCACAATTATACACATGTCATTTTATTACTAGAGCTTTCAGCCACTGGATACATAGCAGCGTAGCATTAGCATAACCACGCAAAGCTCTCTTTCTTCCTCTTTCGAGCACCAGCTGCGTCGTCTTCTTCTTGTAGAAGACTAAAACCCCTAGCAAATTCCCAACCCGTTTTCTGGACAAAATCCAATCTGATAACTTCACCGAGGGTGGCAACACACACACACACACACCATGAGCCGCTATGACGGCCGCTCCGGCGACCCCACTTCCTATCGTGACCGCAGAAGGTAACCGCCGCACATCTGACTCACACTTGCATATATTCATATTTCTTATGTGTTATTGTGCGTAAATTGGTATGTGGGTTTCATTCTTTTTTTTTTTTTTTTTTTTTTTTTTTTTTTTTTTTTTTTTTTTTTTTTTCTATTTTTGTTTTATGTTGAATTTAAAGTTTGCCCATTTGTTATGAATCCATTTCTCTCTCTGTTATGTATGTTGGTTTGCTACTTTGCATAGTCATCACATTGATATTTACGTGAGTCTGATTTATTTATATCAAACTTCTTCTAATTGGGGTTTCTTTAATGTGGATTTTGAGTTTGCTCAGTGATTCTGGTTCTGGTGGTTCTCTCTCTCAAGTAGGTTCAAAATTCAACTCTCTGATTTTCTTTAGCTTAATTACTGCTAGATTTTTTCTGAATCTAGTGTCTGCTCAGTGGCTCATTGTCAAAAACATGCTAGTTTTGTGTAATTTTAGTGTTGCTCGGTCATTATAGGTTTCCTTCTCTGTCTCTCACTCTCTCTCTCTGTTAAGCCCAAACTTGCTCTCTTCAAGTTATGTGAATTAGTCTATTCAGGAACTCACTAGGGTAAACTACTTAGTTTTGTTCAAACAACATTCAGGGCACGATTGTTATGCAAAAATAGATCTATGAGTGAAATTGTCTCTTAAGTTCATAATATTTTAAAACAGTACCGCCAGGTTCATTGCGTTTGGTTTCCTAGTTCTATGCCTCTCTAGTACTTTAATTTATTTTAAGCTACATTCATAGTTGCTGTTATCATGGCAATCTTTTGATGATCATGATTTTGTGCTTTGTGTTGTGATTTTTGTTTATATTGTGATAATTTTGTCTTCAATTCTGGTGCATTTCTAGAGTCCTCTATTCTTACCTGGTGGTTTTTGGTGATCTATGGATCTTTCGTTTGTTTCTGTCTCGCCAGTGGTGGGGTGCCTGTTAGGCTGAGTCTTTTCTTTTTTCAAAACATTGTATATTAATTTTTCTATTCCTGGGTTGTCACCAACGAATGAATAAGAATGGTCATTCAATTCCAACTTCTTTCTTGTATTTCTAGTAATACTCATTCCTTCTTCCAGGTAATCATCATTCCGGTATGCTAAACATGGCCTTAATTTTGTCCTATGCTATATGAATGTGTTTAGTGACTCAATATCAAGCTGCTGATCAATTTTCTGCAAATTTATTTTTGTGAATTTTAGAATTTATTTATTTATTTATTTTTTTTCAGTGACCAACATTGACTGTTTTCTATGAATTAATTGGTATTGTTATAGTGATTCGGGGTTTGGTGGGTCTACGGGCTATGGTGGTTCGGTTCGGTCCTCATCAAGCAAGATTAGTTATGATGGCACCGAGTCACCGAGGAAGTTGGATTTGGAAGGGTTGACTCCTTTTGAGAAGAACTTCTATGTTGAGTCACCATCAGTTGCAGCAATGTCTGACAAGGACGTTGAGGAGTATCGACAACGAAGGGAAATTACTGTTGAAGGCCGCGATGTTCCAAAGCCTGTCAAGAGTTTTCGTGATGTTGGGTTTCCGGGTAACTTATTATTGGAGAAATTCCCGTTCTTTTCATTGTTTGAGGTTTTATATATGTTTTGTTTAGCATGCATCCAAGTTAGTAGAACCAACAAATTACAAAATGAGACATCAGATGAATTTTTTATCTTGCATTTCTATTGCCTTGTTGGGATAGTTGCATTGCTTTGTCTGTTGCTGGACATTTTCCTCGATGTCATCCCCAGAAAGAAAAGCACCAAAGGTGGAGTAATTGAACAATACACCCTCCTATCAATAAATATGATCTCTTTCACTAATAACTTTATAATCCATATTGAAAAACATTCTCGTAGAAAACTTTCTATAGACGAGCATATGCTTCTTGGACTTAGATATTGCACCAAATGAAGTTTGTCAGAGATCGCTAATGCACTTTCTAAGTCTCAATCGTTGAGGTTCCCTACAAAATTATTCATCTAATGCATCACATGTGCTGGCTGTGTCACATTATTGTTTACGCCAACTTCTTGATGTATGATAACTGCAGGAACTATTTATCTTGTTCATGTTCATTATTATGTTGATTTTTTTAATAGAAATCTGGTTAACTTATTTCAACCTGCCAAAGTTTTTTTATTTTTGATAAGGGATCATGTTTCTTTGAAGAGTACTTATTAGGATATACTTACTTGACAACAGATTATGTTTTGCAAGAGATTGCAAAAGCTGGCTTTGTTGAACCTACTCCTATTCAAGCGCAAGGATGGCCAATGGCTTTGAAGGGCCGTGATCTCATTGGTATTGCTGAAACAGGGTCAGGGAAGACACTTGCCTACCTGTTGCCTGCCATTGTCCATGTCAATGCCCAGCCAATTCTAGGTAAGGATGTAACGTTTGGAATTGTTAAATCTTTTAATCTGATCTTTATGTGCCTCTGTTTCTATTTGGTCAATCCTTGGGAATGAGCTTTTGTAATTTCAATTTTATTTTGTCAGCTCTTGGAGATGGCCCAATTGTGTTAGTCTTAGCTCCGACCCGTGAACTTGCTGTTCAAATACAAAATGAGACCACCAAATTTGGTGCATCATCAAAGATTAAAAACACATGCATATATGGCGGGGTTCCAAAGGGACCTCAAGTGCGTGATCTCCAGAAAGGTAGGTTGTCAATTGAGTTTTGGATGACTTCTCTACTGTAGTATATTTTGATCTCTATGAACTGGCTATCTTGTGTAGGTGGTTACTATGTGAGATGACTTAGATATTTATTATTACTTTCGTGTACAATTTATTGTGTTCTCATCGTTGTTTATTCTTCTTAACACTGTTAATGTCAAATTTATTATTTTTCTTGATCAGGTGTTGAAATTGTTATTGCTACACCTGGGAGGTTGATTGATATGTTGGAATCACATCATACAAACTTGCGAAGGGTTACATACCTTGTTTTGGATGAGGCAGATCGAATGCTAGACATGGGGTTTGAGCCTCAGATACGAAAAATTATTTCTCAGGTTTGAGTTTTGTCATGCTGTTCGAAAATCATGTCATGAATATTTCCACACTTTTAGTTCTGTTATAAGGGTAATTTTAAATAGATGATTGTTTCCCCTAACCCTCATCTTTCCTTTTCCTTCGCTTATGCCATTGTATCTGTTGGTTTTATTTATGGTTTAGATCTTTCGAAAAACAGGAGTAGATGTTTGAAATAACTTGGCTGAAATAAAATCTTGAAGAGTGCGGAAGTTGTAACATCTGGTTTAAAATCCCAACTATTGAGTTTTGGTAATTTATTGCAGATATTGTTTGCTGGAACTTTAGGCTTATAACATGAACTTATTAATTATTCTTGGATTTTTTGGTGGTTTGAAGGCCACATTATTAGTGAGAAAGCTCGTTCTTACTTACCACCAAAGAGAAAAGAGGTTGTTGCCTCTTAATTGCTTGTGAATCTTTGGTTGTATTCACAAACTCTCAATAATAAGGGAAAAATGTCCAATCTCCTTAGGATGCACGTGTTAATGCTTTTTGCTTACCTCTCTTGTATTTCCTTAGTTTTGTTGCTTTTTCAAAATATTAGCCATATATTCATTTTACTTGGAACATTATTGGCTTTAAAGACTAATAATGTCAACATTTACTTATGTAAATGGTTCCAAACTTATTACTTGTGAGTACAGCTGAATAAAATTTCTACCTATATAGTCCTAAGCTAGAGTACTCAAATTTCAGAGCCCTTGTACCTAGTAAATGATTTTTCTTTGAGAATTATTGGAGAAAATTTTATGAATTACATGCAAATCAGATCCGAGAATGTATTTCAGTTTGGTGGATGTGGTTGGTAGCCTCGCGTATCATAAATAAATAATGTGGTGTTGTTTTGTATTTGCTCAGAATAATTCAAGAGTTTCTTAAGTTATTCATAAATTATTTGCATTCTCATGAATATTTGTGAATAAGTTATTGATTATCAGAAGCATACAATATTGTTGGTTCAATTGTGTTGTAAAGAAGGGTATGAATAAATATGATGCAGTTGTTTTCGAAGATGTTAGTCTTTGGTTGATTATTTGTTGTAATTGTTCTGTCTTATGTGGAACAACTTGGTCATTATATGATCATTTTCTATGCGGTCTTATAACTTCATGAACAACAGGCAAGGTATTGTGGGTCATTATTATTATTATTTTTTTTATAAGTAATGTATATTTTAACAAAGCGCAGAGGGGTGCAACTTAATTACACATGAAGTATACAAGAGAACCCCTAACCTATAGGGAAAGAAGAACATAAAGCTAAAACTTAGAAAAAGTAAAAACATGCAAAGTATGCCATGCCACTTTCCTTATATAGGGTTCGTAGCACCATCTTTTTCAACTAGAGCTAGCATTCTCATAGTCATCAAAACTTTGTGCATTCTACTCTCGCCAAAGCCATCACATCAAATACAAAGGAACCATCCTCCATGTATGCAACGCCAAACAGTTGCCCATTTGTCCCCTCCGACTCTCCAACAACTCGCTCACCCTGCGAGACATAACCCATGCAACACCAAAAAGCTGTAAAAACGCACTCCACCTCTGTTGCAACCTCACATTGAAGGAATAAATTATCAATAGACTCACCACAATTTTTACATAAACAACACCATTCCAGCACAATAATATTCCTTTTCCGTAAATTATCTAAGGTCAAAATATTTCCTCATTGTCCACACAAAGAATGCCACTTTCGGGGAACCTTATCTTTTCAATTACTCTTCTAAGGAAAAGTGGACCTACAAGAGTAGACAAAACCTGATAGTATGACTTCACTTCAAAATAGTTCCTCTTCGATGGAACCCAACACATTGTATCCTCACCTCCATACCTAATTCTATTGGAGTACAACAATTCAAAGAATTGAGAGACCGCATCCACCTTCCAATCATGCACAGGTCAAATAAACTGAACATTCCAATAAATGTTACCATTATGAAACTGCATATTCTCTGCCAACCATGCATCCTTACCTCATGCAATAGTGAACAACTCTGGAAAGAGGACCTTCAAAGGTAGTTCCCCACACCACACATCATGCCAAAACAAAACTTTAAAACCATCTCCTACCTCATAACGCACATGATGCGGCGATGCGCAAAACCATCCCACCCCCTCCTTATACATTTCCACACTCCCACTCCATGGGTCCCCCAACCACCTTGGAGCACCAACCATCCCTTATGCTATCATATTTAATGTCCACTAACTTCCTCCACAAAGCATCCCTTTGCGTAGCAAACCTCCACAACCACTTACCCAACAAGGCATGATTAAACTGAAGCATGTTTCTCACCCCCAACCCTCCTGAGTTCTTCAAAGTACATAAATTCGACCAATTCACTTGATGAAACTTAAATTCATCACCAATACCTCCCCAAAGAAAGTCCGTCTGAATTTTTTCTAGTCGATTGGCCACTCCCACTAGAATAGGGAAGAGGGACAAATAGTATGTATGTAAGTTAGAGACAGTGCTTTTGATCAACGTTAACTTGCCACCCTTTGATAAATACAACCTCTTCCAACCCATCAATCTACTCCCCAACTTCTCAATAGATAAGGAACTAGAGCCTCAAAACAATTTCTTGTGGTTTTCTTCCCAAACACGAGTTATTGGTGAATACCTAAATTTAAGCGGCTTGCTAACAATGATAAAACATGGATTATGGTTTGACTATCAGGACTACTGAGAAATTTGGTTTTTCCTTGTGCTGAGGATGCCAAATTAAACTTTCTAATGCTTACTGCTCTATTCTGTAAGTTACTGGTACTAGGGTGCTTTTATGTCTTGAAACTTAAAACATGTAAATTTGCTTTCTTGATGGTTCATACTAGAATAAACTAGTTCTTCATACGTTTGAGAAGAGAGCAATACATGAATGGTCTGGTTTCTGGGATACTGATTGCATTAATAATTACTTTGATAATGTTTATGCCTAGTAGCAAGGGGTAGAAGTATGTCATATTGAAGATACCAACTAGCCACCGGTAAGTATCACTGGTGGTAATGCAACAGGTCCTTTCCTTCGCTCCTAATGTTTTGCTTTATGCAGATTCGTCCTGATCGTCAAACTTTATACTGGAGTGCTACTTGGCCTAAGGAGGTTGAACAACTTGCTAGGCAGTTCCTTTATAATCCATACAAAGTAAGTTGCTGTAACTCAATTTTGCTACCATACCGAAGGATTCTCTTCTTAGGATATGTTCTTTTCTGCGATTCAGTTTTAGCTTATACTTTTAATTTATGCAATTGCGATCTTGAATATTACATTTTGCTCTGTTTTTTAGGCTGCTTGGTTTTGGTGGTTTTGTCACCCCTTTTCTTGAAACTATTGGTGATTTTCCCAGTTGTAATGGTTTGGTTTGTTATTGCTAGAATTCTGGAGGTTTTATGGCCCTTCTAAAAATTCCAGCTATTGTAGTCGTGTCTAATTGTGTACAAATGTGTCATTATCGAATTCACTCGTCTTGGACTTTGCATAGGTGATAATTGGCTCTTCGGATTTGAAAGCCAACCATGCTATACGCCAGCTCGTGGACATTGTTTCTGAGAATCAGAAATATAACAAGTATGCCCCCTATCTCTCTTTCTTGTACACTCCAATTTTTTCAAGATTTTGTGATATGGGATTTGTTGTGTTCATCTTACTGATACCCTTTTTTTTCAAGACTGGTGAAGTTGCTGGATGATGTCATGGATGGCAGCCGAATACTGATCTTCATGGATACGAAAAAAGGATGTGATCAGATCACTCGGCAGCTTCGCATGGATGGTTGGCCTGCACTCTCAATTCATGGAGATAAAAGTCAAGCAGAAAGGGATTGGGTTCTCTCAGAGTTTAAAGCTGGCAAGAGTCCTATAATGACTGCAACAGATGTTGCAGCTCGTGGTTTAGGTATTAAGATAACTCTTAATACTTGTTCATTGACTTGATAGAAACTTATTTTTAGTACAAGCATTGTGTGGTAACTACAACGAACAACACTATTAATCTTCTCATTTTGGAATGATATCATTTTTTTTGTAATGTGCTCTGGTTTTGTGGCAGATGTGAAGGATGTGAAATGTGTGATAAACTATGACTTTCCGGGTTCCCTCGAGGACTATGTTCACCGCATTGGTCGAACAGGAAGGGCTGGGGCAAAAGGAACTGCATACACATTCTTCACAGCTGCAAACGCTAGATTTGCAAAGGAACTCATTAGCATACTTGAGGAAGCGGGTCAGAAGGTTAGTCCTGAATTGGCAGCAATGGGGCGAGGTGCACCTCCTCCCCCTTCAGGTTAGTTGACTAGCTCAAGTATCAACATACGTGAGTGTATATGCATGCATTTTGTTGAACTCGGTTACTGAAAATGTATTTCAATCTATAATCAATCAATCAGGTCATGGGGGTTTTCGTGATCGCGGGAGGGGTTCTGGTGGTGGTCGCCCGTGGAGCTAATAATTGAAGAAGGTAAACTATGAGCGTGATGGCTATGGAGAAAAGCCTGGCAATAAGCATTCATGCCTGGCACGACGTACTCGTTGGGCAAACTGTAAGGATAACTTGTCTTAGAGTAGGAATTAGATGTCTTTGGTCTATTGACATTCATTTCTGTTGAATTTTTGTTCAACTATCTAGAGGACTAACTGTAGTTAGAGTATTGGACTGTGTAAGATAAAACATTTGTTCATATCTTTAAATTTTGTGAGGAAGAATGCAATGGAACTTGAAGCATAATTGTGTCACCATTGCATCATCTTGTATCTAAAGGGACTAAACAGACGACAAAAAAATCCTTTGCCGTTTAAAGAACTAATTTATGTTTGGAATTTTTTTTTTTCTTCCTTTTAAACGACAAGAATCTTGTTGGAGGTTAACATTGGCAAGATTGGATTTTGCTCTAATCGGCATCGCCACCTCTATTTGGACCCTATTATTTGAATTTTGACGTCTCTAGCTTCATTCAACTTCCTTGAAACCGTGCAGTAAAACAGGGTATCAAACACAGCTCTCACGTCCCCCTCCCCCCCTTTCCGGCGGAAAAGAACTCGGTTCCAGCAAGTTTTGAACAATGTAGGCATCGTACCAAGAACAATCTAATGAGGGTCAATTTTTTCATTTAACAAGGAATTTGGAAGTCACAATGGTTCAAAACAAAAGGAGAAAAAGAAAAAGGATCGAGATCCGGTGCTTGAACACTGATATTAAGGGCTAACATTAACATATACCAAAAACTAACAAATGTTTGTTCAATGTGGTCGAAGAACACCGGCATTTACCATCTCTTAATATGTATTTTTTTTCGTTAACTGCATTGCCAATGCAATTAACGAAGGCCGCGTACGTTGCCCTTACAACAAAGGTGGTTTTTTTTTAAAAAAAAATTAAAAGGGTTGATGGGGGAGATCTACTGTAAGAAAATAAGTCTTTAGCAACGGCAAAATGTTATTGCTAAAAGTCCAAAAGTTGTCGCTAATGACTTTTAGCAACGATACATCATTGCTAATAAGTCCTTGCAAAAAGTTCGGCATTGTTGCTCATCAGTGACGACTTTTAGTTGTCGTTGCTGAAAAGTTTAGAGTTGTCATTAATAGATTCAAAACCTAAAACATGATGTTGCCGAAAATAAGTTATCAGTGACAACACAAAAGTAGTTGTTGATATCTTATTATCAACGTTGACATTTTCTCGTTGTTGATAACTCCTTATCAGTGACGACTTTTATCGTTGATGATAACGTTTAGCGTAAAACGAAATGTTGTTGCTAATAACAAACTATACGACTTTAAGTCGTTGCTAATAATTTGTTATAAGCAATGACTTATATGCGTCGCTGATATTTAGATATCAGAAACGACTAATAGCCGTTGTTGATGACAACAAAGTCATTGCTAATAATATACATATAATACCAATGCTAAATTTGCCATTAAACTACTAAATTATACAAGTATTCCACATTGTCTTTAAGTAAAAGATGATTTACATTCAATTAAAAATATGAATTACAAGAACATACGTTCAAGCCTAGTAACTAAAGTTTACATTGGACAAAAATTACACTCATCACTACGCCTTATTCCACACACTGTTTGATAAATGTTTGCTTCTCCTTCTTCTTAGATCCTTGTACTTGCTTTCTTGTCCTTAAGAGTTATTTGTAAAGTTGAAGAAAACACACTTTAAGCACTAGAGAATAGATTGCCAAGCATATATAAAAAATTATTATGATACCAAAAATATCCAGCACATACACCAATCAACTCAAGTCAAAATGAATCAAATGATCTCAAGTGGAACCTTACCGTCTAATCTACCCCGAGATTATGCCACAAATAATCCTAATTAAAAAAGTAAAATAAAAAATCGAACAAAATAAATAAATAAATTAACTGTGAAAAAAGTTAGCCTGGTCTGAGACTCAGAGTGAGAGACGAAGAAAGAGTGTTGACAGAGAAAAGGAATTGGAAGCAACGATGAGCGAAGGTCCAAAGCTCTACACCAACAAACCCAAAAAAGGTAAACTCAGCTTCCATTTCTGTATTTCCAGAAAACAATCTTTTCTTCTTTTGTTTTTGAAAAACATTACCATCAAGAATGCGTTGTTTATGTATCTGACTGTTGATTGATTGCTTGTGATTTTTACAAACAGCGCAACTGAAACAATTTCAAGAGCAGCAACAGAAATCCAAGGAATTTTCCTCACCGTCGTCGTCTTCGTCAATGGGGACTCAGTCTCCAGCTCCGCCACCCCAGCAGCCCCCAAAAGAGTCATTTGCTCGGCGCTACAAGTTTCTCTGGCCTATGCTTTTGGCTGTCAATCTTGCTGTTGGAGGTCCCTTTCTTTCTCTTATTCCTCAACTTTGTGAAATTATTATTTTTTTCCCTTCAATTTCTTATGTACTTTTGTGCAAATGGGTATTTATTTGTGTACGAGGTGATTAGTCGTATATTGGCCTGCATCAAATGGTGTCATGGGTTTTTATATTTTAGCTTGAAAGAATGATGTTTAAGCTTATTGAGTGCTTTTCTTCTTGATGGGTATTCTGTTGTTAGAATGGGGGATGGGATTTTAATCTCATTTTCTGTGGATTTTTTGACTGATGCCTCACTTATACTTAACACAATTAATTGAAATGTTTGAACTATCTATGGAGAGAGAGATTAAAATAATAGTTCCAAATAAAGAAGCCTGATTGAGTTGAAATAAATGTTGTGGTAGTCACAAATAGCTGAAGGACTCTCAAAATCTCCAGCAGTTAAAGGTTTGCACAGTCCATTTTGGAGTTTAGGGAAACAAAAATAAAGCGCTGTGGTTAAATTGTAGAAATGTTATAAAGGTTGAAGATTTTGTTTTGGTACTCTAAAGGCAATCCACAAAAACTATCAATTGTTATCTCTGATTAAAAAAATACAAGTCTATTTTCTTAAGGTCTGTAGTTCCATTGCTACAGATTACAATAATAGGCGAGGTATTTTAATTTGGGGGCATTTGGCATCCATTTTCTTCTACCCAAGCGTGAGGGTGATTTAAAAAAAAGATTATCTTTTACCTATTTTCTGGTCCCCCATGTATATCATTGGACTGAATGGCAAATTTTCCTCTTTAAATAAGGGATAGAGCACAAGATCAAGGCTTCAATCCCTTGTGGGTGTGAGTTTACCCATGTAAAAGATATCTAACCTCTCTCAAAATAAACTTCTAGAATACTGTGGATTGCTTGGAGGTTTGGGAGTCAGCTAGTTTAGATATAATAAAGTTATGATGTAAAACCTCTAGAAGATTTACTAATATTTTATGCTTTGATTCTAACTCAATCAAAGCTGGGCATGCTGATATAATGCAGCTAAAGATGAGTTTGCCCTTAAGTGTGTCCATTCAAGAAGAAGGAATACCACGTTATCAAAATTCTTGATCACAGGCTACGTAACTCAATGTACTTCCTTACCTGTTTGTTGCATGTCCTGCCCCAGGGGAGGGGTTGGATGGAGAAAATCAATGTTAATTTTGAGAAATATCACATGGCAGTAAGAAAGGATGGAGCTCTAGGTGGCTTCAACCCTCAAATTTTCAGAGACCTTAGCATTGACTTTCTTTGACCAAATTGTGCACTTCCAATATAATATGCATTGGCATCTCCATTACACTATTATTTGTTTCCTCTCTGGCATCATGATGGAAGAGTCAAAGTAGCATAGAGTTGTTTTTCTTATAATATGTTGGAATATAAGTGAGAGAGGTCATTGCACATGCTACTGTAGTGGACTGGTAATGATAGCTGTGGCTTGGAGAAACAGGTCAACTATTGTTGCTAATGACAAAGACATCATAAAAGAGAAAAACAGTTCTTTACATCCTTGTAATATTCTCACTTTGATCTGTGCACCATAGACAAATGAAAAGTAGAAAAATAATTTAAATTTATACCCTTCTGGTGTTTGCTTTGTTAAGTGGGAGAAAAGAAAAAGAACTGTAAGGAAATCGTGTCAGCATTTTCTTCTTGGCTAACCCAAATTTGCTCTTAATGTTGGGTGAGATTTGGAGAGAAAGTTGTTCATTAAGAAGAAAAGATACTAAAATTTGATTTCCTTCTATTTATTTTCTCTCCACTCTCTCTTTATCGCAAAACAATGGAAAATAATGTAGTTTTCCATATTTTTATTCTCTTTGTTTCTTTATTTAAATTCCTGTTATAGAATGTGAAATACATAGATCTAGAATTACAGTCTGAAAAACTACATAAAACACATGCAGATATATTATTGTCAACTAGACTAGTTAATTGCATTTTAGTAATTAATTGGATATTTCCTGGTTGAAGAAAAATTGAGGAATGATGCTGCTTGATAAAAGGTTTATTACCATTGCTTTATCATTTGGTTTTCTTCTTAAGGAGTGCTGCTAACAATGCATTATGGCTAATATCACTTTAAAGTATTCTTTTCTGAGCATGTCTATTTATAAATTTGAAGTGAATTTATTGTTATGCCGTATATTAAACCCAAGCCTTCTCTGACCTAAAGGCAGAAGTTCCTATGCCTTCCTCGTGCTCTTTTTCAACCTGAAAGATAAAAAATTTTTGAGCTCTGCTTCTGTTGTTAACTCTAAAGTAGTGGTGAAAATTATGGGTTGTGCTCTGAGAAAAGGGAAGCATGTCATCGATGTATAGCTAAATAAATAAGGTCCTTCCCTTACCAAAGAAAGATAGCATGGGAAGATATCAAGAGGCCTGCTGAATTTCATTAATTTTGGTTAACTACCATGGTTAAGCTTGTTGAATCTACTTCATAGCCTTTATTTTTTGAACTTTTTTGGTATCTGCATTGGACAGTCTGCTTTTGTATACAATGGATTAGGGGTGCATATCTTTGATCTATACATGGAGATGTGTTTTCCATAGGCCAAAGTAAGCACCATGTGCCAAACTAAACAGCTTGTACTGAGGCTACATAACATGGACACTGCAAAAGTTGCAAAGTTTACCTGGAAGACATGATTTGACTTGTGAAATATGGGATATGCGCCTTGCATGCCTACTGTTGGTCATGTTCTCAAGTGTCATGTCCCGCATAGCTAGAGAGGAATGTATCGTATTTCCTTTATGGTTGCTCTGATATTTCTTCTGTTTTCTCTTTTGTTGCAAAAATTTACTTATGTGAGCAATTACTCCTATAATTGCAAATTATATGTTTGCCTGGTCCCATGGACTGATATTTGGAGAGTACGCAAATAGGAAACCTTGACACACCCAAACGAACTTATAATCTTCCTATCTAGTATGCTTAACATGATATCAACAATTGCAACTTTACATTTTTATTATGCTGATTGCTGGTAGATCTTCCTCACTTAATTGGCTGCTGTTTGGATTTGCCACAATATGCATATCGATGTCTCCTTGATATTAATGCTGTTGTTTCTAATGATGTTATTATCATGCCTGTTTGCCTTGTATTTGCCCCTACTTTCTAGACAGGAGCATTCTTGTTAAGGATGCATATTGCTTCATTTTGAAGAATTCTGGAGAATATCTTCCTTCGCGTTTTATTATATAATAGTAGCAGGAGTAACTAGAAGCATTCTTCACTCTACTAGAAAAACTCTATAGTTACCTAATTAGAGTAATCCATTTGCCATTTATTATGGATTTTAGAGCTAATAGTCATGTAACAGACTTATATGTCGATTCATCTAATATGTGACTAACCATGATCATGGTCCTTTCCCCTTTAGCATAATCAGTATGGATTATTGTGATTATGGGATAGTAGACATGTACTAGATCATTACAAAAGGTGGGAGAAGAAAACAAATCCAGAATGTAAGTCTTGCATAATTATTTACTCTCCTTCTAAAGATCTACCACTCTATATGGTCAATATCATATAGAAATTGTCTTTGGGTTTATCTGTACCAATGGTCAGCAATATGTTGAACAGACAAATTTTGTACCAATTCCTTAGGCGTGCGCTGTATCCTTCATATAGAGTTACATACAGTGACACAAAGTAGGATGGGGTCATTTATATGCCTCACTCGAAGCTTATGGTGGCACTAGTGAGTAACAATAGCTTTTACTTGCCCCAACCAGTCACTTAACTGATAATATGAAATCATGCTTGGCGTGGCAGTCAGGTTTGATATGGAAAAACTAGGGTTTACAAGAAAACATCCAACGAGGATTAAACTTGTTTCATTACATTGACACGGAAGCTGAATGAACAGATTCCGATTAAGGAAAGATATTCTTAACATGTGTTAGTTCTATATTATTTGTGAGGTTATTCATATATTGTTTTGTGGTCCTAACTCTATGAATTTTCTTTTTCTTCTCTGCTTCTGGTGATGTTTTCATATACAAGCTGCTAGTTTTAACTTATGGAATGACTATCTTGAAACTTTTGATTTAGTCGCTTGACAAAGCTGTCTCTAGGGCTCTTAATTTGCTTCTTATCAGATTTGAGGTTTTTGTGAACTTTATAGCTTACCTCTTCGTGAGGACAAAGAAGAAAGACACAGGCGTAGAGGAAGAAGTTGCAGCTCCAGTTTCAACAATAGCAGCTCCTACAACTGCTCCTGCTGCTGAAAAATCCTTACCCTCGCCACCCATCAAAGAGGCTGTGAAGTTGAAGGAACCAATTCCAGAGGATCAGCAGCGTGAACTTTTCAAGTGGATATTAGAAGAGAAAAGGAAGGTCAAACCAAAAGATCCTTCAGAGAAGAAGCGCCTTGATGAAGAGAAAGCCATTCTCAAACAATTTATTCGAGCAAAATCTATCCCAAGTATCTAGTTATTTAAAAGAAGTTCTCAAATTTAAAGATGTCTACAAATGATTTTATTTTTCTTCATTTTAATTGAAAATGAAGTTTAGTTTATACATGTGTTGGATATCAAAGACTGCAAATACTTTGTCTAATTCCAGTGAAGTTCTTTAAGTCTTTGTTGTCAAGTGCAATACAAGGATGATGTTTATGTCGATCAGTAAAAGATAGCACTGACTAATTACTTCCCTGCTCTGCAAATACCACAATAGATCCCATATGCAGCTATCATGAAGAAAATATAAACCCTAAGTTAAGAAGGGAAGAACCCAGGAAGTTTCTTGTTTTACATAGAAGTTTTTTTTTTTTTTTTTTTGGGTAATTTATTTATTCTCTAACACTTTTTCTAACTATGATATTTAGGAAGGTGGAATGTGAGCTATGAACCTTTTCTTGCCATACTTGCTCGTCTGTGTTGGCTCATGTCTTTCAATGCAAAAGAAAACTATATAGTTTCATTTAATTCACCATTCAAGAAGTTTCAAGTTTGTGCATACCGTCCAGGATCCGGATTTCTAACAATTTGAAAAGCAAATGTGAGAATCTTTATGGGGTTTACTTGTCCAAATAGATAGACTAATAGTTTAAAATTTGTTTGGACAAATGGACTTTATACGAAATCTCTCACATTTATTGATTGAATTATTAACAATATAAACAACAACAGTATTGATCGAATCTCTATTCGTTCGTCCAGTTGCGTCAAGTCGTGGAGATACACATGGGATGGACCAAATGGAGAGCTTTCACAATTTCCAAAGAGGACGTGGCCACTCCCCCCATTTGCATTTCCACAGTATGCAAACTTCCAACAATACCGAACCAACTACCACTGCCAACTAGGCTATTTTGGAACCTCCAATTAAGCTTTCCTTCCCCCAAAATTACACTCTTAAGTTACTGAAAAACACAGAATATACCTCTCAAGGTTCCCAAACTTGGACCTTTCAGACAATATTTAAACATATCCAAAATATTCTCCAAGATTCTGAGAGATATAGTGGAATGAATATAACTCACAAACAACACAAATACTGTGCATGTGTGTGTGTGTGTGTGTGAGAGAGAGAGAGAGAGAGAGAGCCGAACAATCTGATGCAATGATGGAAAATTGATTAAAATAAGAATTTATAATGAAGAAACTTAATCATAAGTTAGGCAGTTTGAAGAAAGAGATAAAGCAAAGCTGAGGAATGGAGGTTAACAATTAAAAACACAAGCAATGAAGAGATGGGCCACTGTGGGAATTGAAATATATAATTGTTTGACACAGTCAAACAGAGATCTATAAAGTTCATAAAATAGGCTTATATATTAACTATATATATGCGCCAAAGACACATGATTATTTCATATTTGTGCCCAACATATTACCCTTGATCAAGAGGAATTCATATAATTAGCAGTATTTTATGGCAAAGAGGCTGAGCTACATGTGGCCTCTACCATATAAAATGAGAAAGGATGGGGAATGAATGTGACATGAGAGAGAGAGAGAGAGAGAGAGAGAGAGAGGGACAAAAGCTAAGAAGCAGGGGGATGATGATGGAGCATTGTGGTTGGATTTATTGAGTCTCACATGAATGCACGAGGCCGCCCAGCTGCCACTGCCAAGGGGAGGGACTCCACACCAACAATCATGCACTTGTGGGGACTTCTCTCTAATTTCTATTATACTCAAATAATAATAATAATAATAATAATACCCACCAAACAATATGAATTTTTTTAACCTTACTCCAAATGTTACCATGATTTTGACCCAATTGAACAAAATGGGTCATTTGGTCAAACACACAATATTTATTTATTTGTTTGTTTATTTGTTTCTAGCCTACCCTATAGTCTATTTTCTTTTGCACAATTATAAATCTGAACCCACACAAGTGAGTTTTTTTTTTTTTTTTTTTTTTTCATTGGCCTGGTCATAATTGGATTATTGGCCGAAATAATATCATAATGTTAATATCACTTAAGTACATTGGTGTTACTTACTATGATAGAAAAAAGGTCTTATTAGTGTTTGATAAAAAAATAAAATAAAATAAAAATATCTTATGAATTCCAAGGTACTTTTTTACTTTGATTGAGTAATTTAATATTAATTTAACTAATTATCAAGGAGATTTATGATTCATAGGGACTAATGTACTCACATGTGTAATATTGGATTTGACTAAGATTTTGAATCAATTTATATTTGATTGACTACCTCCACTAAGGGTGAAAAAAATATCTAATTGTTGCCTATCGACCACCACTGTTCCTCTACCGACTTGTCGAAATAAAAAAATTGTTTTAACATCGATTTGGTTTTGGTAGGCGGTTAACCGAATTACCAAACCACTTTGACCATAAATATTTTTTGCATCACTTATTTAGTCCAAAAACATGTCCAATGAACACTTTTTCAGCCCAAAAAAAATCATTTGGGCTAAAAAAATGGCCCATAAAAATAGGCTTGCCCCAATATAAAAAATGACTAACCGACTTATCCGAAATAGTCAAAATTTATTCTTGTCGATATGAAGTCGGTTAAATCATCGGCTTTTTGGTTCGGATGATGAAAATGCTCCTACCATCACCGATTTAACAGATTCACAACCCTAATTTCCGCATTGAAGGTCAAATTCTTTTGACGCATTAACCTGGCTGTCTTTGTACCATTAACTCCTTTATTATTAAGTGGTTGTTTAGCTTTATAGATTTACTAGTGTATATGTTGCTACATTGTGAATATATTATTACATCCTTTAAAATTTGTAAATTACATGGCTTGTTCGGTTCATGTCGGGGCGACTCACACAGGTCAACTCAATATGATTAATCTGAACATAACTCATTTAGTGATTAAATCCCTTAATTACACAGACCATTTAAATAAGCAAGTGACGTGACATAACCCACTTAATTAATAAACTATTGTTGTGTTGACCCAATAAAACCTGACTAAGTAAAAAAATAAAAATTCTGGGTTATTTTGGCTGCCAAGTGCCAGCCCAGGTAAATCGGCCAGCACCAAGACTGAGCCTCCTGGCACTTGCAAAAGACAGCTTAATAAGGCAACTCTTGAAATTTATGCTTGCCTGCCTCAACACAAATAAATATTCCATGTTTTATATATACTCCTCTCTCTCTCTCTCTCTCTCTCTCTCTGTGTCTCTCTCTCTTCCCGCACGCGTGCGCGTACGCGTATGGACACTAAGCATATTTAGTCATGGCTGTGGCAACCATGATTAAGCATATTTAAGCTAAAGCTTTGGGGCAGAGAGAGAGAGAGAGAGAGAGCGTGCATGCGAGGAAAACAAAAAATCCATAATGGACAATATGTGGGTTGTGTTAGGGACAGCAATTTTCTTGTCCGCCATAATTCTCTACAGGAAGAACAGGTTTCGACTCATCAGATCAAAACACAGAAGCCCACTTCCTTTAGGCACTCTTGGTTTGCCTTTTCTCGGGGAAACCATCGAGTTCGTGTCTTTTGCTTACTCTGACCGCCCTGAGACCTTCATGGACAAACGTCGTCGCATGTAAGTTTTTTCACTACTCTCCTCCCCCATTAACTTCTCAAAACAAAACAAAACAAACCATGTAATTATTAATATTAATTAGTATTTGGGTTTTGTTTGTAGATATGGGAAGGTGTTCAAGTCGCACATATTTGGGAGCCCCACAATCGTTTCAACGGATGCAGAAGTGAGCAAATTTGTTCTTCAGAGTGATGCCAAGACTTTCGTTCCTTCTTACCCCAAATCTCTCACGGAGCTCATGGGGAAGTCTTCTATTCTGCTCATCAATGGGAGCTTGCAAAAGAGAATCCATGGACTCATAGGAGCCTTCTTCAAGTCCCCACATCTCAAGGCTCAAATTACTAGGGACATGCACAAGTATGTTCAAGAATCTCTGGCAAATTGGAAAGATGACACCCCCATATACATACAAGATGAAACCAAAAATGTTAGCTCCCTCTCTCTCTCTCTCTCTAAAATCTATTTATTCTTCCTCTAAGTTTAAGGGGACTCCTTGAGAAGTGTTCCAATAGACACAAGATAAAACAAAAGATGCCATCTCTCTAATTAAATCTATAAACCAATACTATTTAGTAGATTGCTAAACGAATGTTGGAATGACGTGGTAGTGAAAATCAACGTTTGAATCAACTCGGGCTAATTAAAAGCTGATTTTCACTGCCACGTCATCTTAATCATTAGCATTTCTTCTACTATGTTTAAGATGTTCTATATACGAGGAAGTAATTAAGAGCCCTAATAGGCACATGATTGACTAACTCCCCCTTCTCTCTCTCTCTTTTGAAAAGCAATCATCCATGTTTTGATAATCTCTCTGGCTCCTACTTAAGTTTGAACACGATTCTGCATATATAAAAGTAAGAAAACCCAGTTGTCTATGGGGTTCATAATCATAATTTGCATGAATCATATTGTCTGGAATATTAGATTCATAATTATTATGTTATCTTGTCCTTTTGAAAAGTAACTGATCAGATCACTCTTTTTGTCTCCAGATTGCCTTTCAAGTACTAGTCAAGGCATTGATTAGTTTGGATCCTGGTGAAGAAATGGAGCTTCTAAAGAAACAGTTTCAAGAATTCATCTCTGGCCTCATGTCTTTACCCATAAAAATACCGGGAACTAAACTCTACAGATCATTACAGGCAAGTTAATTTCTTTATATATATATATATTTTTTTTTCAAATGGTATATATATATATATATATATATATATATTGATCACTTAATAAATTTAAATTTCAGGCAAAGAAGAAAATGGTTAAGTTAGTGCAGAATATAATCCAAGCTAGAAGACACAGTGGCCTCTCTACGGTTCCAAAAGATGTGGTTGATGTTTTACTCAATGATTCAAGTGAGCAATTAACAGACGATTTAATAGCAGATAATACGATTGACATGATGATTCCGGGGGAGGATTCAGTGCCAGTTCTTATGACTCTAGCAATAAAATACCTCTCCGATTGCCCCACTGCTCTACAACAATTAACAGTACGAAAATTTTCTCTTCTCCTTTTTAATGGAATTATAATCACAATTAATTAACCATGTTAATTAATAATTTCTATCATGACTAACATATCCTGCCAAAATGATTATCATGCTATAGCTAGCTAGCTTTTGGAAATGCTTGAGATATAAGTCCAATTTTTTGACCACTTTTACAGTGTCATTTTCGATTAATTTTGTCATTTCTAGGAGTACAATTCCTTTCCCACTAATTTTGTCAAACGTGTACCAGTAGAAGTGGAATATATGGTGAGAATTTAGCTACTAGGGTTTGTCCACACTATGGTCGTTTATCCATAATCCATCACAGGTGGAATCAATATTACAGACAAAGAAATGAGTCTTAATATTGATTTTCAAAAGATTTAGCATCTAATCATTAAGATAATTAATAACCTTTTTCAAGAGGGACAAGTGTTAGATCACCACTTATTTCAAAAGTTGAAGTACTTAATAGTGCATATAAGTTAATCTTGTCACGTTTTTTAAAAACTTTAAGTAATATGCTATTATGTATGCGGTTAGATACACAAATTTTAAATCTCAAGTACTATAAAATATATATTATTCATTTCATTTGAAATGGAGACTTGTAAAAAGTTTCTTAAGCTTGTCGGGCCAATTATTGGTTTGTGACCTATTACTTGCACGTGTGGTTGCTTTTCACATACATCATGTACTTGTAAGAGTTATTACTACTAATTTGTTTTGGTTTATTATTTGTTCCATTTGTAATGGAAATCTTGATGAAAAATCTCAGGAGGAAAACTTGAAGATGAAAAAACTCAAACAACAGCTTGGGGAGCCTTTGTCTTGGAGTGATTACTTATCATTACCATTTACACAAACTGTAAGTTATGTATATAAATTAAGGAAAACTAAATAAACCCACTATTAATTATAAGTAATGCTGTGTCTTGCATATATATATTCATCTGTAGGTGATTACAGAAACCCTGAGGATGGGAAACATTATAATTGGGGTGATGAGAAAGGCCATGAAAGACGTAGAGATAAAAGGGTATTTGATACCAAAAGGATGGTGTGTTTTTACATATTTTAGATCGGTTCATCTTGATGAAAATCACTATGAGTGGCCTTACAAGTTCAATCCATGGAGGTGGCAAGTAAGGAGGGCCCCGAC
This sequence comes from Carpinus fangiana, assembly GCA_006937295.1. Classification (NCBI taxonomy): domain Eukaryota; kingdom Viridiplantae; phylum Streptophyta; class Magnoliopsida; order Fagales; family Betulaceae; genus Carpinus; species Carpinus fangiana. The sequence goes on from CM017321.1 coordinate 52,233,280, forward strand.
CTTTTCTGCGCTATTTGTCTTCTTTTGTTCATCTTTTGTTATTTCTTTTAGCTTTTTAGTAATGGAATTGGGGGGGGGCCTTTCAGGACAAAGACATGAGCAGTTGCAGCTTCACTCCTTTTGGAGGTGGACAAAGGCTGTGCCCTGGGCTTGACTTGGCCAGGCTGGAAGCTTCCATCTTCCTCCATCACTTTGTTACTCAATTCAGGTACTCAGTGAATCCTTAGGGTTTAGACTTAGGAGCTTTAATACCATATTAAATTATTACTGATCTCAAAAGTTTATGTTGATACGAAAGACAAGAGTCAACACATAAAATATTTAATTGAAATGAGAAATACGTAAACCATAGAGTCATGCTTCGAACTCAAGACATTTTGCTCTAATGTCAAGTCAAGTCACCGACTCTCTCTTGTATGTTATGTTCAATCGATTATTGTTGAACTTTTTGTCACTAGTCTCATGTGATGACCTACCACACGTGATGAATGATGAAAAAAGATAAAGCTTTGTAAATATGCATCAATGGCTAACATGTACACGTGGTTACATCACCACTGTGCTTGATGGAAACCAAGCTAATTAAAGAAAGTGACATATCTGTTTACAAATATAAAGTTCTTCCATTCTTAAAGCTCCCGATCAATCGAGCTGAAAAAATCCTAATGCTTTGTGGTAGAAATTAGCGGAAGTCCTTTCCAAAGGTTGTCGAACCAAAACGCTAGATTTCTTCTATACTTTTTGAACATGACAGAGACAGAACATAGCTAGTATAAAACATCAAAACTTCCTGTCATTTTTGGCTCGCTGGTTTTTTAGCTAAGGCATCCTTTTCATATATACTTTATTGAAAGATTCTTCTTCCCCTGCTTGCTTACAAACCACCCTTTGGCATTAACCATGTGATCAGACCCTAACATATGTATCTATATATTTCACATATTTTTCCAAGTAGGTGAAACAGTTTATTAATTATCTAGAGTTTTGGTCCATTTTCAAAAAAAATCCCTCAATGTCTTTTTTTTTTTTTTTTTTTCAATCATATATTTCCTGTTAATTCCTTAACATGACCTATATGAAATATCAATTATACTCCTAATATATTATTAAAAAAGAAAAAAAAAATTATGAGGGGTGATAAAACACCCTTTAGGGTGGTTGGACCATCACTTATAGTGGCTTCTTCTTCTTCTTCTTCTTTTTTTTTTTTTTTTTTTTTTTTTTTTTGGGTAGGGTATATTTGACATTTCATATGTATGGGCTAAGACGACTCAAGAAAATAAATTATTATTTTTTCCCCCTTAATTAAGAGATAAAAATCAGGTCTCTCTATATTACCATGTGATTTAGCATCCAGAAGCAGTGACTAGATTTCCAAATTGTGATGGAACAGGTGATGCTCCATAAACCTAACTCAACGTGTGACTTTTCCAAACTGCATGTGTTAATTTTGAACCATCTCTCTTAGTATCCAATATTGGCATATCCAAGAAATTTTTTACTAGTCAAGTGCATCGAAAACATGATTCTTGAACAACTTTTATTTTATGTCTTGATCTGGCAGTGATAATTTTGCCATATAGTGCCCCTGCTGGCATCAATATTCAATCAATAATAATAATAATATATATCTTGAGGGAAATGAGGATATGGTCAATCTAGCTATAGTACTTAGATCAAAATACTCGGAAAACAAGGTTTTACTTTGTTCATTTTAGGTCTTAAAGGCTAAAAGCTTGGAAAACCAAATCTGATAATATTGGTCTAATCCTTTGACTGCCTTTGTTGTAAACAAGTATCAATTCTGCATAATTTTTTTTTTTTCCTGAGAACCACAATCAATGATTATTTAATATCTATATATTGAATTCCTTTACATGCTCCTAGCTAGCTAGCTAGCTGTCATCATAGAGAGATGATCCATTAAATAATTCTAATCTCTTAACCAATTGAGCTTAGACCAACAAAGAAAAAGAAATGCACCCTTTTGATCTTAGTCCAGCCCTGATTTGACTGCTTTTATTTCACCGTTAAATAATGCATATTAATTAGTTCAATATTTTATAAGAATTTCTTCATTTGAATATTATTGGTACTTTTTATCATTTCCATGCAGGTGGGTGGCTGAAGAAGATACAATTGTTAACTTTCCCACTGTAAGAATGAAGAGGAGGATGCCGATTTGGGTGAAGAGGAGAGGGGACCCCTGATAGCTGCTTTATTTGAAGAAGTAAATTAAATTAACCTGGACACAATGATACAGAAGAGAAACACGATGAAAAGACAAAGAAATGAAAGTGGAACGCAGTAATTGGCTACAGCGCACACGTGGGGTGGCATCACGAGCTGACATATTTGTCCTCTTTCACACCTATTGCACGTATCAACACTACAAGTACAAAATTTTTGTAGGACCCAGTTGAATATCTCCCCTTAAATATTAATTATTTACTGATTAATTTCTTGCTTTTTAACTGGGCAAGAAAGCTATTTCACCAAGAAATTTCCTCTTTTTTACTTTGTATGTAGGAATTGAATTAAATAAAGGGAACCAAGAGAGCAACTTTTGGCTTTTTTTTTTTTTCTTTGCTTTTCTTATATATATATTCTTTATTTTTATTTACAGCATGCAACTTTTGATATGGTAGTGGGCATGGACAATGATTTGTGTTGCATGGGTCCCAATTATAATCATAGAATTTAAATTAGTAATTCACATATTAGATGGTCCACCAGCTTTGTGAGTGAAGCTTACTCCATTCCTCCATAGTATTCACATATATGTGATGATGTTTCAAAACAAAAAGAGTGAATCTGATACTAACTGAGAGATTTTTGGACACAGATGTAGATATATGGACACTAATAGTTAGGAGGAAGTTTTATTGTTCCATGAACTTTCTACACAGAACTACGTGCGCAAACTTTCGATTTACCTAATGTCTAAACGCCAAGAACATATGCCCAAACATGAGAGGTGGTTAGAGTTACGAAACTAATGAAACCCTAGTTGTGTTTCGACACATTAATTAAAATCAATCATGTATAACAACATATTGTTATTTAAAGATTTTTTGTCTCAATCTTTGATATGCTACTTTGAAAGGCTCCATGGAGAATATTGAGAGACAAGTCCCACGATACAAGTTCTTGAGTATATGTGTGTTGGGTCATGGATTAACCTTTGACAGGCCCAATAATTTACTAGCCCAGGGAAGTCAGAACCCAAGAACGTCTCAGGCCCCAAGCCACCGAGACCAATGACTCGAATTCGAGACCTCTAAGACTCGAGTCCGAGACCTTTGAATCTGAGGCCCTTACATCCGAGACTCTGGAATTTAGGGATCAAAGATTTGAATTAATTTGTATAACATGCGAAATAATCTTATCCATTAAATTCAAATGACGAGCATTGGAAACACAGAATTAGATACACTATCTGCTGAAATTCGGAATTCAAACGCCATAACAACCAAATCCTATCTTGATCTCCTAAGATTAAGAGACGGATAACTACTCAAATCCCTCAATAACAAACTGCCTTGTAGCAAATCATGGAAAAGTCAGTCATTGGTTAGGGGATTATCACTCCATGCCTATGCTTTTGTTAATGCAACTCTTGCACTCTTTATGTTTTTGTTGCTTTCTCATTACTCTCTCCAGCAAACACTGACTTAGGCAACGGAGTGGTCCCGTCGGCTCACCTCTGGTCTCTTCGATCCTATTGTCTCATTCATTGTGTAGGCCAATTCATATTTGGAGTATCTGAACCAGGAATCCAACAAGTGTGCCACGTCACCAATCGAAAAATGTGCATCAACAATGTGTAACAAAAGTTTGTGCACATGGTAACTCTGTAGCTGCACAATGGGGCCGGTAACATGCTGTGACTGCACAAACAAATTTTACCGGTGAGAATTAGTAAGGGTTAGTTTTAAGAATGTTGGCCAACATAGGACTTGTTAGAGTTGAGACTACTTGAACAAAGAGTTGCCTTACTAATGATGTAGTAAGGTTAATGAGACCGTAATTACTTTACTATGTATTGTGGTTAATTAGTTCTTATATAGCGAAGTGAATCTTAAGTTGAGCTGTTTCGGAGAGATTTTTTTTTGTTGAAAGCTTTCTTCTTCGTTAACAAATCTTGTGTCGTGTGATTTTTATGGCTTTTAAAATGCACCATACATCCAGGATTCAATTTCCCACAACCAACGACAAGGGAGCTGAAGAGTCATTCTCAATAACAAAAAAACCTTATTCGATGGGGCAGGGCTGAGGAAGTCCAAAAGCAAGCCCAAGAAAAAGAGGTGGTGGTCGGTGATGTTCCACAGGCTGAGAAAGCTACCTCGGCAAGTAGAGAAAGAGCCCACAAAGCCCAAGCCCCTTGAAGTTGCTGATCTTCCCAACACCAAGAAGAGACAAAAATATTGAGAGAAATGAGAGAAACTAATAAAATAAGAGTTTAACTTATATCAATATGAACCTTCAAATTCTAGTTTTACAGCTCCCAATCAATAACTAATATATAAGCAAAAATATAAAAAAGTGCACAAAAATAATTTGGACAAAAATACACTAGATTTTAGGGTGATAAATCTTTAAAAGGTTAACCTTCCACCTTTAGGTTTTAGCTTTAAATCTAAAAATGAGTTTTGAGACATTAGAAACGGGTTTTGAGATATTAGAAATGAGTTTTGGGGCATTAAAAATAAATTTTGAAGCATTAGAAATGAGTTTTGGGTTATTAGAAACGAGTTTTGAAACTGGTCATGGCCGGTAGGGTTTGAGGCGAGTCACGGTCGGCGGGGTTTGAGGTGTTCATGGCTGGCTGTGGGTCTGGCCTGGATCTCGTCGACTACAGGTTTTTTTTTTTTTTTTGTTCTGATTTGGTGTAATTGTTCTCATTTTTATTTTTTGTATTTTTCTTAAATTGATAATATATCATATGATAATTGGATACTATAAAGTTACTGATTTACACAAGGACTTGATAGTATGGGCTCTCATAAAATAAACATGCATTCGTCTACAGTGTCACTTAAATGAGGAATGTCGTTAAGTGTTAAGTGTTAACCAATGGGAATGTTGTTAACCATTTTAGATAGAAGAAGCCATTAGAGATGCTCTAATGGACTTTATAAATAGAAGGGTTCATCTTAAGAGTTTCAACCTATCGATTTCATGCCATTTAAAAGTCTGTTTGGAATTGAGTTAAGAAATTTAAAAAGTACTTTAATACTTAAGGTTTGTTTGAGATTGCGTTTGAAATGTCTAAAAACACTTTTAATACTTTAAAAGCCCGTTTGCAGAAAAAATAGTCGTTTGGTAAAAAAATTAAAAGAGCTTTTAAGGGTTCAAAAAGCCTAAAAATTACTAAAAAACACTTTTAACAAAAGCTTAAAAATAAAGCTTTTGCCCAAAAGCTCTTTTTGATTTAAAAACTATTTTTTTTAAATACAATCCAAAATATGCTTTAAAAGTTATGTCAAACAAAAAGTTTGCATGTTTGATAAAAAACTTTCAAAATGATTGTTTTGACTTTTTCTATCTAAGGGTACGTTTGATATTGCGATTTTATCGATAAAAATTACAATTTTAAACCAAATCGCAATAAATGAATTTTCTTAGGATTGTGTTTTAAAAAAATTGCATGTAAAAAGGTTATTTTTTGAAAACGCACAAAAATGTAAAAGCTAAACTGTGATTTTAAATGTCAAAACGACTCAAATCTCAATTTTGCCAAACACATAGTTGCGTTTTTTAAAATCACGTTTTCAAATCACACATTTTAAAATCTTTATTTAAAATCTAACTTTTTTAAAACGCAAATTCAAATGAACACTTAAAATTACCAAAATGCACTTTTAAGAAAATCTTAATTTATTTATTTTTTTGACATGTTCACACTTGAGAAAGTGGGGATTCAAATTAATGACATCCGTTTCATTAGGCATGATTCACAGTCGATTAAACTATCCATTAAAAACAAAAATCTTAAAATTTACCAAAACTCAAATTTTCATCGCAATCCCGAACATTATGTTTGTGGACCTTTTTAAGACACCCGTGTTTAGTGGGACTATAGTCTCTATTGAAAATTTGAAATGCACCGTTCGTTTACCGGAGACTCCGGAAGAGTCGACGTCGAAGTTGAAACTAGTAGCGGCGACTAATATCGCCTTAAAAGAATTGCGATCATTTTAAAACTGGAATAACCCCAAATCCAATACCCAGAACACAAATATCGTGGTACAACCCTGACCAAACGCAGGAACTGCACTATCCACGCCCTAAACGACGCCGTGTAAGATATTCCATCGCCCACACCAACCTTCACGAATTCGGTTCCTTCGAATCGCTCTCCCATTCTTTTTTTTGCCTTAAGAAACCTCCCGAGCCCTCAGAGCCATCAGAACCCTCAGATTCCTTTCGCTGATACCAAATTCAACAGGTCTGAATTTGTTTCGATTTTTCTTTGGTGCTTAGAATTTGTGTTCAGCAAGTTATCAGCCTTTCTTCTCTAATTAGCAGGTTTATAATATATAAATATGTTAAGTGAGTTAGGGTTTGTAGGATTATAATTTTTTGTGTTTTTTTTTTTTTTTTCCTTGTTCCTTTTGGTGCTAAATTCTGCGTTTGTTTGTCGAGAAAATCCGGAGGGGGTGGAGGTGAAGAAAGTCAAGTTTAGGTTGTTTGTGTTTTGTGACGTTCTGTAGTTTAATGGAATGAAATAGTGCGAATTCAATGAGAGAAACCTGAAATTATGAAACGTAACTTTGTTTCTACTTTTAAAAAAATCCTCAGCTGCCAAACATTGCCATTAAGATTTTGTGTTTTTTCACAGAGATGGTTTTTGTGGCATGGGTTGATTATGTAAAATCTTGGACCATAAACGATAATCAAACCAGCATAACTTGTGTACGTATATGATTTACTAGTCTGGTACATAAATCACCAATCCATGATCCTAATAGAGTAATAAGCCAACAATATGTTTCCATGTTTTGCACACGTAATGGCCCAACTTCTTTAAGCTTCAAAGAATGGCAATCTCTTTTGCAAACTGTTGTTATAGCAATATTATCAGAATTTCATGGTTTCACCTTTTTTTTTTTTTGGGGGTAGTTTTTAGGTAATATGGCAGGGAGAAACCGTGGTCCCCGTGAAGCCTTCAATGACCGGCGTGGTTACCTACCTGAAGGGCCTTATTCTCGGGGTCCTCCAATGCCTAGGCCTCCTCCTCCTCATCCTGTTTTGTTGGAGGAAGAACTTGAAATGCAGCACGTTGAGATCCGGAGGCTCTTAGCTGATAATAGGAGGTTGGTTGAAGACCGTATGGCACTGCATCGAGAACTTGGTGCTGCCAAGGAAGAGCTTCACCGCATGAATCTCATCATTACTGACATTCGTACAGAACAGGAAATGCACTCTAGGGACCTTAGGGAGAAAGGAATGAAGCTGGAGGCTGAACTCCGAGCTACTGAGCCTTTGAAAAATGAGTCTGTACAACTTCGTGCAGAAGTTCAGAAGCTGAATAACCTTAGGCAGGAACTCACAGCACAAGTTCAGAACCTCACACAAGAGCGTACAAGACTGCAAGCTGATAATCAACAGATTCCTTCTTTAAGGGCAGAGATTGATGGGATGCACCAGGAGCTTATGCATACTAGGTCTGTGCTAAGACTACATATATAGCTTTCTTTTCCTATCTTAAAGCCTTTTATGGTATGAAAACTTTTAGTTTGAAGTTTGTATGCTAATTGAAGACTTTGTTCTATAGAGCTGCACTTGATTATGAGAAGAAGGCAAACATGGAGCTAATGGAACAGAGACAGTCAATGGAGAAGAACTTGGTTTCCATGGCCCGCGAAGTGGAGAAGCTACGTGCAGAATTTGCAAATGCTGACAGTAGGCAATGGGGTGCTGGTATGACCTGCCTGTCTTACCTTTCTTGTGGAAGAAGTTTGATTTTTTGTTGGATCTTTTGGATTTTTTAGTGATAATGTATTGTATCCTGTGAACCCTATGACATCCATGTCCTAGTATATGCATTTTGCATCTATAGTTATACTATGACTGCTGTGTCCACTAGGAATTATGTAATTCTCCATGTCCTTGTTACAGAGTCTCTGTTAGCCTTTTTGATGTTATTGTGGGAATGCAAAATTGCTTATCCTAGTTTCAATTGACAGGGAAAAGAGAGAAAGAAAAAAGGTCCACATTGTGTTGGGGTTGGGCCATTTGGCTTTACAAAGCTCTCTAGCTTTCCCACTCTTCCTATAGTCATGTATTGGGCAGGCCATTTGGCATCTTCCTTGTTCTTTCATTTAATTTCATTGCACACTACGAACCATATTGGAATTTTGCTAATCGAAATACATAAATTTGTTAAAACTGGAATTTCTTTCTCATTCTGCAATTTAACCACTATGCATGCATAAAAGTATGAAGGTTTTCCTCATATGTGGAAAGGACTTTAGTACCTTTTTGTATAAATTTATAACTTACACAAACTAATAGAAGGAACAAGTATTTTCGTTATATAAACTTCCACTTATTATCACATTTGCTATATGGGAAAGGATAAGATGGAGAATATTGAAACATCTTTGATGAGGAAAACAAGGAGAGGCCTTGCATGTTACTGTTAGCTGTGGATAAGTTCTGCAGGAAAAACTTATTGGCTCGTTCCTTTCATGGATGGAGAATCTACTCTTAATTCGCATAGCTTGGGGTTCTTTCGTTGAATTCGGATGTTACTTCCCTGCCTCTTTCCTAATTTCCAGGATCATTGTCTCCTGTTTCCCCTTGTTAACCTTCCTTAGTACTAAGGTTCTTGTTCTGACTTTTCAAACATGAGATTCCATGTAATGGTCATTGGTTGGTGTAGTCCTCTCTCTCTCTCTCTCTCTCTCTCTAATGCACTTACACACACAGAATCCTTTTTGGCTGTATAAAATCCTTGTAGATCTAGACACGATGAATTGCTAAGAACTACTATTCTGTAGCACTTGTATTTGGGGGCACCATTTGGTTGTTTGGCAGCTAAGACTGTGGTTTCTTATTACAAGTTGGGAGTAGCAATTGGGACAGTTGTAATTTATGATTTTGTAATTTATGATTTTTCCCCTTGAAACTGAACAGTTTTTAAATTGTTTCCTTGCTTGTTCAGTATTTACAGCGATTTTCCCTGCTGTCATGCATTGCAGCCTACTAGAAGAGCAAGCATATTGTTTATCTAACTATTTTGTGTTTCTTTGTTATCTTGCACTTTGATAATGATATTTTTAGTGATTTCTGGTCTCTGCAGGTGGACCATATGGGATGAAATTCAGCAGCCCAGATAGCATTTTTCCTGCTCCTTACGGGGATGGATATGGGGTTCATCTGGTATGTGTGCTTATATGATCAGAATTATCATTATTGGCTTTTTGAGGTCATTGCACTACTGTATTAGACTCTTAATTTGTATTTTTGGTTTCATTATGTTATCTATTTTATTTTTCAGGGTGCTCCTGAGAAAGTTTCTCGGTATGGTCCAGGTCCAGCTTCATTGGGAGGACCTGAGAAGCCTCGCATGAATCGTCGTTGAGATCTTGGTGATTACTGTTTGAATGAAGCAATGACTTATCTGTTTATTTGATGTCCTTTATTCGAATTCAGATGGGCGAGAAGTGTTAGCTTTCATCTATTTATGCACGCCGCATAAGTAATTCATCTGAATACATTGTTAGTCATCCTAAACTAGCGTATATAGGGTTTTTATTGTTGCTTTGAAGAATAATATATCTGGCTCTTATCATTCGCTCATATTTTATGTCTCATATTACCATGTCATTTTGTCTTGTTGATTCTCTTTATTCTCGGCACTTTTTTCTCAATAATACTTGTCCTTCGCTGATTATTCTGGAATTGCGTGGTAATGTATCATGAACATATGAATTTCAAAATCGGGCTGTATTTGGTGACATTAATCTCATCTTTCACTCAGTTCTGGAGGTTGAAATATTTACATATTATTTGGAATTGACGGGGGAGATATGTTATGTTGCATGACTGCAGACTTAATTTGGTCAGCTGCTGCAGTTAATGCTTCGTTTGAAGTTCGAATATGAATTATTGTATTATGTCATGCATTAAGGATGTAACACATTTGAGGTTTAATCAAATAGTTATTGGTATTTGGTTTATTTTTTTCGTTTTTGTTCTGCTTGGAAGTCTATTACTGAAGGTATTAAGTAATGCTTCCTGCAAATTGATGGAGATTGCCCACTATATTGTTATGGATGTCATTCTCTTTGGAAAAGATACTCTGGAGTTTATATTCGTATTTAGCTTATAGAGTTAGATTGCCAATTTCATTTTGGAAAATGATAAGCAAATCTTATCACTGCAAGATCAGATTATTTTAATTGCATTTGGCACTGGGAGTGCTGGTGTACTGTGGCTACCAATTAGCAACTGCCTTTTCAAGATATGCAGTTCCAGAATGTGTTGTAGGGGACTGCACAAGACAATCTAATTAGGAACAAAAATATTTGCAGATGAATATGGATCTCGCATTACGGTGTTTATAATCAAGTTCACCGACGATCACAAGGAAGATATCATGTTTTGGAGATTTTCGGGCTGCTTTTATCCATAGATTTGGTGATTAGGAATCATTGTCCATAGGTTTTTTTTGTTCTTGTTTAAATTCTCTTCCTTGGGTGAATTTGTGGCATTGACTTAGTATCTTAAGTATGTCGCTGCAGTGAGTTTTGTGGTTTTGCAGTTAGGAGCAGCAAGCATCTCTTATTTGTTTAGATTATAAAATTGATGAAAAGTAAATGTGCCTTACAGCTATTGTTGACTTCCGAGCAATAGCCATTTTTTAAGCTAGCACTGGAAGAATGGATACTGGAAGTTGGGTTATCCGAAGTGGGAATTTTGTAGTAATTCATTGATGTGATGTTGAATTCCTGTTTTGCCTTCTATACTTATCTGTCATACATGGGATGGTATTGTATTGTCATCATAAATTAAGAGTGTATCAAAGGGTGGCTTTGATTAAAGCTGTTTTGGACGAAGATGCTGATTTACTTATAGCTTACACCATTTTCTGGTAGCACTCCGGACAGTAAGTAACAATTTCAAAAAATGAGTGAGGTTAGTTGGGTACCACGCATATGATGCCTGATCAAATTTAGTTTGTAAGTGGAAATTTGTACCAAAAATGGAAGGTGGAATTGGAGGTTGCATGCTCTTATTTGAGCTAGTGTACTGGAAGTGGATTAAAGTTTTTTTCCTATATCTAAATAAAGGATTGGTTGGAACTGGATGATAGTGAATGTAGGATGGCATAACGGAGATAGATTACATTACACCACAGAAAAGGGGGTAGAATTTCTTGGACAGCCTTCTTATGAGAGTTCTTCCATCATGATTTATACCCTCTGCAAACAGGTGTGGAAATTGAAGAGTTATGCAGTTCAGCTTTTCTTGTGTCATTGCAAAGTCTCTTTCTTTATCTGGGTTATAATCCTGTAAACCCTTTCAGTGGTCAAAATACTCTAGCCACTTCCATGTGGAAGAAGTTGCACCAAGCGTTGAAATGACCCTGGAATATCTGAAGAAACAACGGTGGCCATGCCATGTGACAAGCGGCTTGCGATTTTGAACTTCATAGGCAAGTATTTTATCTCTTTTAATGGTTGAATGGGTCTGAAATTTATATTTGTCTTTCTAACTGGACTTTTTAACTGATATTAGATAATGCTTATGGGTCCCTGTGATGTCGTAAGGTTAAAGTTTATATGTTGGCCTCGTATAGTTAATAGGCTCTGGGTTTTGTTCATTGTTGTGGTCTTTCTTTAGTATAATATTTTAGCCTGCATAATTGCTATATGCGCGTTGACACTTCAAATCTCACATTCAGTGGTATCAACCTTGTAATGAACTTCACCAACCGTTTCATGCGTTCTGTATTTGCTCCTCACTTTGCTATTTTTGGGCTTATATGGTCATTAGCTTCACTACGGACCTCTGAAGATTCCTTCATAAGTAATTGCTTTTGCACCATTTCATGGAAGGTTTACGACTCTTATCAGGTGTTGGTGAATTATTTCTCGCTTTGATGTATTGAGATAGCAGCTGAAGTCTCACTTCTTAAGAATTATATGATATGTTGTGTAAATTGTTGGATTCTTAGATATTTGGAGCATATTCGGAGATTTCAATGATCCTTTCCACTCGTTTCAGAGGGCTTGCTTTTCACTCAAGTTCTTTTTGGAAGTTGGGGAAAAAGTGTCTAAATGAAGCAGAAATATATGGTCTTTTCCTTGGCAGACAGGAAGTTTATCTTCATACTTGTGAAGCACACATCCGGATGGGTATGCCCAAGTTGTAGTTTATGAGGTTAAGATGGAAGATTCAGGTCCCTTTGATGGTTTAAATAATGGTCTTAGGTTTTGCCGTTGCTTCTCTTTTTTATTTAGATCCTATATTTGTAAAGTGATGATTCTGTTGGAGTTACTGAAACAGTGGATGTCTGTTGGTTTATATGTTATTGGTGGTCAGAGAAATCGTTTATGAATTGCTATAAGCACATAAAGACTTTGAATTTATCTGATGGTCACCTGGAACTGGCCAGCTATTGTAGGAGCAGCAAACCTTCTATGCAAGTTCTTTTTTATAGGTGGTTCTGTCATTCCAATTTTATAGGATGCATGAGCCTAGTCCTCTAATGAATAAAATGACTGAATGAGGAAATTTAGATGGTAATCTTTATATTGTAGCGCAGGTTTAACACTCGGACGTTAAATGTAAGGGAAAGCATATTTTGAATTGATTTGTATATTATGTACTGGACTATAAACTTCTAGCTTGGTAGAGGTTGATTTTTCTATTTTGAATGGCAGCTTAGAGTCGGTGCTTCCTGTTTATTGTTTCCTAGTGTAATCTGTGGAATGTAGGTTTGGAGAGAAATGCTTTTGTGAAGGCTAAATCAAGTGGGGACTGGTTTCATATGGTCACAATGTATTGTCTCATCAAGGTTACCAAAGTAAATTTAGTTAGATATTGCAGGATTAGGATTAAATTAGGAAATGTTGGTATCTGGAATTCAGGAATTATTGATGGATCCTTGAGGCTCTTTGCATGATGTGGGAGTCTTATGGCCTGCTGACATCACTCAGACAATTCAGGACAAACATAAAACTGTTAATGCTCCTGTGGTATGGAAGCAGGGGGTGTTGTGTTCATGTCTGCTTCTGCCAAGTCGGCTGCTCTATTTTGGCTTAATACTTTATTATGAAATATGTTTTTTTTTCCTCTTTAAGTATGAAATATTGTCACATGATGGTTATAAAAATTTGTTATGTGCCTATTAGTGTTTTTTTCACTTTTATAATTCTGTACATATGTTGATTGATTCTGACCGATTTTTTTTCATATTATGTGCTGCAGATAGAAGGCTGGTACTTTTATGTGGAAGATAAAGGCAAAGTATGCCTGATCCAAAAGGTTGTTCTGCAGTTCTGGCTAAAGGGCTTTAGGTGCATGTTTGGCGTTGCAGTCAGAGGGTCGAAATCAATTTTCACTCGTGGTTGGCCAACTTTTCCCTTATTGAGGTGTTAAGGTTCTGAAAACACTTTTGGACAGAAGCAGATTTGTCCTGACCACATTATGGCGCAGCATCAGTTAGCTGCTTCTGGAAATTTGTTTTCCAGAAGGTTTAATGAGTTTTTTCTTGAAACTCCAATTACGCCTTCATATTCTTTCAGTGACTACCACCCACGTGCCCGCATAATATCCTCTTCTGCTCTCATTTTTTTCCTACCCTAGCTGGCATCAGTTTGCCATGTGTGCACCATAGCTGACCACCAGTTCATTGCTGGATTTCTATGCCACTGAATGAAAAACTCCTTGGCAAGAATATCTCACATATCAGAAGATTTGTTTTCAGAGGAAGATGTTTGATTTTCTGAGGTCAATTTGATAAGCATGGGTTTTGCTTTTGCTCTGAAGTGGTGCTAATGTGATTTTCAGGAGATTGTTGAAGGATGTTAAAGAGAGCACCCCACTTATGGCTGGATAATGGGTAGAAATATTGAGGTCGCCCATTTGGGGAGGTTTTGAAGGAGAGACGGGAGGGGTATTTTCTTGATTGGCTTGATGGGTTTGGGCGATTTTGGTGATCAGGTGCTCAAGCACATGGCATTAGACATAGACATGGTTCCTAGTAGTTGCTGCCATTGATAAGCTTAGTTTTGCCGATATTGAGTTGAGATGCTCGTTTACAAGAGTTGGACTTTAATGATTACCTGTGGCGGAAATTTTTTGTACTACTTTTAGTTTCGTGTATAATTAAGCACCCTAAAAAAAATTGATACGGAGTCGATGTAGAACAGCCAAAAATTTACATGGTTTGTTTTTACATAAGTCCAACAAACAGGTGATGCAAAATCAGAAGATGCTCTAAATGACTCATAATGAGCTATATTTTGCTATTATGAGCCACTTTTCTCCGACATATTAGTCAAAATATAATTTGTGCTACAATAGTACACTAAATTCCTTTTTGAAATCTTTTTTTTTTTTCTCTCTCTCTCAACACTCAACCTCAAACAAAGAAGACGAAGCCACATATAGCCCATCCCACAGCCATAGGACGCACTGTCACCCGCGCTCTCTTCTCGCTTACTGCCTAACACTCGAATCACAGCAATAACCATTGAGTGGCGCTCAACGACGCCATTGTAGGTGTGCTACAACTTCCGAAGGTCCTCCGTAAAGCCACTCCTGCTAGCTTGAAACCCCACAAGGCCAATCGCACTATTTATCCAAAACCACCATCCAAGGGTAGGCAGCATGTAAAGTGAGGCAACCACTCCAGAGCACTGTGAGGCTGACGGCCACCAAGCAGTGCCCACACCACCATCTAAGTCCAACTTATAAACTCCCTCTATTTCTCTCTGCCTTGGATCGGCAGTTGTGCTGATGGCTGCTGCAACCCATTTTCATGGCCGTTGACCACACACCACCACAAACAAACCTCTCTTTCTCTAGGGCTTTCCGCGCCACTGTAAACCCCATTCGGATCTAGCGTACAGAAAGACGAAGAAAAAAAAACTTTGATTCTTTCTTATTTGGTCCAAGAATTACTCAATGGCTGTGGTTTTTGATTCTGGGTTTGTAATATTTTGCTCTGCTTTTTCTTCTTCTCCATGAGAGAAACGGTAGTAGAGTAGAGAAAGAAATAACAAAGAATAAAATAAAGAATAAAATTTAAATAAAATAGAGAATGAGATAAATAGTCCGTGAGAGTTTGCATTGAAAAAGTGGTTTTTGGTTAGCTAATGTAGTAAGTGTTGCTAGAAATGCTCTAAAACAAGTTTAGCTAGGGGGCGGATTGCTGAAAAATAGTAAATGTTGGAAGGGCATACCATCCGTTTGCTGAAGTGCGGTGAAGAAAAGGGAATGTGTTGAAGTACCACCTCTTTCATTTTACAGCATCAATAGCACGAGCATCGTAAACAGAATTTTTAGTTTCTTACAAACAAAACTCTACTCTCTTTGTACATGAAATCAATATAATAACGAATATTACCGAACAATTAACAGATTAGACATTCATGGTCGGTGACCATAAATGCATTAAAATTAGGGCTCTCGCTTCCTCAATCTTGCCACCCTAGCTGCATGTATACGGCAAATCCTTTGCTACGCCTGGGAAGCAGCCCCCTCCGTCTTAACTCTGCTTCTTGAGACGAGTCTGGCTCGAGGCTGGTTTTCTTGTGTTCTAAAAATACCAAGCCAAAGCGTGAATCCCTTTGCTACTGGGTTTTCCTGGTATCTCTCTTGATTTTCTGTTTCTGCTTGTATCTTTATCTCACCCACTAAAAAAAAATATACAGAATACCAAGCAAATAGGCTTTGCACACACAAACGCACATGCAGAGAGAGAGAGAGAGAGAGAAAGAGAGTCACTTGAGGCTATGATAAAAACAAGGGTGGGGGAAGGATAGAGGAAGAGGCGATGGCAAAAGTCTTTTGACACATCGAAAGATGGAACCCATAAAAGCAAAAACAAAACTTACTAAAACAGTAGGAGTATTTTCATCTATGTACATGACAGACTAGGGAATGTTTCTTGCAAATGAGATTTCCAGTAGAAAGAAGGGATAAATCTTAGATAAGAAGTAGTGGGTTTGGGCAGCCTAATGTATGTGTCAATGAGTAGTGAGCAACCCTTGAGGCGGCATTCGCCAAGACAGTCCAACTCATTCTGGAATATTAGAACGCTCCCTGATGCTGTAGAGTTCATTTTCAACATTTAGCCTCACTTCAGTGTTGCCAAAATGCTCAGTCATCAACTTCAGTGTTGTAAATAAAACTTGGAAACATGGCCGTGATGTCCCTGGAAAATGGAAAATCAAAAACAAAGTAGGTTTAGAGTTTTGAGAGTACTTTGTGTGTTACAAATAGTAGTAGGCATCTTATATGAGGTAAAGCTTGATGGTTAAATACCAAAGAATCATAGTGTAGTTATATATATATAATTATTCAATTCAAGTATATAATAACACCCATTTATAGCAGAAAGCCTTCTGCAATACAAAATCCATTGACTTCCCTAGATTACGCCCAACCAAATTATAGACAATATAGCAAACTTTACTGACAGGAAACCATGAAGAGCAGAATCAAACTTAACAAACATTCAATTCAATAAAACTATCAACTTGTTGATTTGACATGAACTAGTCTATGCTCCATTAGATTGCCATAATGTTACATAAATAAACAGAACTTCCCATTTTGCTATCCTGCCCTAACTTCAACTAGTGAAGTGAATAATATCCAATTTTCCATAATCTTTCCCATCATTCTCAGAAATCCAGCAACTTCCATAAGAAAATAAACCATGCTCCTAAAGAGGGAAAAAAAAAACAGAGGTACATAGTGCTACTCAATATCAAATGTTTAGTTCATATTCTTATAAAGTATTCAGTAATTTCAGTGTAAAAAAGAACCGAGTACTGGGTTTAAAAACTAATTTGAATAACAGGAATTTTCTAACAAGTGATTTTTTGGACAGGAAAAGTAGAAGTCGTGCAGACAATAAATTTTCAGTAGTTATAATGGTATTGATGATAATGATAATAATAAAGTTAACAATATTGAATGGAAGCAAGTGAGATACTTTAAATAATTAAGTGTCATGTTCTTTAGAAGTGTCGGGTGCCGAACAACAAAAGTCTTCCAGTCTTCTTTGCTAATCTTGCCATCCTTATCAGTATCAGCATCAGCGAATGTCTAAGTAAAGAAGTCACTGTAAGTGCACAAAATCTCAAAGATGGAATGTTTAAATTTATATATATATATATATAAATTAATTAATTAAAAAATAAAAAAATAAAAAATTGACATGGAATCCTTGCCTTATCAATCATAGCTTCAAGATTTTCATCTGACATCTGTATACCAGATTCAGAAAGAATGGCAACTACCATTTGTCTTACCTGAAAGTAGATACATCATAAATGACTAAAAAGTAAAATTGACGGTTGGGGAAACACTTGCAGGTTCCAATGAGTAAAAATCATAAGCAATAACTTGCTACAATCACATCTTTCACCAGTTTGAAGCACAAAATAGACCAAGTATCATCAAGGGAATAGGAGTTGTACCATCAAAAAAGAGTTCCATTTAACCTCCAATTGAATTTGAATATTCATATTATATTCATAAAACGCATTTTCAGTTTGCAGAACAGTTGATATAAGTCAAAGAGACACATAAACCACCTTCTTTACCAAAGATTTTTCGTTTTTTGAATGAGAAAAGTAATGGATTTTACCGAGTAAAGACATCAACAACTTTGACATCCATGTTTTAAATACTTTTATTTGTAATAAAACAGCTCAGAACTTATTCTTAGTACACATCAGAGCTACTCACTTCTTCCTTTTCGATATATCCGGTTTGTTTCAAATCATACAACCTAAATGCAACTGCATAAAACCCAAAGGAGAAAACAAAATCAATGGATTTCAATAAAAAAAGAAACAATTTATGATGGCATAAATTAAAACTTCTACTGACAATCAGTTTTGTCCTCCACAGGAGCACGAGGATGGAAAACACTAAGTGCACGAACAAACTCCTCAAATTCAATGACCCCATCTTTCTTTTCATCAAAAAGATCAAATACCTAGATAAGAATGGGTAGCGACTGAATTAATTAAGTGATTCATAGATCACATCACCAATAAAAGTGATCAATCTAACCGAGCATGGGAAAGAATATCCTGATCATTAGAGTTAAGCACGAATGTGACAGTAAATTTACTCTGTCCAGAAAAAGATTCTTGCCCCCTGGAGTTGTGAATATTGCCAATTGGAGTTCTTCCTTCAAACGATAAGCAACCAGAAAGGATTACAAATTTAGAATCTGGTTAATTCTAGGATTATATAATTCTAAAATTGCAAGTTTGGATCAAAGCTCAATCATTTCAGTCAATGCAATATATATATCATGCATATAAGTAACCAGTCACTGAATGAATACAAGGAAAAAAAACCAATAAATATCTCATGCTAATCTTATATAATTGCTTCAGAGGGATCTTAGTTAATCTACCACTACGTCCTGCTCCCAAATAGGCAAATAGTTTCTATGGATCGGATCCAACTATAAACCAAATCGATCTCACAAGAGCAATGAAATGCATCACAAATCCTCATTCCAACTACTTGGCTTACCACCTTTCTTTTTCACGTTAGCATGATAAGTCGTGACAATTTAGCTAAGAAAGAATAGGATTACCCTTGTAACAATGATAGGAAGGATTTTCTGCAATCCCAATATGATTAATCTTGAGAGAGGCATATAGCCGCTTATCAGAAAAATTCAGTTTGTTCCTATAGCAAATAATATTCATTGTAGAATAACACAAAGAAGAGAAAAAGAAAACAGAATCGCACACAGAACCAGAGCTACCTTGTGTATGAGACCATCGTCAATCATAAGACTACTCAACTTTTTATACAACTCGCGCAATGCCTCGATTTCATTGACAGTAACTGCAAGCAGATAAGCACAAGATCACCGAAAATATCATTCCAAAACAAAGGACCAAATCAAACAGAAAACAAAATCTCATTCCAACAACACCAGCAGAGGATTGGACGCACATGGAGTTGTACTAGCGAGACGGACGACGTCATCAAATGAGTAATAAAAGCAGTTGCGTGGACGTCGGTGACCAAAGCATTGAGCTATGCTGAGGATTAGGGCTTCAATGAAGCCCATGAATGGTCCTACCACGGCACACACCGGGGGGCATACCATCTGTGACCATACTTTCTGATCGATTCACCAATCAAACACCAGCATTAAACACAACTTCAGAGAGAGATAGATAGATAGAGAGAGAGAGAGAGAGAGAGAGAGAGAGACAGTACCAGACAAGTGCGAGAGGAATCCGCTTCGATGAGAGAGAGTACGAGAGAACTGCGAGAGGAATCCATTCCTATAGGAAACGAGAAGTTCCCTGTTGTGTATATATGTCTCGAGCTTTCAACTAGAAATCCATTCCTTTGAGTCTCTCTTCAATGGAAACGCCCAACACAGACACACAGAGAGAGAGAGAGAGAGAGAGAGAGAGAGAGTTTTGCAGTAGCAGCAATGGGTGAAGTAGAAAGAAGAAGGTTAACAGCACGCCATTTGTAACGTTGATGTGTACATTCTGTCTAATTCAATTCCACTGGGCCACGCCATCATTTGTCCAGATAGACATTTCAATAATTTTATTGTCATAATTGATAATTAGTAATAGTAATTTAGTTAATTAATAAATTTAATTTTTTTTATATATATAAAATTCACCCTTTCGAGCACATGGACCGACTGGTTCACACGGCAAAATTGCTGCCCCATTTTCATCCAAAAAAAAAAAAAACTCATTTTTAAATTTTTACGTGATTTGATAAATTTTTCATGAATTTTAAAATCTTTTAATTTGGACTCATGAATTTTCAATTGCTTTCAGGACCCCTCTGTCAATTTTAACTGTTAAAAAAATATATCTAATTTTCATTTTTTTTAAAAATATTTTAAAAAACATTTTACAAATAGTCAAGAATATAAACGTCATATAATGTTTAAAATCTAACGGACGGGTCTACATTGAGAACAATTGAAAGTTTAAATATTCAAATTAAAAAATTTTAAAGTTCATGAAAAATTTATCAAATCACGTAAAAATTCTTAAATATAAAATAAAAATGTTAATTTCTTTTAATCATTTGATTTTTTTTTTTTTAAAAAGTGTAACATTTTTCTTTGTGTGTGAAGATTCGCAAAGGTAGGAGACAAAACAAAAGTCTGAAAAAAAAAAAAAAAAAAAAGGGGGCGTAATAACTTCGTATAGCATNTGGGGGGTTGGAGTTGGTTAATATTATTGTAAATAGGGAAAAAGGATAATACAGTTTATTCTAAATAATGTTTAACGAATAACGAGCAAAAGGAAGAAGCATTTGTTAGGTAATCATTGAGACTTGAGAGAGAATTGTCTCGTGGGTTTGACGTGGGTGGGGCCAACTGGCCAAGCAAGTGGATCTGGCGCGTCCTCATCTCATTGTCACATCACCAACGATTACATGCATGAACGATCATATCTCATTATTATTATTATTACTATTATTATCATTATTAAGTACATCCATTTAATCAAAAGAAATCACAAAGAAAACTAGAGACACAAAACATATATATACAAGCTAAACTGAAAAACTTAATCCATTATGGGTTCGTTTGGTAAATAATTTCAGTTTGGTTTTGGTTTTGAACCGTAACATATGTAAAAAAAAGTTAAAATGGGTTTTTTTTTTAAAAAGTAAAAATGTTTAGTATAGAAAAATGAAAAATTTTATTTTGTAGTGATTTTTTATTTGAAGAGTAATAAAAAGTGAGTGATGTGATGTTAAAAGTAAAAAAATATTGAAAAAATGAAATTATTAATTGTGAGCCCCCTACTACAGTACAAAACCTGCCTTGAGCCAAAACCTTTTGCCAAACGAACCCTAGCTAGTACTTCAGCGGATTGGAAGGTGACCAAAAAAGTGAAAGATACTAACGAATGAAGCTTGAAAACTTAAATCTTGACAAGTTAAAAAAAAAAAACAAAAACAAACAAACTATGGAGATTAAGCCAAAAAAAGAAGAATGAAATAAGAGTTTCTTTTACAGACACAGATTCGAAGCTTAACAGGTTCAAAGTATTTTTAAAAATCAAATTGTCTCTGGCACTTCAATAAACTGAAAAGAGACCAAACATATAAATGATATGATAATAAAAATTAGCCTTTTCGCTTCAGAAATAAATTAGCCTTTCGCTCTGTACTTGTAAAAAAAATGTTCATCTCACTATTTATTACTACCATATCATTAAGTTATATAATAATTATAAAATCTACTAAATAAAATTACTCACGGTTGACAAATGATTTACTTGCTCTACACAAAGTCGCCAATAACGCTGCTAATGTGCAAATATATATTTTAATTGTGAATTAATAGGTTTTTTTTTCCTCATCGCTTTGCAAACTTAATATATATTCATTACAATTGAACAGATATACAAGTTATAATAGGCAAAAAATAAAATACAAGTAAAATTACTGATCGTTCAATAATATTTACATCAATGGTTAAGAATAGGCTAAATTTTAAAAAAATGAATTTCTAAGACTAAAATTGTGTTTGGCAATGGACTGGACTTGAAAAAGTGGACTGATACTGTAATAGATTTGAATATTTGATTGATGTGAAAAAAATATATATATATTTTATATAAAAAATAAAATTTTTTGTTTTATAGTGATTTTTTTATTTGAATAATAATAAAAAATTATTGATGTCATATAAAAAGTAAGAATATTACAGTTAATTTTGAAAAAAATCTTTTGGAATTTTAACTTGGGTCGGTCCAGTCCATCTCCAAACAAGCCAAAGAGTTTGAATTCTGTGTATACGTGTAATTATGTAGTAAAAACAGGTGGCAGCAATATTGATCTCCGGCCCTTCACCGGAGTTGTCGTGTCGGGAAAATTACCCTCGTTGTCTCCCAGATCCTCCACACAACCATCTTGTTTTACATGCACAGGGTACGTCACCAGGTGGACACCTTCCATGTCCACCACTTGTTCACCGCTGTAAATCCTCCACATTTGATCTCCGATAGAGCGCATCTTCTGCACACATTCCAGGCTTTGGGGCTCCGATCGGAATAAATCCTCGGCGCTTCCGGTGTGCTCGAACCACAGTGACATACGGTACGCCTGAATATCACCGCCGCTCATCTTGTCTTCGCCGTTTTTAGACTGGTAGCATCCTATTGCAATCTCGGTGTCGCGTTGGCCATCCATGGATCGTTGATTCACGTTTGCAGATCCTATCAGAATGTATAGGTCGTCCACTGAAACATAAATATAGAGCAAAAGTCAACAAACGCATTAATTGTCATTAATTATATGTTTGCCATTTTGCAGCTGGCACATTATGTGAATGTGACCTATACAAACAAAGAACACTTGTATAATTCTCAAATTCACTACAAATACCAATTTAGAAATAACTATAAAAATAAAAAATAAAAAAAATTAAGGAGGGTAAGAATTTGATTTTAAAAATAATTATAGAATTATCTTCTATAATTAAGACATTTTAGTTTCACCTGTTCGGACAATCTGAATATTTATTTGGACAATCTGAATACTTGTTTGGATAAGTAAACTTTAAATAGACTCTATCACATAGAATTACGTATCCTATTATGGTTTCGCCCCTGGTAAGTAGGGTTTTTATTTTTAATACAAGCATATGGAAGATGAAAATATCCCATGTCATCAATAAAATTGTCCTAGCTACTACACTAAAGTAGGGGTATGACATTTGAGACTCACCTGTTCTTACTGTCTGAATACTTGTTCGGACAATTAGAGTCTATACAAGCTCTCAGACATGGAATTATGTACCTTAGATTATGCTATTCTACGGACCCTATCTCTTTCTAATTAGACTGCTTGTGGTTGATACATAGTCTTTAGAGATGATGTAATTTGTAATATACAACATTGATTATGTATGGAGAAGAAGATTGATAGTCATACCTATCATGATCTTGGAGTGCACATATATCATGAACCTCCTATGCTTTTGAGCATTCCAATATTGTGTTGCAGGGTGAGGAGAATGTGGAGGCTGAAACTCCTCTTTACCCTTCTCTTCTCTATTTGCTAGGCAGAAGAAATTCAAGTAGTCTCTGGGGTGCCCCGGCTCTCCACTTTCTTGTATTGCTTCTCCGATCAACTTGTACATCATCGACATTGTTTCTCTTGTCCAATGCAGTATATCATGAACTACTTCACTCTCCGGCACTCCTTCCGGCCACATTGGTATCACAATATAGACTGCAAACCTCTCCTTTGCTTTGATCTTGTTCACCACCTTGAGAGCAATCTCAATGGGGATCAAATTTCTGCACCCACAATGTTGATCCTTGTCCCACAAACGACACCCACCAATGAAATATTGGTTCTCAATGTATATAAACCTCTCTGCACGCCTTATTGCTCCCACATAGGCTTCATGGATGCTCTGCTCAACGGTCAACTTTTTGAACATTTCGGTAGCTGACAAATGGTCGATTGATCGAAATACTTGAACTTTCCAATTCCTTTCAGAGGAAATATTTCTGAGAAGATTTGATGAGGTGGATGTGGGGACTAGCAAAGAAGGGTCAAATTGCTTGCCCCATCGTTGCTCGAAATTTGCCAATACATCCCAAGCAGCCTCGCCGGTGATGCAGGCATGAGCATCATGCCATGGCTCCCTTGGCCCGCCTCTGTGGAGGCTTGCTCCGGCAATACTTGTCTGGTAGAAATCATGGCAATGTGATTCTGTGTTGAGCGTGTGGAACACCGAATGTTTTTCTGTGTCGTAGCGGCCACCGCAGAGATCTAATCCGCCAACAAAGCTCGTGATTTCTCTTTTGCTCGGGCTAATTTGTGAGCGGGTGTCAACAGTTATGGTTTTCTGATGGTGAGAGAAGATTGGGGGGGATTTGGGGTGCAATCTCCGGCTCAATTTGCATACTACTTTGGTGTGTGCGAAGTAGGCAAAGGCATCTTCATCATGGGTTCTCATTAGTCCTTCGTTCTTGATGAGTGGAAGGGATGTTTCGTCGTCCCAGACCATAATTCTTACTGCTACGCCTTCCTCTGCTTTCTGCTTCAACAATTCACCAAGCTCTACTCCTCTTGCATGTGGAATTTCAGTTTCTGAATCCCGCACCTGCTTAAAAGCATATTAGCTAGGCTTGGAAAAACTTCACTTACACCCTTACGATGTTTTTGTAATCACATCCTCAAAGTTTAAAAATTTACAATATTGGGTTATCACGTTTTAGCTCATTTTAGTAGACTTTCATACGACTATTATACAACTATAATAAAGTGTCAATGAAAATCAACCTTAGAATCAACAAATACTTGATATTTACTATCACATTATTATATATAGTTGTACAGTAGTAGTACGGGAGTTTACTAAATAACATTTCTCCTTTGAAAATTACACGCATGCTATAAACATGTAAAATGTCCCTCATATCCCTGTAAAAAATATAAAAATATAACATTATCCTACTTAGATAATTATATTCTAAAAAGAAAAAGGGAATTCACAATAGTCAGGTAGGCAATATTGCAAAAAATAAAAATTAAACAAGCGTATTTTGGATATTTTAGCGTTATCTATTAGAATTTAACAAAAAAATCTTTAACGGATGGGTGAGATTGCAAAATTATAAACATGAGGACTTGATATTACAGATTTTTAAACTTTAAGGATTTGATTACAAAAGCGATTAATTCAAATATTGAAAAAGTAGATGGGTTTTCAATATTTACCAGAACCAGCTTAGGATTGAAAGACCAGCCTGCAATGTAAATCAAGTGCTTTGCACCCTCAATGGCTTTGTACACATCCTCCCACAATCTTCTTGGAGCCCCGGGAGGAGAGAATGGAGGTTGGAAGGTGGAGAGATGGTGAGCGTCCTGATAAAGCGTGACATGGCAATTGGACCGTTGCGGGAATGAGGCGCTCCTCATCCCCTGGAAATCTCCATTGCTAAGCATCTTTCTCCAGCTTGGTTCAAACGCTGCTGGTTTAAACCACAACATGAAGCGCAGTTTGAGTTCTGGATTTGGCCTTCCGTTCTCCATGAGCAGAGGAAAGAACCCATTAATCAAACTCGCTTCGTTGAGAATTTTATGGGCCTGGATGATGATCTTCCCCAAGATGCAGAGTGATGTTTTCATTGTGATTGTAATGGTTGTGTCGGATGGATGAGCGCAGAGGATTTGAAAGTTCTCGTTCCAAACGCGGTCGTGTTCGTGGCTGGTCTGTGCTTCCTTCTTGTCATCTATCTCTATTGTCACATACGCAGGCTTTCCCCTTGCAAATAAACACTGCAAAACAACCGGCAGACATGATACATACATACATACATACGTACATGCATAAATACATAACTAGAGTGATTGTAGTACTTACGTTGAAAGGAGATGGTGGTGTATAGGGTGTGGCATGGAAGATGGTAGCTTCAAGTGTTCCGTGGAGAAAGTTGTGCTGTCCTTCCATTGCTGCAGCTAGCCTTTAAAAATACGCTCGATATTCAGAGAGACAGAGAGAGAGAGGGAGATGTGTCATGTCAATTCATGTCAATGTTCTGTACTTATAAATGTTGTTGCAAATGAAGAAGCAACAAAAGACTTGGAATGCAATAGAATATGTCGGCGGTTGGAAAAACTTGTGAATTTTCCATCTCCGTTCTTAAAGTCTAGCTATCACACGTTTCTACTTCAAGTTGAAGTCTCTTAAACCCAAATCACACTTTTCCTGGCCACAAGAATGACATCAATGACTTGCATATATATCTTATAAACTTAATTGATAATCAACAGATTTTTGTTAGGCATAATAGCTGACATCTTTACCGATTCAGCTCTGACCCGATCACATGATCCATAAACAAATAATTAGGAACTTGCAGGGCTCATTAGATTTATGTGGGTGAGGATGGACAATATGACGTATATATATATATATATATGTGTTATGCGTGTATATTGGGCTTCTCCAAATATTTGGCAAGGTCTAGAAGCTACATATAGCTTTACGGGTAAGTTAGTGGCATGGATATATCTGATAAAAATTCTTAGTGATGATGCCGTATATCCTCATCACTGGGATCGTATATGCCAACATTAGTGGGACCTCAGCGTGTATAATTTGGAAATAAAATTAGTTAAGGCTGGCTCATTCCTTCAAGTCCTAGTAAGCGTGTTTAATTTGAACCTTCGTGGAAGGACTTCTTTGTTTGCTTTTTATTCTTTAATTTTAAGCAGAAAATGCAGGCTCTTGCTTGGTTAAGTTATAACTTGATCCAATTTCATTTAAATTAAACATGAGTAGGACGAATGAATAATTCAACACCCAATGAGGTTTGTCCAACAAAAGAAAAAGGGAAATGCATGGTTAGAACTTAGAACTTAGATGTTTATATTTAGGAGTCTAGAAATGGAATGCTAAAGAATAAATTAACCTATATATATATATATATATATATATATATGATGTAAGACTTGCGATGCTTTACATCCTGCTCTGTCTTGAATAATCTCATAAGTAAAATAAGTGGTAAATTGGGCATTTCCATAGGCCCAATAGAAAACAAGTGCAGCTTAATGAACCATTGTTGCACATACAAGGCCCAAGGGGGCATCATAAAAAACAATGGTTCTCTGATAATGAAAACCCCAAGACCCATAAAAAGAAAAGATTGTGAAATAGCTACTTTGGTACTTTTTAATTAGCATCAAATCAGATATTATTTTGGTACTTGTGTTTTGGTTATTATCAAATAGTTACTCCGGTTTCAAATATAGATTTGGCATATATGATGTAAGAAAAAGAAAAGAAAAGAAAACAAAAACAAAAACAAAAACAAAGCATACCTGATGTAGTTTTTTTTTTCCTTATGGTTTGGACTTTTTGAATTTAATTCCAAATTTTTCATGAGAAAAAAAAAAAGAAAAAATTAAATTAAATATGTACAGTTGAAATTAAAACTATAAATATGTTATAGTTATCTATATAGCAACTATATCCTCAAAAAAACTATCACGCGTGGTACTTGAGAAGAGGTTGTCTAATTGTCAGAGTTATTCTCTCTGTACATTTTCCATCAAAAAACATAACGCTCACCATATCAAACCTATTAGCAACGAATTAGAAAAAAATAAAAAAAATAAAAAATTCTATTAGCAACTACCAAGTATCCCATAAGCCACACCCCTCCACTATCATTATTTAAAAATTTAAAATTACAAGATTAAAAAAATAAAAAAGAATTAAAAAATGGGGGATCTACCCCTGCCCCCTGGTGGATCTGTCCCTTGGGTTGGGGATCCCCGCGTCCCACCCACGAGTCGCAGTTGGAATCTCAACAAATATTATGACTTTAGCCCTTAAAATTAGTGTTTGGTGTTGACTGAAATTAACTTGGCAAGACGAAGTCGAAGAGCCAAGAAATCCTTGTGAATGATGGAAGAAACGGTGCCGTTGAGACAGGCTCAAGTTGATAGGGAACAAGACGAGGAGAGGAAAGTATGCTTTTTTGTTCTTTTTAATTTTGTTATTTGTTATTTGTTTTGTTTTTTTTTTTACATGTCCACAAAAGAAGGGGTTGGGGATTCGAACTAGTGACCTGCACTTCATTAGGCGAGGTCCTAACCGATTTAGCTAATCTATAAGTGAGGTCCTAACCGATTGAACTACTTCTTGTTAT
This sequence comes from Carpinus fangiana, assembly GCA_006937295.1. NCBI lineage: Eukaryota > Viridiplantae > Streptophyta > Magnoliopsida > Fagales > Betulaceae > Carpinus > Carpinus fangiana. The sequence continues at coordinate 52,261,179 of CM017321.1, forward strand.
TTGAGTAAGTAATACATGGAATGGAAGAAATGGTAGAATTAATTGTTTCCCAATTTGCCATCTTTGTCCATGCGAGCTCTATAGGTTTTCAGATGGTACACCTATCGGCTATCTGTAAAGGTCAAATGGGTCCCGTGGATCAGGCCATCTACCGCATCAGACTATAAGAGTAGTTATATATAGTCTTATAACTTTTAACACTACAACTCTCAATTAAGAGTATGAAATTATTATTTTCTTTCAATTACCCTCCTTTCATTAGGATTTTTTATTATTTTTTGTCAAAATATCCCAGGTTTTTTTTATGTGAAAAAAATTGCAAATATATATTTTTTTAAATAAAAATAAGCGCTTGAATCTTTAGAATTTATTGTTTTATTTTTTATAATAAAAAAATATGAGTATTTTGGAAATTTTGACAAGATTTAACGAAAAATTCTAATGTAATAAGGTAATTAAAAGTTCAATACCCTTAATTAAGAGGTTTGAACTTTAAAAATACTTTTAAAGAATTTTTGTGAAGTTTATCCTATTTTTTATTACACAATCCAACTTCGCTTGCAAATCATTCAACCGAGCATCAAGTTGGTTGTCAAATTCATGCCGGTCTACACACCTCTTCGATTCATGTTAGGGAGAGTTCTTCCGTGTCCTTTTCCTTTGGCCCCCACTCCATTAGGCATCTTAGCTAGACACAGCCTCCTTTTATCATGTCTTTTTTGGTCTGTTTAATAAATGAATTATCCCATTTTTTACCCATTTTTATATAGTGAATTTATCATTGAATTTGTGTGAAACCAATATAAATCCATAAATCTAATTGTAAATTCACTAGATTTATATAAAAAAATTAAAAGATTATTGAAATAATGATATGTAACATGCAAGTCCCAATTACAAATAAGCTTGCTTGGACCAACTTGATTGACTAAAGAGGCTTGCTTCTTGAAGGCTTATTCTTTTTTTCTTTTTTTTGACATGTCCACACAAGGAAAGAGAGGGAAGAATTCGAACTAATAACATCTGCTTCATTAGGCGTGGTTCACAACCAATTAAACTACCCATTGGAGACTTGAAGGCTTATTATTTTGTACATCAATACCTAAAGTAAATTCAACATAAAATGTCTTCAAGAGTAACTCAATTTGTTGAGGGTTGAGACTGCTTCTCATGAACGGAAGTTATTAATTCAAATATTCCTCCTCTTTTCCTCGCATTATGTGATGGTGTTAAAAAAAAAAAAAAAAAAATCAAAATCAAAATCAAAATCAAACATAAAATATCTCAAATATGAAGGAAGAAGAATAACCATGCATTAATGCATAATCGATCAGTTTATAATTCTGAACTTCCACGTCGGAGGAAAAGCTTTCCATCATGTATTCATGTGGAACTTTCTAGTTTGACCTGACTTGAGGAAATTGAGAATCTGAGGGGGCTTCTTCGAGCAAAAAGATCCTCATCCTGCTCGCGTGGCGACCACTCATTGGCCAAACCACCCAACCTACTTCTCTCCGTCCACTACCCTCCTGCCACGTTTGCATACTATTGTTGCAACCAAATGAATAAGGTTTATCGTAGCTTCCAACACGCCACGTGGTCTAGCCGGCCGGCCTTGTTGAGACCTTCCCGTCGCTTTTCTTTTTGCCGTCCCCACGAGTATTAGTGTGGTCTTATCCGCATAAGAGTCCAACCCATCTCACGTTGGAAGATTAGTTGAAAGTGTCGGGTCCTTTGGCAACTACCACAATTCAAGGAAAAAGAGAGGGATCAGCATGTAGCTGCAGTCCATCACATTCCATCCACCTTTACTTAATTGATTCATTTGCTTTTCCCATCACCTTCTCTTCTTTAATTTCTTGGTAAAAGTCTTAAGAGAAAACATCCCCATGTTGTATTAATTTTGAAGACTTTTTATTATTCATTTTCTGAATTTTTCCTCATCATTTTTCATTTTGGGTGTAGGGAGTCCAAACTATAGATTGTTAATCTTCTTCTTCTTCCCTGTAGACATTGTGTGAGATTCAATCATGGGATGTACAATCAAACTTTTCTTTCTTATCAAATCTGTCCTGTTTTATTTGACCATTTTTCTCTTGTCATAACCCAGTTTGGGCTTTAACCATAATTGATATTCCCCCTCTGTTGTTGGGTTGATCATAATTGACACTCAACCAAAGTTTCACATCCTATACCCATCAACCTTGTCACACTCCGTGCCAACGAGGACCATTAACTTTTTATACAGATTTATGAATTCGATGCAAATCTAACACAAAATTGATGTGATTAATGTGCACAACAATAATTAATAATATGAAATCGAAAAGTGATAATCGAAACACAGATTTACGTGATTCAGCAATGTGCCTACGTCTACGGCTGTATTTTACTATTAATAATTCAGGATTATAACATAACATATATAGAAAAATCTTAATTATACGAACGTATTTTAAAAATTTACAAAATACCCCGTACCATACCGCGGGCATTGCCCCCGCACCCTCACAACCTAATTGTTCCCCCTCAAACTTAATTACGTCCATGGGTCAGAAGACTCCTGCTCCGTCTACTCAGCCAACCACTGGTGTTCTAATATGAGTCATTAGTTCCAACAATTGACTTATATATAATATTATACTCATGTCTCAATACAATCTAAACCCAACACGTGACATACATAACTGACAATTTTTTACACAACGTACGAACTCAACAAAAAATTAACCCAACACATGAACACAAATTACGACTCGGATCACATGCCCCTGCTTCCAACACTGCACCTCACACCACCCTATAATAAGCCCCCAAATGTCCCTCTCTAATTCATTTACATTACTATTCTATTCTCTCCTACCACCTCCCCCACGCTCCCTTTTCAAACCCCCCCATATCATCATCGTCTTCATTTCCTCTCCTGTACTTCAACCCTCCCCCAAAAAGGGTCAAACTTTTCTAACCCCTCAAAAAGACAAACATGACCACCTACGGCACCATCCCAACCTCGTCCGCGCCAGGAGCAACCACAAACCTGGAATACCTCTCGCGCGCGAAGGAGAGGATCAAAGCCGGCATCGGCACCCGCCGCCCATGGAAGCTCATGTTCAACCTCCGCTCCATGGGCCTGCCGGCCAGCTTCGGCGACGCCATCGCCCGGGTCCGCACCAACGTGGGCTTCTTCCGCATGAACTACGCAATCATCGCCCTGCTAATCCTCTTTCTCAGCCTCCTATGGCACCCCATCTCGCTCATAGTGTTTGTGGTGATGATGGCCGTGTGGCTGTTCCTCTACTTCCTCCGCGACGAGCCCCTGTTCGTCTTCGGCCACACGATCGATGACAGGGTGGTGCTCATCGTGCTGGCCATCCTGACGGTGGTGTTCTTGATTTTGACGAGAGCCACCGTGAATATCTTGGTGGCCCTCTTGATTGGCGCGGTGGTGGTGGTTTTGCACGCGGCTTTCAGGAAGACCGACGATTTGGCCTCGGATGAGGAGGCTGCTGGCCTGATGACTGGTGTTGGTCCTGCTGCTCCGGCTGGATCTACTTCTTCTTAATTGTTTGTGCTTTTCGCTTAATTATCAACTTCTTTTTCTTTTTCTTTTTTCTCTCTTTGGTTGGTTTTGTATTTTTCCCCCATTTTTTTTTTTTTTTGGTGATCTAGTAAACAGAGGAAATGGGATTTGTTTCTTTTTATTTTTGGTCATTGTCCTTACTTTTTCTTTTTGGGCAAGGAAAGAAAGGGTAATGAATGTTATTATCAGCAGGAAAATGGGCCATTGCATAAGGGTAAATGTAATTGATGGGTGCAATTTTGACAAAGGAAATGGCCCCCCAAAGCATGTGACTCTTTTTATTTCTCTCAACAACCAGCACGGATCCTTCGCAACTTCAAGAGGAGCTATTGGACATGAGATGATCTTTCGGACACATATGTTTTTTCTGTCATTATAAGTTTATGGTTGGTTATTTTCTCCTCTTCTTTGAGCTTTGGGGCCTCCTCGGCTTCCACTGGTCCTAATCTTGTTGACATTGCTACGGGTCCCCAAAAGACAGGAGATGTTGGACAATTATTAAATACACAAAGGATATAATACATGGAAAACAATTTGAGCTTAACCCTTTTGGTCCAAAGAAAATGGATACTCTGGAATTCTTGAAACAATTTTCATTATATTCCACCGAAGGGAAAAAAACAAAAAAAAAAAGGAATTATAATGGGCTATGCACAGATTTGTGGTTGCATTCTTCTAGAAAAACTTGAAGAACCATCTCTTAATTGTATTTAAAAAGAACATATCAAATATATTTGAGGTAACCAAAAAAAAAAAAAAAAAACTTAAAAAAGAATTACACTGAAATGATTAATATTAACATATTTCTTTTTTAGAAAACTTTGAATCAGGTCATGCATGCAAAACACTACTTTTACAGCACCCACTCATAAGCTAACATTTCAGCAAACACAAAATAATTCTACAAAAATATCATACACTCACACACACCATATTTTGAGCTTATTCAAGCTAGGTGTCGGGTCACTGGGCAGAGGTCTGGCCGTGGGGTCATCTTCTCCGGCGCTGGAGCCATTTTTTCCAACGTTAAGGTGATAAAATCCTCTAAGGGTTAACCTTCCTCTTCTAGGTTTTATATTTGAATCCAAAAATGATTTTTGTGGCATTAGAAATGGGTTTTTTAGGCCGGATTTTTTAGGTTTTTCGACAGGTCAGGTGGGTTTTTTGGCGGGTATCGTGGGCCACAGTGCCGTTTTCTGCCGACCTTCTGGACTTCGCGTCAGACATAGGCGAGGAAGAAGACAAAGAAGAAAAGCCCAAAAGGCCTCTTGCTTCGCTTGACCCAAATGGCCCTGAACCGGCGTCATTCGACATTTTACGCCCAGACGATCCCAGTCTTCTGTTCCCTGTAAGTTGTTTTATGGGTCATTTTCTAGGTGTTTATTTGGGGTTGGGGGGAGGGGGGGTGTTATGGGAAGAAAGTCACGAGTTTGGTGGTGACTTGGCCAGATGTGGTGCTGGACGGCCGGATCTCCGACGGAAGAGACGGAGAAGCCACGGTGCCGTTCGCCGGAGCTCGCCTGCGCCAGTCGTTTTCTTCGCCACCCATGCTTGGCGAGACCCACTGTGGGTCTCTCCAGACTTCGGCGTAGGTCTTGCCAGACCTGTTTTGGAGGCAAGGGCGTTTTGGTCTTTTTATATGAGTTGATTTGCTATTTTTGTCTCACTTTAATTTTTTGCAATTGGTGATGTTTCAGATTGGAAGCTGCAAAAGGCACCTTTTTTGCATATAATCCGGACCTAAGGGGCTCTCTTTCTTTTTAAATATACAACTCAACTCAAAATCAGATGCTTTTCTAAATGATAGCTCAATTGGCTGTGGACCACATCTTATGAAGTAGAAGTCACGGGTTCGAATCTCCCTTTACCCTTCCCTTGTGGAGACATGTAAAAAAAAAAAAAAACCTTAGCATCAGATGCAATCCATTATTATTCACCCATCAATGTTCATCCATGGGATCCTAGACCCACCCAATTCACGATTGCCATTATTTCAAAAGTAATGGTTCCTTTTCTATTGGGATCGGCCAGCACCAACGAAAATCTTTATGATGGTAATTATTGACCAAATATTCCTCAAATTAATTTAAATTAAATGTCATATACCGAAATTTGGACAAAAATTAGCTAGAAATCAGTCTAATAAATTCTTAAATATCTAAAAATCACCTTTTTTTTTTAATAAATTGTCCGTTTGTAGCTGATTTCTCTCAAAAAAAAAAAAAAAAAAGTGATAAATTTCTGGTAGACTTATTGAGTCGGGCCTAAAACAAAAAATATCGCCGTAATATATTGGTAAGTATCTATTCACAAGATGACAAGAATGTTAACGAAAACGATCTGCGGAGGCGAATTTTGAAACCCTCATACTCTCTCCAGACTCTCCTCGCCATCACCGTCATTACGCCCCCGCGAAGCCACGCTCCTTCCAATCTCAGCCGTCGAAATGGCTCATCTCCAGCCCTACGATCCCTACTACCTCCACCACCACCACCACCACCCCCCACCACCACCACCACAACAAGACTACGACAAGGACCGGAGCGGGATCAACACACTCTTCGTGTCGGGGCTCCCGGATGACGTCAAGGCGCGTGAGATTCACAACCTCTTCCGCCGCCGCCCTGGCTTCGACTCTTGCCAGCTCAAGTATACCGGCCGCGGCAGCCAGGTTGTCCTCTCTGTTTGTTTCCCAAGAAAATAAAACCCCGTGAAAATCCAACTAGAAAGAAAATGTTATGTTGCTTTGTTGGACTGTGATGATGAATGAATAACGATTGGCTGAGTAGAGTAGAGGTTGTTAGCCCTTAAGTTTGTGAACTTCTTTAGCTTCATTTCCCCTTTGTTTGGTTCCCGAGAAAAATGGAACGGACTGCGGTGATGTAGAATGCATATGTTTGCTCTTACAGCCAATCAGGGAACTTAGGGTTTACATTGCTTGTAAAAAGAATGTTAATTCTTCAAAGCACGTTCTGATTATGATTTAATTTTGAAAGAAAACAGTTTAGAAGATTCCGATTATATTTTGCAGGTCGTGGCGTTCGCTACCTTTTCCAACCATCAATCGGCAATTGCAGCGTTGCACGCGTTAAATGTGAGAACTTTTCTCCAATCACCAAATATAGTTGTTTCTTTTAAACACGTATATATGCCTTTAGGTTTCGATTATTTATGGCCTTGTTCATGGTAGTGTTTTCCAATTTAAGCAATCGTTTCTGTAAACTCAATAGGTATTGATCAGGGCATTCGATTCAAAATGCATTTCTAATTCAATTTGTTGTTGAACGACAATAATTTTTCACTTTCACAAATTTGCAGTCTTTTTTAATTTTGTTGCTCACACGATTACCATGATCAGGGTGTAAAATTTGATCCTCAAACTGGATCTGTTCTGCATATCGAACTGGCAAGATCAAACTCCAGAAGAAAACGTAAACCAGGTCTGTAATTGTCTGTCATACTTATTCAAGTTATAAATCTGTAGAATTTCTTTATGGCTGATTCTGGTTTATTTTGATCTTTGATCTCCACTTACTTCATGAATTGATTTATTTTTCTTGTGCAGGTAGTGGAGCATATGTTGTTATAGACAAAAGAACTAAAGAAGACATAAATGCCCAAGAAACATCCAGTGACGATGGTAATGTTTTGTTTAAATTGAATATTTTCAGTAAAAAACAGATTTTACAAGTTTAATTCCCTCCCCACCCCCAAAATCAAATTTGTGATCCATGTTGCCGCTTTCATCTTTTAGGCCTTTTTAGGTGCTCCCTTTATTTATTTATTTTCTTGTTAGTTATTATTATGATTCCCTAAAAAGAAAAAGAAAAGAGATATAAGCTGCTCTTTCACTAGAAGGAGGCACCGCCATCTGAACTTGATTCTGTGGCTCACTTTGCACATTTTCGCACTTCTTTGCACATTCAGGAGACAGTGAATCTGATGAACCATCTGAGACCGGCAATCCTGATTCTGGCGAGAATGGCGATTTAGCAGCCTCAAAAAGGTTGAAAGCGCTCCTAAAGCACACTAATTGTTCTATGAGGAAGTTCTATATTATGAACTCCACTATGTTTAGTACCTAAACTGCAGAAAGATCTTTTTCTTTTTCCTAAGTTCTGCTTAATCTTCTTGTGGATCACAATCTGTATTTCTGTCTGGTGATGTGCAGTAGTGAGACAGCAGTTGGTCCTGACAATGCTGGAGCTTCATCAAACGTAAGTAATGATGGTGTTTTTTTTTTTCATAAAAAGAAAATCAGAAATCATAGGGTCCTTCTGGATTTTTCATCGATGGCGGATAGATTACCACTTTTTTGCTTTTCATTGAATTTTTATTTTGGCCTTTTGGAGAGGGGAATAATGTGTAAATCTACTTTCCATTGTAGACTATAGGATTGTACTCATGATTTGTATCCTCTTGGCTGTGAAGTTTGAATTAGGATTTTGTCTACGTAAACATTCACCAGAAATATACTGTAGTCTATAGAACTTACTGAAGAGGATAAGGTTTACAAGAAATTTTTTGGTGCTGTGACAAACAATACTGGGTGGGATCTTGAGTTATAAAATTCAAGTTACTTCGGCCATTAATGTGCAAAGGTTTGGTTAGTTCCTTATGAAGATTAATTTGTAGTTAGGGCTATGCAGGTTTGTATAAACATGTATTACATTGATTGGCTTCTGCAGGAGCAGCCAGACAAGACTGTTGATGGAGGAGCGTGTTCCACTCTATTTATTGCAAATCTAGGACCAAATTGCACTGAAGATGAACTGAAGCAAGTTCTGTCTCAGTGAGTTGCAGTTCCTTTCTCTCTCTCTCTCTCTCTCTCCTTTGCTTTGTCCCCCTTAGAGGGGGGAAGAGTGTGCAGCCTCCAGTTTCTTCTGTATATCCATATACCTATTGTGGCCATCAGCCATGGAATTGTCAGTAAGAAAACTTGATGGCTTCGTGTCTTTTCCTATTCTTTTGTCAGGTACCCTGGATTCAATTCTCTCAAAGTGCGTGCTAAAGGTGGGATGCCAGTTGCATTTGCGGACTATGAGGTATCCCATGCTTTGTGCAGGAATTTATGCTTTTATTGATAGAGGCCCATGTTATTGCTCAGAAAGAAAAAAATAATAATAATAATAATAATATAATAATAGGACCATGTTTTAAACATAATTGTCATATATATACATAACCAAAATATCATTAAAAGTGAAACGCAACCTAAGTACACATGAAGTATACAAGAGAAACACATATCTAAAAGTAGAAAAAAGAATAAGAAAATTATCAAAACTAATCACCAAATGAGCTAAAAATGCAAATATAATTGTAATATTTAAAAAATGAATATGCTGGGCTTAGCTTTGCAAAGCCTTAATATAAGCCTTCCCACCATGGTCCATATCAATCTTGCCATGTGGAAATTCAAGGCAAAAGACCCAATTTCAAACAAGCTGTGAGTATCCTGAACTAAATTTGAAAGTTTTTAAGCATAGTTTCCAAGGGAAATAGAAATTTCTTGGACTTCACAGTTTTCAATTTGGTCTCAATATGAATTCGGCCACATCCATTGTAATGACTAAGGGAAAAAGAGTTAATCATATCTGCTCTATCACCCTAAAAGGACTAGTCAATTTAGATCTTCCTAGAATTACTTATAAACCCAGTTTCATTTACTAATTAAGCAATGTGGAACTTAACACTCGTGAGTATTATTATAAACCACCTACTCTCTATATATGCCCACTCATTTTCCCAATGTAGAACTTAAGTGTTACATCCGTACTCTATAGTAATGAATTCTCTAAATGATAACATGATCTTGTGCAAATTGGTAAGTGGACTCTTTGGATTTCTATTGAGTGCCGAATCCAAGAATCTGCTCTAATTTTGCCCTGGAGTTGCTGAAAGGCAATTTTGGTACAATGAGCAATTCAATTCATGAATCTAGAGACTCTTCTCGTGATTGATTTGTGGATCTAGGAAAAAAGAGGCCAGGTTAATTATGAAATAACTATGATTCCATTAAACCGTGTTTCGCATTGGCAGGAAATTGAGCAAGCTAACATGGTTATGGAGCAACTTCAGGGCAGCTTGTTACCATCATCAGACCGGGGGGGCATGCATATAGAGTATTTCCTTCTCTCTCAAGAATTCATATACCTTTGTGTGAAGTTGTTGCATTTCGATTTGATTAAATGTAATTTTTCGACTCATGCTGTCTAGATATGCGAGGTCTAAAATGAGGAAGCGGTAGAAGAACAGCGCATGAGGCGGCACCTAAACGGATGAGTTTTGAAATTGCTTTTCGTAGTCTTAGTTAACTTATGAGTTTTGGAAACCCAACGGTGTAAAGCCATAGAAAAGTGCTGTTTCTGGAAGTGTGCGAAGATGAAGTTTGATTATTGGTAATTGTCGATGTTCTCTTATTCAATTTCTGAAGATATAGTTGGCAGCTTCTGCTTGTACAATAACTTTCTAGTCAGTAGTCACCCTCACGTTGCGTGTAAAGACTCAAAAACATTGCGTTCAGATATGAGATCATCCAAAAACAGCAATCTTAAAGTGCTTTGCATATTTCAGGCCAAGAAAAAAAGATTGTGCTTTACAGATTTCACTAATTCACTCCCGCTCCCTCTAGTCCAAGATTTGTCACTTGTTTTTTTTTTTTTTTTCTATAAGAAAAGTAAATATAATTATATTAAATTCCGTGAGGCTAAAGTAAAGAGTCAACAAAAACAATCCCAGACGCAAACAGAAAGGAAAATTTTATTTTTTGAAAAATAAAGAAAGAAAGCCAAGGGGAGGACTGGGCCAGAGGCTTCTCGGCTCAGAGGCAAAGAAATGGGCCACCATGAAAGGTTGTAATTGCTTTGCTTTTTGACACTAGTATTTGGAGAACCTTGCAAATCAAAGTTAAATTTGAAATATAATAGAGTATTCGTTGAATAACTATTTTTGTGAGTTTTTTTAATTTTTTTTTTTTTAAAAAAAAAACCAAATTTAAAGAGTTCAGACGCTCTAACATAACAAAAATACCGTCAACAATTTAAATGATAAAGATTCATATTTAAAAGTGACTAAAAAAAAAACCAGGGAGTATAGTTTCTATTAAGAAACATATGGGAGTGACTTTTAATCAAATTAAACCAAGGACCCAATTATTTGTTTGCTACTTAAAAGGCATACAAGCTTTAGTTTATGCTTCTCAACACTCCCCACACACAGGGACTTCCAAAATCAAGCTTTAAAATTACTGCCCAGACAGAGAAAGAAAGAGAGCATATTCGTAAGAGCTGCTTAGCTTATATATTTGACCAAAACCGTATTCACTGAAGTTTGAAGGAGGCCATTTTAGACTTAATTCTCTTCATTTCCCAAAGAATTACAAAACATTGCTATTCCCTACTATCCTTCTACTATACAGAAGCAAAATCTAGATGATGGCTTTGGACAAAAATATAAGTGGGAGAAAAGAAAATACAAAAAAGAAAAAAAAATAGGGGGCATACGTATTTGGCGTACTGAATACGTAGTTTTAAATGGATGAGCTCTTTACAAAACATCATCACATGAAGCCCTCCTTGCCTTGTCCCTTTCCCAATATGGTGGCCTCAAATTCTCAAGAGACAGCTTCCCACTAAACCCTTCTATTGCATCGTTTGAGAGGGGACCGCTATACTGTTGCTGCTGCTCTGTGCAAATCCGGCCACTCCTGTTTCCCACATCATATCCTGGTGTTGACATGTAATTTGTGTCCATGACCATGTCACCTTCCAGTATGCGGAGTACCTTTACCAAAAAGAAAAGAAAAGGTAAGCAAATGCATGGTCCCAAATGTCAATGACAAATATCTCATCTATCGAAGTATGCGATGTGAAAGATATTTTTAATTCTACGTCTTTCCACGAAACCTAGAGCAAACCTTTCCCATCAATATTTTTCCATGTTAATCAAAAAGAATCCTCGATCCACTTAGACACATCCTCAGGAAAGTGTCGCGTATCTTTTCCACTTGTCTCCACATTCCCATACGACTCCAATGTTGCATTATCCCTTTTGACAATGTCCAGTTTACCAAATGGAAACCATACAAACTGTGGATTTTCAAATGTGGGTGCTGATTCAATACTGCAAAAACATATCTGTTGTGTATCTACAGAGTGAGCAGGACGGCAATATTACCTCTTCCTGACCCACCAACCCAATGACTCTTTTCTTGGTCTAAATTGAGAAGAGAAATGAACGTTTTCTTTTAGTTTTCTCTGTACCTGTGACATGCGAGGCCTCGAATGAGGATCCCGCCCAATGCATAAAGATGCAGCATGCAGCATGCAAAAGACCTCATGTTCTGAATAGCGATTCCCCAACCGTGGATCAACCAGTGCCTCAATGGCATATTCTTCCAATAATGGGCGTGCCTGTTCCAGATAAAGATGCATACGTAAATCAAGAAGAATTAATCAAAGAACCTACACCTTGAGGAACTACAACAAAAGCTACAATAAATGGTTTACTTTTCCTATTCATACTTTCAGGTCCCAAGGAATTAGTCAAGGTTCTGGACACTAGCATTTATTTGATAGATTACTAAATATGCACTCAATAAAAAACACAACAGACTAATATATGCAAAAAGATACAAAAATAGAATCCAACAAGATCGTACCCATTCAGTAAGACACTGCTGGCCCTTAGGCCGGTTGAGATCCACTGCTTTTCTTCCTGTAACAAGTTCCACCAATACAACCCCAAAAGAGTAAACATCAGCTTTATCCGTGATTTGGCCACTTTGCGCGTACTCTGGAGCCAAATACCTACAGTGTAGAAGAATGGCTTGTAAGATTCTGTAATTGCTTGGGGAAGGTAGAACATAAAAACAACAGCTATCATGCTTACCCAAATGTTCCAATTACTCTCGTTTCCACACCTGTGTCTCCATCCGGCTGCCACCTTGCCAGGCCAAAATCACCAACCTTGCAAAACAAAAGTTTGAACCAAGATCACAACACTAAACAATATTCCTACACACTGTCATGTAAAATAACCATTTCATGCACCTTAAAAAATAGCTAAAGAAACATCTCAATATCAAATGGAACTACAATATTTGAGGAAAAAAAAATTACTATCCATATATTCTATGATGTAGTGTACGTAGAAAAATAAACATTCACGACATTTTACTTGAAAAGAGGAGGACCAAAAAGCGGCTCAATTGGAGTTGAAGGATGCAATAGCAAAGCTATGATAATTAACATGATATATGAACTTTTCTAAATTAGATAGGAGCAAATTGAATTGCCGTACCAGTGGTTCAAAATCATGGGTGATGAGGATGTTGTTTGGCCGCATGTCACGGTGGACAATGCAACCCACCCTGCATTCTTCATGAAGATATCTTAGCCCCCGAGCTGCTCCCACAGCAATTTTTTGGCGTGCAGACCATTCTAAGGGCTCTCGATTCCGTCCTAAAACAAACCCACGTCCTCATGAAATTAACAACCAGCGTTACTTGCCAGAAAATTAACATGCTAAAGTTAATTTTTATCAATATATTAAAAACTTGACAGTGATGATGATGTGTGATGACACTGCTAATAATTCTATTAATAGAGAATAAGTAGATCTTAAAGACAATACAGCTGAAGATTTATTCAAGTATGTTCAGATTTGACCACACACAATTAAGTTTAGGAGTAGCGGAACAAAAGGTTGATCATTATATGTCTGCCAAAGTTTATATGCTTTACACTTTTTAAATAAAGAAACTATTAACCAAATGAAATAGTAGAAACAAGTTTTATGTTGTCAGTCCTAAATCCAAGTAAATTACCATATAGATGAGAATCCAGTGACCCATTGCATATGTATTCATAAACCAGCAACCTTCTTCTGTCCTCAATACAGAACCCAATCAGCATGACAACATTTCGGTGCTGAGCACAACTCAGAACTTCTACTTCTGAGCAAAATTCAAGATCTCCCTGAGAGCTAGCTAATTTGTGTTGCTTGACAGCAACTGCCTGACCATCTGGTAGGATACCTCTGTGAACAGATCCAAACCCTCCTTCTGCCAAGAAATTGGCTTGGGAAAATCCACCAGTAGCAACCTCCAGTTCGGCATAACTAAACCACCTTGGAGGTTTTCCAAACACAGGTGCCTTGTGTTGACATATAGAACACAATGGAGGGGGCCCGGGAGGCGCACTTCTCGATAGAGAGATTGCTTCTCTAAGATTTCCACTGAACTCCATATCAGTTCGATAGTTCAGCACTCCGATTCCAGTTTCTCCATCAAGTTTCAAGAACTTCTCTTGCAAAGCATTGGATGTTGATGCTTGAGGTTTATCAATATGTCTCTTGGAACTTCCATCTACGTGAGAGGACTGACAATTAGATGTTAGAAATTCGGCCATCCATGGTTGGAACCTTAAACTTGATGAAGATGAAGATAAATGATCACTGTCAGTGTCTGAACTGGTATCATTAAGATCCTGGTTTTGTTTAATGACTAATGAATCATCTTTCTTAAGATCTCCATTCATCTCTGGGATGAAGAATGGTGAAGTTCCTGGATCTGAGCTTGACACAGATGATGTTCCAGCTTCAGTGGCTGTAAATGGTGTCCCTAGCTCTGGACTACTAGTTGGAGTCACAACCGGCCCTCGAATAGAATTTAAAGAATCTTTCTTCTTTTTCGAATGTTTTTCAGATGCTTCATCTCGCTCAGAAGGTAATGGACAGGCTACTTCAGGTTGTTTCTGAGGTGATCCAACCAAATTTAAACGGAGAACTTTTGGTTGGGACCGCTTCATCACCACAATGTTGCACTGCAGCTCTTCCATGCATCGTTTTTCCTCGTGTTTGAGCTGTCTGTTGAAATAACTAGTCAGTTAAGATAGACCAAAGATGCATAATTAAAAAGGCAAGAATATAAATCTAAATCAAGAAATCAAAAGACAAGACCTCATGCCCCTCAAGATGTTATGCATATGAATTGCATTTGAATGTGAAAAAGATAGGGAAATAAAATGTACTTGTCTAGTACAACCCAACTGGCTTGAGCTCTTTTGGCCTCTGCAGCTACTGCACCACAAGGCGATCCAGAAACAATTTTTATCCTGACATTTATCTGCAAAAGAGAATCAGGATGAAAAACATGGAAGAAACGGATGGAGAAGAATCTTTGAACCAAAGAAAATAGAAAATATATAAAGCAATTACCTTATTTGGGTTATAAACATCATGAAGTTGAAGGATCATTTGGGAGCAAGAATCTGTAATGTCACCCTTCAGCTCTGAATTAGCTCCTGAATGAGATTTCTTGTGACCACTGGCACAGTCCCCTGCAAATCTTGGGAAAACCCATAGTTTTCGTCCTGAAGAATTTTGGCAAATTAAATGTCAGTTAGCATTTATCTACAGGTCAGCAAAGTTGGAAAATGGAGAGGCGTCAGCAGGATGTTCAGAACTTGGAAACCAAGGTTTATCATCTTGAGAATGGGTTTTTCTAAAACCTTAATTATAATTCCAGACCAAAATGAATGACAGAGATGCCTAGTAGTTTTATAAAAACCCAAAAATATTCCAAGGAAGAAAGCAAGATCTGGAAGCTGGTCAATGTCAAAAACATTTTGCCTTTCCCAAAAGTACACTATAATTAGTGTAAAGGAAGACCCAAGGATCACTTGTTCGTCATAAACTCAAAAAAAATAGTGGGATAGGCATATAAATCCAGCACCAACAACCCAAGAAACAGAAGAAAAGAACAAAAAAACAAAGATCAAGCATATTCCTCGTCATTAAAGTAACATATACAGCCAGCACTAACTCAATGGAAGTGATCTAACGGTGGCAACACTGACCAGCGGGTTGGAAATGTAAACTATACTTATCCAAACAACCAAACATCAGACCAGAAAAAGTACAAGGAAATTAACATATGATTAAACCCCCTCAGAAAGTTGGAATGAAGGAATGAAAGGAAAGCGATCAATTACATTAGAAGTCAAAATTGGAAGTTGAAAAAGTATATTCCAATAAAAGGCATTAACTTCTATATAACACTAGCAGTTAATTGATATTTGTCAAGAAAAGGAGCATAAATCAACAAGAGGCGCATGGATAAGATACCTGAACTTGGCGAAGGGACAACCACAAGCAAAGTGATGCAATCCCCAGGTTGAACAACATGCGTCAAGGCCCACACAAGAGCAGTCTTGGGAATATCCTTCGATGCCTTAACCGCAACGACGACCTTCGCTTCGCCATCGGAGCCCTTCTCCTGCTTCCCTCGCTTCTGTTCTTGACTCATGGACGCCACAAATTCAACCAAACCTTCTTCTTCAACAGATCCAATTCTTAAAACCCATCAAACCCATTTCAATATAGGGGCTGGAGCACATGTCTAAAGTGACGCAAACAAAAATACCTGCATTATTACTCTGCCCCCACCATGTTGGACGCCAAGACATGTACAACCGACATGCTCACGGTTCCAGTAAGAACCTGCGGAGCCAACAATGATAAGACCCTTTTCACCGATTCACACAAAGCAATTCCTGAAACACTCTCTTCCCCCTCACTTTTCCTGCGCTTATGCAGTGAAAATCTTGGAATTAATATTCCCAAAATGGTAACGACGTTATTGGATCTAATTACCCCTTCGGCTCATAAAGCAAGACCCCTCAGTTTCTCCTCAACGAAAACCTCAAAAGTAAAGAGGATTCGAATACTGTTATGCAAAACAATACAAAATGCAAAACGACACAACCGCGAAAGTAGAGCTCTACTGTTACCCCTCAAATCAGTGAGTCAAAACGGGGAAAGAAACAGCTCCCAAGGGTAAAGTGAGTTGTTAAAACTTGGATCCACCCCAGAGATGGGCTTTTTCTCCACGGAAACGAAAACGAGAGAACATTGGCCAAAGGATTCTACTACTCAATTCAGCACCACTGCTCTATGCCAAACCAAAAACAACCAAATCGCGGAAATGACCAGAGAGATGCAGAGGCCGTATATGATAGTGAATCTCTGTTGAAACGCTCGACTATCTCAATTTTAAACCGAGTTTGAAGCCCCACCAAGTGCTAGCCTGCACAGTCCAGATTAAAAAGTTTTTGTCAGCATCGGAACCATCAGATTGAAGACAAACGCTCTGTTTGGTCGCAGAGAAACTGTAGGAAAATCTAAGAAGAAAATACAACATATCAACTCATTATGATTCCTGTTCTGTACACTCCCCAGTCCCCCCCCCCCCNAGGATTCAAACACACATATTTTCCGGACAAACAAACACACGCCAACAAAAAAAAAAAAAAATATTAAGCCAAGCGCTCACGTACAATGATACACACACACATATATATGCATTTACCAACTAAGATTTCAAAATTTCCACTCACATAAAAAAAACAAAAAGAGAAACCAATAAAGACGAACGAGGTAGATTCAACAACGCAACAGGACCATTTACAGCAGCAGACCACTGGACTCCCGTGAAGAGCACAAAAACCAAATGATAGATTCAAAAATAGAACAACAAGCTTTTTCCATATTATCTAAAAGAACAAACGCAACGAGTGAGAGAGAGAGAGAGAGAGAGAGAGAGAGAGATAGAGAGTACTGTTTTCTTCTCCCTTCTTCTTCTTTCACATCCGAGCAGATCACAACACCAATCACGTACAAAACGGAAAATGAATTTAAAAAAAAAACAAGACACACAGAGAAGAGAGAGCGCCAAAGCGAGAAAGACAGAAATGCGAAATTACGAGCTTACGGAAAGAAATACAGTGCGAGATGAAGTATTATTGCGACTCCATAGTCCATGCACATATATACGGACATGTGCACCTCTCTCGTCTGTGTGTCTGCTCAGCTCAGAGAGTCACACCCAATATTGCTTCGTGGATTTGGCTGTAGGTGGCCGTCGACTGCTCTGATTTATAAATGCCTCCGGTTTTTCGTTTTATTTCGGATCTGACCCTTCCGAGCTAAACACACTCGTCTTTCTTCGGTTTTTCCCTCCACTAAACGGCGTCGTTTACGTAGCGGGTTTTTGTTTTGAGATTTGAAAAATTGTGCGGAAAAGGTTAAGTTTGGCTGCTACGCTTTGTCGTGGTTTAACGTTAAGGCGGCGCGCAAAATTGATCAACAGATCTGTTGGTGGTGTGGGGCCCCGCTGGATTTTAATTTTTTTCGTTCAAATTAAAGGGTGATTTTTAAAAGGGCAAAGCGAAGAGAATCTGAGGGTGCAACTCTATTGCAACTGATGCGCCTTCGCGTGATCGGATGCTTCTTTCTGGTATAGAGCTCAACTTAAAACTCCTTTGGAGAATAAAATTAAAATAAATAAAACTTACCTATATGGTTTCAAAACTAATGCCTTTTTTAAAGTAGAGATTTTATTGAACCAATTGATATGGGGAAGGTGGGTATTGTTCATGTTGAATGAAACTTTAAAAACAGTTCAGATTCAAACTTCAAACAAAAATATTATAAATTTAGATATTAAAAAAGTAAGCTGATCACATATCATGCCTCGATTGTTAAAGTAAACATGCTGGTAATTGAGCGAAAGGTCACTTCAATACCTAAAAAGCCCATAAAATTAGTCTCAAATAAATTCTAGGTAACTTTGAAAAAGAAAGTAGATTAAAATAGTAAGTATTCAGCTAAAAGAATAAGTGACAATTAAATCCATTCATTTCCTTTTAAAGAATGTTTCTTTACGCACTATTATTGAAGGAGAAGCTCGGGGTTAAGATAATTTGATCGTGACCTCCACTCTGTTAGCTCACGCTTCCTTAATTATCTCATTGTAACGGAATGTTGCCAATAATCTAGATGATAGGGTTAGGATACTATGGATGTACCCACTCATCTATGTTAAATCCGGTCTGGTTGATCTAATTGAGTTAGGTTTGGTCAGCCTAGAACAACTTAAGCTGTTTTGGCCTGATATACGACCACCTTGTTGGCTTCGTTGCCAATTAATTAGCCCGGAGAAATCATGGCTTATTGGAGCCAAATCCGACGGCTGATAATAAATTATAAATGGACCCCCATCTGTAGTGAATTCTACACAAATCTATTTTCCGTTTCAGAAGAAACAAGGCACACACGTTGCTCAAGAATGACAAAACTGCACTCACTGTCCATTTGCCACGTGTATTTCCAGCGCACAAAAAGAGAAATCTCCCACGATCGTAAATAACTCCCAAAACTTGCCCGTTTCCCAAACCCCTCTGATCCACACTATTGACTATTCAATGTGTTTTTTTTCATTTTTTTTTTTGAACTTCACCATAAATGCCAAAGCGTGAACTTAACCACACGCTCACGTTAGCATTCATGAATCATGACCAGCCCCCAACTACAGTTTAATGTGGGACCCACTCGCCGTTACACATCGCCGTCAGGGTTAGCCTACTTGCCCTCAGGCCTCACTACACCCCCACACCCCCCTCTCTGCTGTCAGGCTCGTACCATTTCCCGAGGCAAACGTTGCATCTGGTATTTCACGGCACAAACTTCTTATCATGTCATACTGCCAACTGTCAACCCTAGCCCTTGATTGAACCTCTCCTGCATGGGACGGTGACCCGACGACGGCGTTTCGGCGGCTGACGTCCTCTGTTTTGAAGCCACGTATCCGGGATCCTGTCTGAAGCTTCGAACCTGCGAAACATTTGATTAATCCTTACTGCTCCGCGGGAGTGCATTATAAAATTAATCTAATACGTGGAACTTTACTACGTAAATTGTCTTTTTGTCTTATGTGATTAGAGGGTTAATTAGTTAATTAGTTGGCTATCGTACAAGACAAAAGCATGCATTGGAAAGTGTTAGTTGAAGTATTCTTCTCAATTATTAATAATATACCACTATTTAATCCGCTGCAAAATATCAACATGACAAAAAGGAAGAACAAACAGAAATCACGTATAATATAATAAAAATTGCATGGTTGGTGTGTGCTAGTTTTTCAAATTAATGTATTGAGTCGGGTTTTGGGTTTATGATTTTAAAATTTGAGATTCGAAAATTTGGTTTTTAAAATATAATTTACTCTTTGTTTTTAAAAAATATACTCGATTTGCTTGCAATTTTTTATAAACAAGGAAAAACTTTGAGAAATAGAGTAAAAATAGTTTTTGGGCAAAAATTTTATTTTTAAGGTTGTACCAAAAGTATTTTTTTAGCTTTTTTAAACACTTAGAAACGCTTTTAATTTCTTTTTAACCAAACAAATATTTTTTTTCTTCAAACGGGCTATTTTAGTGTTAAAAACATTTTTATGCCTCTAAAACGTAATCTCAAACACACCCTTAATCCCTTAAATTGTCACCACTTTTGTAATGTCATCTCTAAACTTTAAGTTATTTTAATTTATAGTATCAATCTTTCAATTGTTTTTAGAGAAAACCTTGAATCAGGTCATGCTTGCAAAACATCATTTTTACAGCACTCACTTACAAGTTAACACCTAAGCAAATACAAAATAATTCCACAAAATATTATACATTCAATTGTAGAATATTAATAAGAACCGCACTACAATGATTGGGTGTTTCGTACCTTTCTGGCGTCTTGCCAGTTAACTCCGGTGAGCCACTCAACGGTGAGTGCGCCGAGAGTAGCCAAGATGGCCCACCTCCCATGAATGAGCTCGCACTCTCGGAACCTCTGCAACCTGAAAACCTCGGTGTACGGCTGGAACGGGGTCGACTTCACGTCCGCGTTCTCGAACCGAGCCCCGATCACATCGCCGGCCAAGTTCTAGGCCAGGTTATGGTCTAGCGAGTCCAGGTCGAACTGCAGGTACTCCGCTTGCTTCCCCAGCCCAAACGAGTCGAACTCGTAGTCCCCCACCATGGGTCTGGCGAGACCCACCAGACCCACAGCGTGGGTTTGGCAAGACCCACGGCGTAGGTCTTGCCGGACCAAGGTTGGAGCATTTTGGGCTTTTTATTGTGAGCTGATTTGCTGTTTTTGTCTCACTTTAAATTTTTACAATCGATTATGTGTCAAGATGAGATTGGAGGCTGCAAAAAGCACATTTTGCAGATGGTCCGGACTTAAGGGGCTCTCTTGTTTTTAATGTTATCCATCCGTTAGGATTTTTCATTAACTCCTAACTAAGGGATGTTAAAATTCTCAAAATACCCCCATTTGTTTTATGAACAAAAAAAATTACAAAGATCAAGACATAGGTATTTCAAAAATACCCATGCATGTCTGAATCGTTGCAAAAAATTTAAATATTTTGTCTACAAAAAAAAATCAATGATATTTTGAAATTTTTGTGAGGATTTAACGAAAAATATTAATATTTAAAATAATTAAAAATTCGATAAACTAAATCGAGAAGTTTTAAACTTATGAATGACATTGTAAAAAAATGTGACAATTTGTAAAATTTTCCCTTAAAAATAGGAGTAATGTTATAAGGCTTCCTAAAGTTTTCATAGAGTCATCTCAAATGTGATGTGACTTTTAAAATTACTGTTAAATTTGAGATGTGATTTATTGACTTTTGATCTATTGATAATTTTAAAAATCACATCACATTTGGGAAGACTCTAGGAAACCTTATAGCATTATTCTAAAAATAGTATCTCAAACAACATATTTTTACAATTTAATTTTTGACATATCACACAAGGGAATTGAAGATTCGAATTAATGAAATTCGCTTCATTAAGCATGATTCATAATTGATTGAGTTATTCTTTGAAACAAAATTGACTTGTTTCTTATTTCTTAGAACTTAGAAGGGGTATCTTACTACGGATAAATGTAACAGTGATTAGCACGCATTTCAAGTATGTAATGCATAATTGGGTGATTAACAAATAAATATAAATTTTAATTGATTCAATTGAGGATACCAATAAAAGATGTGCCATGCAGGCACGTCCGGAAAAGAGGGTAAAGAGGGACAAGGACCCTCAATTTCATAAGCTAGATAGGCACCAAAAACTTTATTAAATTCAGAGCTAAATTACAGATTCTAAGCACGAGGGTGTGATTATTTGTTTATAAAAAACACTCTAGCTACCTACAACGAAATCTAAATAGACAAAACATACACAAACGACGTTGTTTGTTGACTTGGGTGGCCGGATCCGGAAAAGAACAAAGAGAGAGCTGTTCGTAATCGTGACTGACTGAGCAACGAAGAGTTAACCCGGCCGACAATCCACGTCTTTTCTGCTTAATTAACAGCGATTATCCCATGTTGAATTATAAACGGTGAATAGTGGCGAAGTCAGACAATTTATATTAGATGTGCTATTAAAATTTTTTTGATATCCTAAAATTTTTTTTGCAATGTAACATGTCGGCATTATATTAAAAAGAAAAAAAAGAAAAAGAAAAAAAGTCTAGAACTGCACTTTACGATCTCTTAAAAATACAAAATCATCAAGGATTGAATTTAAACCGAAGCTCTCAACAAGTTAAATCAATCAATTTATAAACTTAAAGTTTATTCATAAACCTACAATTTTCAAGTTAAATCACGGCTCCATAAGAGACAATCAAAGTTTATAAATATTAAACAACAAAATAAACAATCATACGAATATTAAAATTTACCATACATATATATTAAATAAGAATTTTCTTTTTTGTTACCACACATATGTATTAAGTTTCAGCATTATTAAAGTTTACCATATACAACATTATATCCTTGGATTTTGTATTTTTTATTTATTTTTGGAGAAAAAAAAATTATATCTTTAGCCTCACGGCACCCCCAAAGGCCTATGTGGCTCCGTTACTAACAGTGACACATAATAAATAATAATGGTTCCCAAGCTCAACGGTCTCAATTAATAGGAGTAATTTCACTTAATCTCTCTGAAGTTCTGTGTCTGTTGTAAACACTCTTTTAAAGTTCAAAGTCTCTCACTTTGGTGTATCGAACTTTTGTTTCGTTTCAAATACCCAATTCCGTTAGGATTTTTTGTTAAATCCTAACGGATGGTGTTTGAAATTACTAAAATACCCTTAGTTGTTTTTCTCATTTTTTTCGTTTAATTTAATTGCAATATTTAACGGTATGAGATATTTGAAACAAAACAAAAATTTAATACATAAAAGTGAGAGACTTTGAACTTTGAAGAGATGTTTTGCAAAAGGCACAGTACTTCATGGGGGTTAAATGAAATTACCCCTAATTAATATATGTGCTTGTTTGTTTTGCTCTTATCATTTGATTTTGCGTAAACATGAGACATGCCTAAATTAATGAGCTTTTTCAGTGAAAAAGAAATAACATCAGGTTGGAAAAACTACTAAGCTTAGTGTCTTGTCAATTTACGTTATTATAGCGAGTTAAAGTTGAGAGATTTGATATCTTTATTAAATGAGTTATGTTAAGATTGACTTATATAATCTTATACAATGTTTCGGCACGATTTGATCCATAGATACAAAATATTGGCAATTTTTTTGATATAACTTGCAAATCTAATATGAACCCAATACTAAATTAGTAGGTTATGGTTAAAATGTCTAACCTCTATATAATTTTATACACATGCTTCAAATAGAGTTGGCAAAACAGAGTTCACGTGTCGGGTTCGTGTCAAATTAGTTAACCCGCAAACCTGAACATGACACATTTATTAAACGGGTCACACAAACCCGTTTAACGTAAACCCTAATCCTAAAACTACATGTCATGTTTGTTGTGGGTTAAATTGTCAATCATAAATTAAGTTAAACTTAAAAAAATTAAACTTAAAATTTTAAGAATAATTAAATTATATAAACGTGTCAACCAGCGAACCCATTTATATCAAATCCGAACACGACACATGTATTAACAGATGACCTGCTTATAACCAAAACTCGTTTAACCTAAATCCTAACTCTAAAATTATGTATATGTCAAGTTTGTGAGTTGCGAGTTAAATTACCGACCCTAAGTAACTCCATCTCACTAGTCATAAGCTAGTTTTCAAAAAATAAATTTGTTTATGAAATAAACCCTACAAAATTAATTTTCTTGGTCTCAAATATATATAAATTTTTTTAAGTTTTGGCCCTCACAATAAAATTGCTGAATTATATAGGTTAGTGGGTTGTTGGTGGGGCCAAGAAGCAGCAAGTATTTTTTTTGGCAACTAGGGAATGTATATATAAAGATTAAAATTAAATGAGGGTTACCAAAACCATACTCTAGAGTCTAGCGTCTACTAGAGAGTCTTGATTTTGATGACACACATGGGCACCAAAAAAAAGATTTTGATTGATAGATACATGAGATGATAGTAATAGTGGGATACATTAAATGGGCCTGGTGGGTCTTTTTTTGGTTTCGTTCACCTCATTAACTGCACCTGGGGCCTTTCTTGTCTCCAAAGCCACGCACCTACAGCTAAGAGTGCCCAATTAGTACGAAACCTCTGACATGCCCTTAGGAACAACTTGGGAACTCCTTCCTTCCCTTTTAATTAACTCATTATTTCTTTCTTTTTTATCCTCCTAAAGGGTATATATATATAACTTTTACAGCAAAACTAGGCGATCGATGCATATATATATATATCTATGACATATATTTTGCTTGCAAATTAAGTTTGTAGGTGACATCCACCCACAAGTGGAAACCTGTTTTAATTTTATTGATTATGACATGTTTTTTGCATTGGACCATGGAATGTGGTTGTCGTTTCAAGGTCCTTGGCGTGTCTTTCACTGATATTTTCTTTTTGGTGAAAGTGTAGGCTGAAGAAGCTAATTATGGCCATTTTACAGGAACATGATAATGGTATCACCTACCAAATGTTCTTTATTGATCGTTCTGATGGCAATAATATTGGAGTAGAGCTTTTTGGCTGCCAAAAGCTGGATGTTGTGTTTTTTTAAATTTTTTTTTTTTTATATATATATAATTGAATAGGAAAGATGTTAAAATGAAAAGTGCCTGCTAAATTTAAAATTGAAAATCATTTATTAGAAATTAATTAAATTATATATCAAATTCATTGGCCTCCATGCATCACTGGTCAGAAATTAGTATTAGCAAAACTATATAAAACTGAGATAGCTTTTTGGGGCATTAGAACCAAATTTAGGATGATCAAATCCCTTTAGGGTCATACCATCCCTAAAGGGTTAACTTTTCACCCATAGGTTTTAGTTTTGAATCAAGAAACGAGTTTTGAGGCATTATCACTAAATTTAGGATGACCAAATCCCTTTAGGATTATATTTAGAGTTATATTATCCCTAAAGGGTTAACATTTCGCTCTTAGGTTTTAGTTTTGAATCCATAGATGAATTTTGAGACATTAGAACCCAAGTATTAGCTCATGAAAATCTAGCTAATATTATTCAAATATCTCAAAATACAATTTAAAATATTTCATCAAACATATAAAATACAAAAAAAAATTAAAAAAAAAAAAAAAGAGGCATAGCCTACGCTAGGCTGCCGCATAGCAGGGCTCATAATATTGATAAAGATGGTTCATTCACAATTTTATCTTTTGACATGTTTTAGGATTTTTCACTTGATGTTACCCCTTTTATGGTAATCTCAACTCATTCTCGAATCTTGACACATATAACTAGTATGCTGTAGGAAGTATACACGTTTTCCTTGATTTAGAAGATTAATTTGACGGTTTAAGTACCATGAATTAGCTTTGGGAGCAAGGGTGGAATCGGAATTTTTTGTTTGCACGAGTCCGAATCTAGATAAATAAATATATATAAATATAAAGAGTAGTAAAATAAAAAGCTAAATCATCTACCCATTCCGAAGGTTAAAAGTCCCTCGGACCGTGCTTGAGAGAATTATTCTTTTAAAGATAATTTAATTGAAATTGTGGTAAATAACGGAATCAAGTTTGAAACTCATGACGCTTTGATAATATGTTAAATCACCACTTATCTTAAAAACTTAAACTTATCAAAAGAGATGAATTTAATTACATAATTAATACTTTAATACTCTTTCTCAATTCAAATCATTACACTGTTTTTTGTTTTTTATTTTTTGTCAGAATAGGTTAACAAACAAAATAAATAAACTGTTTCATAAACAGTTGACTAGTACTATTGTACCATCATGTATTGATAATATAAGAAGCAATAGCATCTTTTCCATTGAAAAAAAAAAACGAATATGGACTGTCCAAAGACAATAATTCCCAATGATTATCATTTCTTCATCATGATATTTTGGATGGAAGCCATTTCCATTTGATCCAATTCTAGTCATTCAAACACATTCCACCATTTATCGTACCAGTTTGCCTAATCTGAATATTTATAAACTATAAATTATAAATAAACAAAAAGTAGTTGGCCACCCTATCTAATTAGTAATTAAGATTAACTGATTTTCAGAAAATCGGTTAATTCTCCTTGTAGGTTTTTTTTTTTTTTTTTGGTTGAGCAAGACAGACAAATAAATAAATAGACAGATAAATGACAACGTAATAATGGCAATTTTAGGTAACGTTTGTGAGTTTATGTATGGAAGATTTAGGATCATAATTACAAATTGGAAGGGTAGACTTTAGCCTTTAATTGATTATTATTTGTTGGGTGATTTTTCATTCGATGCAAGTTGCAACTCTTTAATCCTGAATTCTTTCTATTTTGTTGGTTTTGTATTTTATGTTTTCATGGGCCTTAACTAGTATTGAAACCTTTGGGCTCGGCCCATATTGTACAGCCCAAGGAGGGAAAAGCAACAACTTACGTCTATTCCCCACCCACCAAGACTTTAGCTTAAACTTAGGACTAAGATGACCTAAGTTCTTAGTTTTTGGGCCAGTTTTTAAGCCCAAATTGGATCCAACACGTCATCACAAATGCCGTGCAACATATCAGGATGATTCTTTTATTACTGTGACACATCATTCGTGGAGCAAATTTTAGAATTTTTTTTTTTTTTTTTTTTGAAAAGTGTAGCATTTTTCTCTCTATGTATATATAATAAAATAGAACATGATAATTGCCCATAAAATAAAGAACATGATCATTGTTGAGGAGGAAAAATGGGTAGTGAAAAAGAAGATCAGCAAGCATCCTTAGAACCTATTTGGAATGCGTTGGAGGGCTTAAAATATATTTTTAATACTTAAAAAGTCATGTTAAACAAAAGCTGTATGTTTGGTAAAAAATAAAAAAAATTACTTTTTTGACTTTTTCACTTTAAAAATAATCAAAACATACTTTTAATAACAGCTTAAAAATTAAGTTTTTGCTAAATAATTTTTTTTTTTTAACTTAAAAGTTTTATTCCCCGTCTTGCTACCTCGTCTGGTTTTAATAATTTTATGCTTGAAAGAGATGCACTTTTGGTTATTTTAGCGGTGAATCAGCCTCACCTTTTTGCTACTTGGCAGTTTGCTCATATTATTTTAGATTTGAGACTTGAGCTATCCTCTTTTCAAAGTTGGAATGCTTTGAAAGTTTATAGATCTGCTAATTTTCGTGCGCATGTTTTAGCAAAATGGGCCGCTACCCACCTTGTGTTTGATAGCATTCCCTTAGGATCCTCTATTCTCTCTTCCATCAGGATCAAGAATAGGAAAGATTCTCCCTTGTAACATCTTTCCTCTTTGATTAGAAAAAAAAAAAAAACACATGTTTTTTTTAATTATTTTTTAACATGTCCACACAAGAGGGGGGAGAAGGATTCGAACTAGTGACCTTCGCTTTATTAAGCGTGGTTCCAGCCTATAAAACTACCTCTTGGGGACAAAACACATACTTTTTTAGTTAACATGTGACAAACATGTAGATTTTTTTAATAAAACTACTAAAAAAATTTACTTCTCATATGTTTTAACAAATTTATAAACTAGCCGAGTTGAAAGAAATTTCTATCCAAGATAAAGATTTCATTGCAATAAAAGAAAAGTTCAAAGAAATTTTCAAGATGTAGCTCAATCGGTTAGAATTATGCCTAATGAGGTGAATGTCACTAGTTCGAATCTACTCCCATTTCTTGTGTGGACATGTAAAACAAAAACAAAAACAAAAACAAAAGTAGGGCATCATCCCAACTTAGTTAATTATGTATGTACTAAACAAATAGGGACTTTTACGACCATCCCAACTTAAGACTAGGTAGTGTTTACAAAAAAAAAAAAAAAACTCGAGACTGGGTAGTACTTTTACTTTCTTTACCAATATTTTAATAATAAAAAAAAAAGCTTCATTTTTTCTTTTCTTTTTTTTTTTCCTCCTTGTTTCTGCTCGTTTATTTGAATGATTGTTTTTTTTCTTCTATTTTTCTTATCATTCATTTGAAACAATATTTATATGGTATACAAGAAAAAGTTATTTAATCGGTTAGAATTACGTCTAATGAGGCGAATGTCACTAGTTCGATTCTACTCACCCTTCTTGTGTGGGCGTGTAAAAAAAATAAAAAATAAAAACAAAAACAAAAATAAAAGTAGGGCACCATCCCAACTTAGTTAATTATGTATGTACTAAACAAATAGGGACTTTTACGACCATCCCAACTTAAGACTGGGTAGTGTTTACAAAAAATAAAAATAAATAAACCTTAAGACTGGGTAGTACTTTTACTTTCTTTACCAATATTTTAATAAAAAAAAATGCTTCCTTTTCTTTTCTTTTTTTTTTTTTTTCTTTTTTCCTCCTTGTTTCTGCTATCATTTATTTGAATGATTGTTTTTTTTTTCTTCTATTTTTCTTATCATTCATTTGAAACAATATTTATATGGTATACAAAAAAAATTTAAAAAATTATTTAAATAGAAAAAGGAAAATAATTTAGGCCATGGGACCAATTTTGCAATTATCAAAAAAATAAAAGAGGAAAAAATAACTCAATTTCTTATATATATATATATATGAGTCAAGTTTATTTGTCTCTATTTGACTTGCTGACATGGTTAGTATTAGGGGTGTTAATACGGTTATAGTTAGCGGTGTCTCTATTTGACCTGCTAACATGGTTAGTAATTTAGGGGTGTCAATGCGGTTACTGTTAGCGTAACCGCTAATCTACTAACCGCTAACACATTGCAGTTAGCGGTTAGTAGATTTCACTAACTGCAACCGCTAACCACCTAACGGTTAGCGATTAGCGGTTAAGAAATAGATAACAATCCGCTAACCCTTTTTTTAAAATTGGACTTTTATTAATACTGTAGCATTTTTTACACTCATTTGTTTTTTGTATTTTTAGTGTCTTTTTTGTCATGTAAAAAGAGCCCATATTGAAAAATCAAAAATATTTGACCCCAAATTTATATTTACTTGTACTTAAAAAAAAATCCTTAAATATTAAATCATAACCGGTTAACTTTAAAAATAAAAAATAAAAAAACACAACATATATGTAATATGCATAATTTTGAAATATACATATATACAATATGCATAATTGCAATATGCATAATTACTCAATATATACTAAATTACAAAATATTAGAATAAGAATGTATGATATAAGTACTTACAAAGCTAGTTAATATGTAACTACAAACTAATTAATAATTATGTTACTTATGTAGTTTATGTTACTTGTTGTTAACATATATATATAAATATTATTACATAACATATCATATATTATTACAAAGTTACAAACATATCATATATAAATATTATATATGTATAATTTGTAATTATATAATCATATAAATTATAATGATAATACATTAATACTTTAATTGTGGTTATAAGTAACACATTGTTTAATCCAATGTCAATTAATTAATTTGATATTATATGAATCACATTATCATTGTACATTCATAATATTATTAACTTTAATAAGTATTTGAATCGTTATTGAATCATATTATTAAATATTGATATTTTACATTTATATTATTCAATATGTATAATTGCATATATGTATAATGTATAATTATAATTTATAACATATATAGACTTATAAATTGATAACATACATTAGAACTAAGGCCTTGTTCTCTAAACAACAACACATTCCCCCATATTTCCACTATACTATTCACTTCATTTTTTTCAAAAAAATATATATATATCAAATCATTCATTTTTTATATCACATCATTTACTATTCAAATAAAAAAATCACTACAAAATAAAATTTTCCACTTTCGAATATCACTTTTTCATTTTCCCATATCAATCATATTTTTTTAAAATTTTTTTTTTTTCCTTTAATACGTGAACAATGCTCAACTCCTCATGGAATGGAACCTCGTGGAATGTGATGTTAGTTACCGAACAAACCCTAAGTCTCTAGATACTTAATTGTTCATTATTGTATTAGTGTGAACTTGCATACTTATAACTTATGACTTATGAATATGTGTATAATTTATTATTATATAATCAAATGATTTTATGATTAATTGATCATGTAATATAATCATATAAATTATAGTGATAATATATTAATACTCAAATTGTGATTTAATTATCTAAAATAAAAATGTGATTTAATCATGAATTATCAATTGATTATGTTATATATATAAATATTATTATAATTATAATTATAAAAATATAGTATATAAAAAGCGGTTAACGGTTATGGTTAACCGCTAGGCAGTTATAGCAGTTAGGCAGTTGATAGTTATAACGGTTAGCGGTTGGCAGGCGATTAATAATCGCCCGTATTGACACCCTTAGTTGGTATACATATATATAATAGAACTAGCATTAATTATCAATTGATTATGTTATATGTATAAATATTATTATAATTATAATTATAAAGATATAGTATATAAAAAGCGGTTAACGGTTACGGTTAACCGATAGGCGGTTATAGCAGTTAACAGTTATAGCGGTTAGGTAGTTGACAGTTATAACGGTTAGTGGTTGGCAAGCGGTTAATAACCATCCGCATTGACACCCTTAGTTGGTATACATACATATATATATTGACACCTAAGGGTGTAAAACGAGCCGAGCTTGAGCGAGCTTCCCTTGTTTGGGCTTAGCTTATTTAAATTTTACTCGAGCTCGAGCCGAGCTTAAGGACGAGCTAAAAAATCAAGTTCGAGCTCATAATAAGTCGAGCCGAGCCGAGCCAATTCGTGAGTTAGCTCTTATATTTAATTTATTTATTGTTTTTATTATAAATTTAAACTTTAAGTACTCTTAAACGGCTCAAGAAGGCAGCTTGTATATGAGCATTTGCTTAGTCTGGCTAGCCAAGTATGGAGCATTTGTCAACACAGCAAGACATTTAGTTTCAAAGAGAAATGATATGCATCATTTGATAAAAGGATGCATATCAGAAGAGAAAAAAATATCAATTTTTAATATTAATATGAATAATTATGTTAACAACTACCAATTCGAGCCTTATACGAGTTGCTCATGAGCTTAGCCGAGTCGAGCCGAGCTTGCTTCGTTTAATATTCGAGTCAGGATTCGTGTTCGCGAAACGCTTCATTTAATATTCAAGTCGAACTCGAGTCGAGCTTATGCGAGCCGAGTCCGAGCTTGCTCGTAAGACGCTTCACTCACTTAACACCCCCAGACACCCCTAGTTGGTATATATATATATAAATAAAATATAACTAGCATTAATTAATGCTCTTGTGCAAGAACATGGGAGCCATGTAGGGTTCGTTTGGTAAACAATTTTGTTTTCGTTTTGGTTTTGCACTGTAGTAGATGTGAAAAAAAGTAAGATTTTTTTTTTTTTAAAAAAAAAAAGTAAAAAAGTAAGAATATTTGATATAGAAAAATAAAAAATTTTGTTTTGTAGTGATTTTTTTATTTGAAGAGTAATAAAAAGTGATGTGATGTGATGTTAAAAATAAGAGAATGTTAAAAAAATTAAATAATTGAATGTGGGATCCCAAACAGTGCAAAACGTTTAACAAACACAGCCGTAGTTTTGTCAGAGTCAGTACCAACTATGTCAGGTCATGCCTCATGGTCCATGCACACCACCTGCTATCTCTTTCGTCCGCTCACTTCCCCTTCATCTCCCCCACGGCTTTGTCCTATTTTCTCGGATCCAGATATTTTTAGATTTTTTTTTTTTTTTAATATGAGATTTTCATATTTTGAAATTTGCATAATTTATTTTATCTAACTATTCTAATAAATGCATAAGTTTGTGTATTATCAATATAATTAATCCAAGTCATACCGTAGCTAGGATTCACACGTTTATTTGAAGGAGCCTCGTGTACGACAGCCCACACTCATTGGTTACAAAATATGTGATTTTTCAAGAATAAATTTTTTTTTTAACTTTTTATATTTTGAAAAAAAAAAAAAAAAAAAATGTGATTAGTCCACGTATAAATTCTCAACAATGGCAATTCTGATATCAAATAATATAAACCTCTAAGGAAGGTGAGTATGCCCAAAAGCTTATCTACGCACAGTTAAAATTACACCAAAGCCTATGAGAAATTTAGAACCGCAACTCTTTTTTGTAGGTTCTCCTCTCATTTGCAGAAAAACACCGGTTAAGTCCAATAAATACCTTTTGAAGGGTGAAGATCTATCATAATAAATACCAATAAATAGATAAAGTGATAGATGAAAGAGAAAATTTGTATTTATTATGATACATCTGAACCATTCAATTACTTTAACAAAATCCTTATCATTCAATTTTTTAACAGCATATATGTTGTAGTTTTAATTACAGTATACAAGCCTGATCCTATATACACATGGTTAAGATTAGACTTAAATCACGTAGGACACTAAGATCGTAACATAAATGAATTGCATTATGAGAGTGAAATGGAACATTATATTACTATATTAGATACAATAAGACAAAAAAGTAAAAAAGAAAAAGAAAACAAGAGATGAGATATTACATTGGAAATTAATTAAATTTTCATAAAATAAGGACCTGATCTCATGCTTGGAAATTAATGAAGTATTCAATGAGTCTGAAAGCTTCATTAACAATTTTTTTTTTTTTTTTTTTAAAAAAAAAAATTTGAAAACGATGTCATGGCATTTCGACATCTGCTTTGTTTCTTTGTGAATGGCACTTCGATCGTCTCTGTTAATAAAGAGTATGTGTCGTTTTGCATTTAAAAATGTTTTGAATTCAATAAATCTCTCTCTCTCTCTCTGTCTATCCCTTTTTTTATCTTTTATTTATTTATTTTTTAATTAATGTCTATCTCATATTCTCAGTCAGTTGTATACTTGTATGTCGTCGTTCGTATCTATAATCTACGTCACATTTTTCACTTGTCTTGCTCGAATAATGTGGCCAAATATTTATTTGTCGTATTTTGAGTAGGAAAATTATATAAAAGCCACTTACTACGTGTGATCGAATACTATTGATTCAATTTTTTAAAATAAATAATAATACTATTCAATATTCATGAATCATGAGTAATGAATATAAGACATGAAAGATGAGACAACACCAATTTCCATATATCGCATGATTCACACGTTCGTGTTTCCCATCAAAATCAATCAACACCCCAACGTTTGTAAAAAGAAATTATATAAATTCCATGATTCGAAGAAAAATTCCCTCTTTCCGGGTGCATGCTTGTCTTGTAGTCACCAATTTCTATTCAAACTTGTGCCACCAAATGACTTGATAAAGACTTTTGTTATATATTTTTAATTGTTTTGTTCGGATGCTAATAAAAATTAATAATATATATATTTTGATAATTTGAAGTTATAATCAACACAAACTTAGATCAGTTGGGCTGTACCATTCTTTCGTCCTTATTCAAGAACAATCATGTCTTTTAAGACCTCAAAACAGGTATATTATCACGATTTCTGTGAAGAGACGTGTCCTACTTGATCTAGTAATTTGATTATGATTAAGGAATCAAAGAGGAGCCGAGATTGTATTTATATTTATATTATATAGCAATTGTAGGACCGTTTCATTAATAGTTTACTTATTTTCTTTTATTAACATATACATACGTAAGAGGGAGGTGTGAGATTCGAACTATTTATATTAATAGTTTTACTGTTTCATTGTATATTTGTATGGACGTAAATTATTGACAAACATGAATCACTGTCTCGGGGGTTACGTCTAAGGTAAGGACTCTGATTTATTCTGACGGCAGACACTCTCGGGGGCTTGCTGGGAAGAAGTCAACCGGGGTTCTTTTTCTGATGAACTGTCTTTTGATACCTGAGCTCCTACATATTGGACTGGTGCAGCCGAGTTAACCATTGTTGATTGATAATGGCTCCCTTGGTCTTGGGGAGTTCACTTGGTACGTGAAATCTCTTTCTTTCTTAAAGTTCTTTCCTTCTTTGTGTTGTCTGTGTGCCTTTTTTTAAAATTACAATTAATCTAGCATGACCTGTAGTGAATTGGGTTTTAAGATTTTCTTCTTTCTAAGGTTTAATCATGTTTTTTTTTTTTGTGCAATCACGAAGGATGTTTAGTATTTTGTTGTTACAATGTTGCGTGCGTGGACAGTGGTTGTCACACAATCAATGATCATTTTATTTTGTTTCATTTGTAGTGGTTTCTTGTCCTGCTTTCTTAGAATAATTTGCAGTTGATTTGTTCTTGTATCTTTTTGTTGAGAAAATCTGTTGTAGTATACTAGACAATTCAGGAGCTTTTATGACTATTATATTTCATTGAGAGTCTCCATTATTATTACAGTTTCTCTTTCGATGCATATGCAGGGGGGTTCTCATGGGTTTGTGAAGGAGATCAGATTGATTTGAGTTCTTACTGCATTCAAAGAACAATCATAGATGGTGTAAATCTGTTCTTCCTCTGTGCTTTCTACCTATTTTTGCTCATAGGTTTTATAGGGAAGTGTTATACTCGAAGAAGCACTAGAAAAGATTGGGTCTCCATAGTAGTTTCAATCTGTTGTGCTCTTCTTAGCATTGCTTCTATTAGTTTCGGTTTATGGAATCTAATAGCCAAAAAAGATGAATTCAATCATATGAGCTGGTTGGTCTACCTGGTTAGGGGACTGGTTTGGATCTCTTTCACAGTTTCATTGCTTGTTCAATGGTCTAAATGGATCAAAGCTCTGAACTTTCTTTGGTGGGTGTTGTCCTTTACATTGGTTTCAGCTCTGAATATCCAAGTTCTACTACGAACACATAGCATTGAAATTTTGGACGTGGTGCCCTGGCCTATCAACTTTTTACTTTTCCTTTGTGCTTTTAGGAATCTCAGTCACTTTGCTTCTCAAGATAATCTAGATGACAATCTATCTGAACCTCTATTAGCCAAAACGACTGGAAAAGACCAAAGAGGATTAGGCCAAGCCAGTTTTCCTAGCAAATTGTCATTTTCTTGGATTAATCCTTTACTTATCTTGGGAAACTCAAAACCATTAGCGCTTGAAGATATCCCCTCTCTAGTTTCCGAAGATGAAGCCAACTTTGCCTACCAAAAATTTTCTCATGCATGGGATTCTCTTTCAAGGGAGATGGGCTTGAACAATAGACGAAACTTGGTTATTTGGACTATTGCAAAAGTATACTTCAAAGAGAATATATTCATAGCCATTTGTGCATTTCTTAGAACAATTGCTGTAGTTGTTGCTCCTCTATTACTCTACGCATTTGTAAATTATTCGAATAGCAATGAGAGCAATCTGGATGAAGGTCTCTCTATTGTGGGGTGTCTGGTTGTTGTCAAGTTGGTCGAGTCTTTGTCTCAGCGGCACTGGTTCTTCGATTCAAGGAGGTCGGGAATGAGGATGAGATCAGCCTTAATGGTGGCAGTCTACCAAAAGCAGTTAAAGCTTTCAAGTTTGGGAAGGAGAAGGCACTCAACTGGGGAGATAGTGAATTATATTGCAGTTGATGCCTATCGAATGGGTGAATTTCCATGGTGGTTCCATTCGACGTGGAACTTCACATTGCAACTTTTCCTAGCCATTGGTGTTCTTTTCGGGGTTGTAGGTCTTGGTGCTCTTCCTGGTTTAGTTCCTCTTCTCATTTGTGGATTCCTTAATGTGCCTTTTGCACAAATGCTGCAGAAGTGTCAGTCTCAGTTGATGATTGCCCAAGATGCGCGGCTGAGATCCACTTCTGAGGTCCTAAACAATATGAAGATCATAAAGTTGCAATCATGGGAAGAGAAATTCAAGAGTCTGATCGAATCCCTCCGCGACAACGAATTCAAATGGTTGGCTGAATTACAATATAGAAAGACTTTTGGCACCCTATTGTATTGGATTTCTCCAACCATTGTCTCTTCAGTAGTCTTCATGGGATGTGCCATTTTTCACAGTGCCCCACTAAATGCTAGCACTATCTTCACAGTTCTTGCAACATTGAGGAGCATGGGGGAGCCTGTCAGAATGATACCCGAGGCTCTTTCTTCTTTGATTCAAGTTAAAGTATCTTTGGATCGTCTCAATTCTTTTCTGCTTGATGATGAGCTAAAAAATGATGAAATGAGGAGAATTCCCTTTCAGAAGTCGGATAAGAGTGTACATATACAAGCAGGCAACTTCAGTTGGGATCCGGAAACAATAAATCCAACTCTAAAAGAAGTGAACTTAGAAATAAGATGTGGGCAGAAAGTTGCTATTTGTGGGCCAGTTGGGGCTGGGAAATCCTCATTTCTTTATGCTGTACTAGGAGAGATGCCCAAAGTTTCTGGAACGGTGAGTGAAAAATCAAGAAAAATGTTATGGTATCAAATCTTTTATCAAAAGATTACCAAACTGATGTGGAGCTGATTCATTGGTAGCTCCACATCAATTTGGTACTCGTCTCTTGGTAAGAGATTTGGTACCCACGACATTTCTAAAAAATCAAACCATAGTTTATTATTTTTGCTCCTGAATTTGTGTCACTAATTTTGGTCCTTGATGGTCACAAACAGGTTAATGTATTCGGATCCATCGCCTATGTTTCTCAAACTGCTTGGATCCAAAGTGGGACAATTCGTGATAACATACTATATGGAAAGCCTATGGACAAGACTAGATATGAGAAGGCCATAAGAGCGTGTGCTTTAGACAAGGACATCAATACTTTCAACCATGGTGATCTCACAGAAATAGGCCAAAGAGGGCTTAACATGAGTGGAGGACAGAAACAGAGGATTCAATTAGCTCGAGCTGTATATAGTGATGCTGATATCTATCTCCTAGATGACCCATTTAGTGCAGTAGATGCACATACAGCTGCATTTTTATTTAATGTAAGAGAAACAAGCTTTAAGTTTCTTCACGCTCATGAATCTAGGATTCGGTGACAACTCTCATCTTCAATACATTATATTTAATAAAATCAAAATATGTAATTGCAGGATTGCGTCATGGCCGCCCTTGGAAAGAAAACTATCATTTTAGTCACTCATCAAGTGGAGTTTCTCTCAGAAGTTGATAAAATTCTGGTATAAATATTCACCAAACATAATGTTATGATAAATTAGCATACTTCAAAAATTTTCCTGTGAAAAATGAGTCTTCTTTCCTAACTTTCCAGGTTATGGGGGATGGAAAAATTACTCAATCGGGAAGCTATGAGGAGCTCTTGACAGCTGGTACAGCATTTGAACAACTTGTGAGTGCCCATAGAGATGCAATGACAGGATTGAATCCTTCAGGGGATACAAGTCAAAGAGAATTTGGAAAGGTAGATACGGTTCAGCCAGAGGAGTCTAAGGAAAACAGCGAGGTGGTGATTGCCGCAAAGGGTGTACCAGGAGGACAACTAACAGAAGAAGAGGAAAGGGAGATTGGTGATGTTGGATGGAAGCCATTCTGGGATTACATCTTTGTCCCAAAGGGATTGCTTTTGCTTTGTTTAGGCATTATAAATCAGGCTGGTTTTGTTGCTCTTCAGGCTGCTGCAACTTATTGGCTAGCTATAGGCATTGAAATTCCTAAAATCACTAGTGCCATTTTGATTGGAGTTTACACTGCAATTTCAACACTTAGTGCTGTGTTTGTATATCTAAGGTCTTTCTTTGCAGCCCAACTTGGATTAAAAGCTTCTAGTGCATTCTTCTCTGGTTTCACAAATGCTATCTTTAAAGCTCCCATGCTTTTCTTTGACTCAACCCCTGTTGGGCGGATTTTGACTCGAGTAAGATTACTCTCGGAAGTGCATTTTATCATTAGAGATACTACTCATTTTGCGCATTCATGTTATTAATTCTCTCTTGCAGGCTTCATCAGACTTGAGTATTTTGGATTTCGACATACCTTTCGCCGTTATCTTTGTAGTGGCTACCTGTGCTGAACTTCTGGCTACAGTAGGAATTATGGCTTCCGTCACATGGCAAGTTCTCAT
Organism: Carpinus fangiana; assembly: GCA_006937295.1. Classification (NCBI taxonomy): domain Eukaryota; kingdom Viridiplantae; phylum Streptophyta; class Magnoliopsida; order Fagales; family Betulaceae; genus Carpinus; species Carpinus fangiana. The sequence goes on from CM017321.1 coordinate 52,298,974, forward strand.
TGCAGCCATTTTTGCTTTCATAGCTACAATATACGTTCAGGTAGTTCCAAGTATTCATATTCTCGATCTCTTAAATCTCTTTCTTCAGTAATGGAATTACAAAGTTGTCATTTTGATTTTGCTAAAAGGGGTATTATCAAGCCTCTGCAAGGGAACTAATAAGGATCAATGGAACTACAAAAGCACCAGTTATGAATTATGCAGCTGAGACATCACTTGGAGTGGTCACAATAAGAGCTTTTAACATGGTGGACAGGTTTTTCCAGAACTATCTAAGGTTAATTGACACAGATGCAAGACTTTTCTTCTATTCAAATGCAGCCATGGAGTGGTTAATTTTAAGAATAGAAATACTTCAGAATTTGACCCTCTTCACTGCAGCATTTCTTCTTGTTTTACTTCCTAAGGGTTCTATAGCTCCAGGTAACATCATTAGAACTGCCCTTTTTTTCGCAGCAAGGAATTTTCGGACTTCTAAGATTTTTATCGTAATACCTTTATTCTTGGATGGTATACAGGGCTTGTGGGCCTTTCTCTTTCTTATGCGCTGTCAATAACAGGCAGCCAAATTTTTATGACACGATGGTATAGCTACTTGTCAAACTACATTGTCTCAGTTGAACGAATCAAACAATTCATGCACATACCTCCAGAGCCTCCAGCAATTGTGCAGGACAAGAGGCCACCATCTTCATGGCCTTCAAAGGGTAGGATAGAGTTGCAGGCTTTGAAGGTAAGGAAGTTAATTGAATTCATATATCCGTGTTTAACTTTATCTAATCAATTTTCTTACTGTCCTTTATACTGCTATTTCTAATCAATAAATGATGAATTTGACTCCAATTATTCTTTCGGTTGGTTGGTTTCAGATAAAATATCGTCCAAATGCTCCACTAGTTCTCAAGGGAATCACTTGCACATTCATAGAAGGGACTAAAGTAGGAGTTGTGGGAAGAACAGGGAGCGGGAAAACTACACTAATAAGTGCTTTGTTTCGTTTAGTAGAGCCTGCAAGTGGGAAAATTCTTGTAGATGGGCTAGACATATGTTCCATTGGCTTGAAGGATTTAAGGATGAAACTCAGCATCATCCCTCAAGAGCCAACTCTTTTCAGGGGTAGTGTCCGGACAAACTTGGATCCTCTAGGTCTTTTCTCTGACAATGAAATATGGAAGGTGAGCTTAATGATTCTCATCTTGAAGAAATTCTTGTGGATCATTTTTTTCATGCTAACATTTTCATCTATAGGCTCTTGAGAAGTGTCAGCTTAAGGCAACAATCAGCAGCCTACCTAATCTGCTAGACTCTTCTGGTTAGTATATGATTCTCTATAAGAATTAAACTTGTCCATTTCTGTAATATGTGTTAAAGAAATATAGATAACATTGTTCATTTACTATGTTCAACAGTGAGTGATGAAGGTGAAAATTGGAGTGCGGGGCAGCGGCAACTCTTTTGCCTTGGCAGAGTCCTTCTCAAAAGGAGTAAAATTCTAGTGCTTGATGAAGCTACTGCTTCCATAGATTCTGCAACAGATGCCATTCTACAAAGAATTATCAGGCAGGAATTCTCAGAATGCACGGTGATAACAGTAGCACATAGAGTTCCCACTGTTATTGATAGTGATATGGTCATGGTCCTCTCTTATGGTATGTTTTTCCTTTCCCTCTCTGATCTCTATAGAACTATACTTCAATCTCTTTTCTATATGTTGTGACTAAATAAATTTAGGATAAAAAAGAAGCAGAAAAAGAACAAAAGATAACTCAAGATTTAACGTGGTTCGGTTTAACAAGCCTATTTTCATAGACTGAGACAACTAGAAAGGAACTTGCTGTCAAAAGAAGATGAAAGTGTGTGTATGTGTTCTAATCTGGGTTGGTTTGGTTTTGCAGGGGAGCTATTAGAATATGATGAGCCTTCAAAGCTTATGGAGTCTAACTCCTCCTTCTCTAAGCTTGTAGCTGAATACTGGTCTAGCTGCAGGAGTAACTCCTACCAGGATTTCAGCAAACACCAATGATTAATTGATACGCACCTTTTCAAGGATAAATAAAGCATGCACTTTGTCATGAAAATCAATGGTACGGGTACATGAAAATGGCCCTATTATGTAACAAATATTATCCTATTTAATTACCATGCAGAATCAGACTATTTGCATTTTCTAATTGATTTGGTTAGTATCGTTTACAAATGAAGTGTGTTCTCCTTACTTGGTTCATTTACTCTTCTAAGTTTTTTTTTTTTTTTTTTTTTTGGAAAAAATACATTTTACTCTTATGAAATTATACCACTTCTTTGATTTTGCCTCCAATGGAGATATATTGTCAATTTTTAAACGTTGAAAGAAAAAATAAAAAAGTAGTAGTACTTTAGAGGGATAAAATGTATTTTTCCGTAGAATTTTTATCCATTAAAATCCTAGTGAGCCTACAGACTGTGCGAAGGTGGGCATAAATATAACAGTTACTTTAGTACCACTAATCTAGATTGATTTGTTTTTCTATTTTTTTTTTTTTTTTTATAAAAAATATCATGGACATAAATTTAGGGATGATAGTAGCAAAATCTATGCCGATGAGCGGGCCATTTCAGTAAGTTTGATCACTTGGACTCATTTTATTTTTGGGAAATTCACTTACCTCTTGAAGTACTTGGGCGCTTTTGTAATAAAATTTGTGATGTCGTTGTCTCAAGAAGTTTTCCTTTTAATTTCACCAATTTTTTGTTAAAATACCTAAAATGCCCCCTATATTTATATATTTTGTGTACAAAACGGGGGCATTTTTATTTTATTTTATTTTTTAAATAAATAATGGTGAAATTTAAAAGGGATTAAAACATGAGATTCGACATTGCAAAATTTTAAACTTCAAGACTATGATGGTAAAAATGCCTAAAGTTTTGCTGAGGGAGTAAGTGAAGTTTTTTTTTTTTTTTGGTTGTCTTTCTTTTCTTTTCTTTTTATTATTTTTTTATCAAGTGATGCAACAATGGGGTGTACAATTTATGGGAATCCTCATTCTTATTAGTATTAGATGCCTTGAATCTCATTGATCTCTTGATAGGGTTAGACCAAGCTATGATTTAATCGGATTTGAGAAAGCGCTTGTGATTTCTACCTTTTATGCCCCAAATGTGCAGATCTTAGTGACTAGATACCACTATGATCACACCCAGCTAAAATAGCTACAATTAGTCTCGCATAGTTTTTTAAATAGAAAAAATAAAGACCTTTAGAAAAAAATAAAGAGAGAACAAAAATAGGGAAAAATCCACTTTACCTCTAAAGTTTCAAGAGTTTTTCAATTTCAATCCCAAAGTTTAAAAATTGACAATTTACCCTCTAATGTTTCAAAAATTTTCAATTTAAACCTTTTGTTAATAATTTTCGTCAAATTGGATGAAAATCTATGAAATTACGTAATTATCCTCAATTTTTTTTTAAAAAAATTTCTGTCCAATTAGACAAGAATTAGTTATGGAAGGTCTGAATTGAAATTTTTTGAAACAATAGGGGGTACATTACCAATTTTTAAACTTTTAAGTTCAAATTAAAAATTTAGGGAAGTAAAGTAAATTTTCCCCACAAAAACAATAATAAAAAGACATTGATACAAAAAATCAAAGATAAATCCGAGAAAGTGCACATTTTTAAATCTCTCTTTGAGCAATTTTTTTTTTTTTTTTTTGGACTTTCATTGCTTAAGTTTGTCACGAATTTGAAATGGATCTCTCCGAGAGTTTTCCGACCAATTTTGCAACGGTCTGGCAGTGGCACTTCAACATTTGTTCAAAATTAGTAGCGTGCATGTCAGTNTTAAACTTTTAAGTTCAAATTCAAAATTCAGGGAAGTAGAGTGAATTTTCCCCACAAAAACAATAATAAAAAGACATTGATACAAAAAATCAAAGATAAATCCGAGAAAGTGCACATTTTTAAATCTCTCTTTGAGCAATTTTTTTTTTTTTGGACTTTCATTGCTTAAGTTTGTCACGAATTTGAAATGGATCTCTCCGAGAGTTTTCCGACCAATTTTGCAACGGTCTGGCAGTGGCACTTCAACATTTGTTCAAAATTAGTAGCGTGCATGTCAGTCAAAGTGGCCAAAGGGATGAACAACTTTTTTGGGTATTTTCTTGCATTCTTTCGTCTTATATTGAAAAACAAAATCATATCTTCAACACATCACACATGCTCACCAGTTCTACCAATTTGCTTGTGATTAAGGAATGAAAGGGCCAAGGGGGAAAGTTAAAGTTGGCAACAGATACAATCATAGTTGAAATTTGAGGTCTGGTTAGGGTGTAATTGTTCAACTAGCAAAAGCAAAATCATTTATCAACATGCGAGAGCTTGGCTAAGCTTTTGCTAGAAAAGAAATATAAGAGTATACTGAAACTTTTCATTCATTTTCTTTTTTGGCGTGAAGAAAGGAATTCAGAAAGAGAGAAATGGTATTTTGCTGCTCCTTGGCTTTTTGTGCTGGGAAAAAGTAGTAGGTTTCCGCTGCCACCTCCAATCTGACTGGCATCTCCATCCTTACCCTCCATAGCTTTCTCACTAGAAAAACTATCGTAGAATTGCAAAACCTTTGGGTGAGCCTTAATCTTGGAGGGAGTGAAACCTTTTAAGTGAAGACCTTCCAAGCTTCTCACTCGGGAAAGTGCTACATAGACCATTCCACAGCCAAAAGCTTTAGACAGATCAGTGTAAAGTTTCTCAAGAGTCATGCCCTGGCACTTGTGAATACTTAGAGCCCATGCCAATAACAAGGGCAACTGTTTTCTCTCGGCAACAACCGTCTCTCCTTCCATGACAACCCAAGTTTCTGGTTCAATAACCATTGTCCTCCCTGAATCAAATTTGACTAATGGAAGAAGATTTTGAGAACATATGTCTCCCACGTCACCGTCCTCATCCTTAGACTCATAAAATTCACTGACTGTACCGGTAGCGCCGTTCACCAGTCCCTGCCAAGTATTCAAGTTCTTGATCAACATCACCCTTGCACCTCGACAAAGGAAAAGTTCATCAGCTGATATCCCCTGCTTGAGCTGACTCTTCCAAGGGTTTTCACCCCTATCAAAAGCTGAATACATAATAACCTTCTCAGTCTTAGACAAGCTCTCCATCTTCTCTTCATTCACTCTATTCACATCTTCTCTCAGCGGGTAGAGTTGTATTGCAGACGGATCATCCGAGGATGATTGCTCAAGAAGTTTTAACCCTTGAGGATCCCACTCCCCTCTCCTTATACCCTGAAGCAACTTGACTAGTCGAGGATCTGATTGCCTAAAAATCTTGGTAAGCTCAAATTGCATATTAAAACTCGCATCCCAACAATCAGCTTCAAATGCAAACTCTTTCCCTGATGAATTCTGAGGATCAAGAACTGGCGGTATCTGAAAGAAATCTCCAAACACAACAAGCTGAATTCCACCCCATATCTTATGTTTATCCCGTATCTCTTTCGCAATGAATTCAAGACTCTCAAACAACTCTGCATCAACCATGCTAATCTCATCAATAACCAATGCATTAACTTTGTTCCACCTTTTGTAGGCCTTGCCATCATTGAGAACCCTATCAAGCAAAGCTTGGCGATCGGCCACAGGGTACCCAATCCCTGCAAACGAGTGCAGCGTTTGTCCCCCAATAGCACATGCCGCAACGCCAGTAGATGCTGTGGCAAAGACCCGAGATGGGCGGTGACATTTTTTCAATACTTTGATGATATGCTTGACCAACAATGTTTTTCCAGTCCCACCCGAGCCCGTGACAAACACAGAATTTCCCTTAGAAATGGCAGATATAATCTGTTTTTGTTCGTCAGTCCACTTGATTCTGGTTCTAGGCTTTCTGGGTTCCCTCTTTTTGGTCTTTTTCTTACTCTGATACCAATTTTGATACCAATTTTGAGCCGATTTTGTGTTTGTCCCAATACTTTTAGTGCTAAAGTTCCTGTACGCAGCCATTAAAGCAGTGATAAACCTCATAGCCAAATTTTTCCTTTGTTTTTTTTTGTCAATTCCCTACCCGGGTCTTCAAGATTTTTTGTCAATGAATGAAAATTTCAGTACAAAGCTGTTAAAAACAGTTGCAAACAATCCCCCAAGTTCCAACAACCCAAACCTTTACAGAGAAGTAAAAAAAAAACATATCCCCTGTTTACCAACAAAGCTATACAAACAACTCAAAGAACAACTATACAAGTATTCTATCAGGGATTCCCCAGCTATTACACCCGGGTCCTCAAGATTTTGACAAATCAATCTTCTTTTTCAAGATTAGTGAGGGAAACGTAGAATGTAGCATCAAAATGGAGTTACATAACTTCGTAATGAAATGGGATTATTTCTTAGTGCGGAAAAATAAATCAAAAGAAAGAAGAGGGTAGAGGAGGAGGCCTCTTACCTAGTTGGGAGTGGCAGAAGTAACAATCTCGACCAGAGAAGCATATCTTTCGTTGATCCTGACGAAGGGCGCAAGGAGTCGCAACAAACCTAAATGGGTTCTTTCTGTAAATGGTACAAACTATTAATTGGGCTTTTAGGCCAGCCGTCCAATGAAAAAAGATTGGGCTCAGATAGGCTGTATATATATATATATATTGACTGGTCAGTGACTTTCATTTCATAACGCGTGATCCTAACGAATTGAATTCCCAATAATATCTAATAAAAAGAACCTCGTTTTGCAAAATTATCATATGAAATGTTCAACCTTTTTGGTACATGTCTAAAACAATAGTTTTGATTTGAAGAACATTGGTAGGTCTCCGTCGGAGTCAATAAAGATAAATTGGTAATCTCTATTTGGGGGGAGTAATCACAACACAAATCTCAACTTAGGGCTAGAGGAATACAACAATACAAACACTTTTCTCTCTACCATTCCTATTCTAATGAGACAAATATATATATATAAACTTAATACAATAAAGGTTATTACTTTTACTAAAGAAAACTACTTACATAACTAAAAGTAACTACCCACTACCCATGTTAACAATTGAAGCTAAGAACTACCACCCTTGTCTTATCCCACGATGAAGACTCTATCAAACATCATGCAAAGCGCTCCTCTTTAGGCTTTGTTCGGTAAAAGGGTTAAGACTGTCTTTATTACTATTCATCACAATTTCTAAAAAAAAATCAACATCAAAACATTCTTATTTTTTTCACTTTTTATATTACATCATTCACTTTTTATTATTATTCAAATAAAAAAATTACTACAAAACAAAACTTTTTCACTTTTCCATACCAATTTTTTATTTTTTCATATCAAACATTCTTACTCTTTTCTTTTTTTAAATCAATCTACATCAACTACAGTATCTAAGCCAATCCTTTTACCAAACAACCTCGGGAACGGGTAAAGCTTTGAATTGAGGGAGAGAAAGAAAGAGAATGATAGTAAAGATAAATATTCTGATTCTCATAAATAAAAGTAGAACCGAAATTAAGTGAAGAGTCATGGAGCAAAGAAGAATTAAGTTGAAAACTTAGTTACACGTACTGATTGGACATCATGTCTTAACTCAATCAATCAGAAACAAACATACAATTGCCTTTTATGCATTCACCATCAACCAATCTTTCAAACAGAAGCTCAGCACCGACTTAGCTATGCATAAAGCATGCCACAAATAAACCAATTTTCTTGGACGACAAACATTAAAGAAGTACGCATAATTCATGGCCCATGGGTACAATTTATGTAACTATTATTGGTAATCCACTAATCCCTAATCATATTTCTTGCATTAAATTAATCTTTGTCTTGGAATTCATGAACGCCCGTCTACACATCAATTATTAGAGAGAGAGAGAGAGACGGCGAAGAACAGAGAAGAGAAGACAACGACGAAGAACATGGGACAACGGTGTTGTTATCTGTTGCCATTTTACGAACCAATTGTTGGGGGAGCTTCTTTTCCTTGCCAGTTGCAACTTAACTACACTGTTTATTCTCTCCACACACTTGGAGGGTGTTTGGCAAACTCTCTCACATTTTCTAACAAAAAATTACATAGTACTGTTTATGAATTAAAAAAATAAAAAATAAATGATTGGTATGGAGAAATGAAAAAGTGGTATTGAAAAGTGGAAAAAATTTGTTTTATAGTAATTTTTTATTTGAATAATAAACGATGTGATATAAAAAGTGAATTATTTGATATGTTTTTTGTTGGAAAAAAAAATGAAGTGAATAATGTAGTGAAATGTAGGGGAATGTGAATGAATGGTTTGTTGTTTAGAGGGTGTTTGGCAATATACAACACATTCCCCCATGTTCACATTCCCCACTTCACATTGCACTGTTTACATATTAAAAATAAATAAATAAATGGTTGATATGAGAAAATAAAAAAGTGATATTGAAAAGTGAAAAAATTTGTTTTGTAGTAATTTTTTTTATTTGAATAGTAAATTATGTGATATAAAAAATGAATGATTTGATATATATATTTTTTAAAAATGAAGAGAATAGTGTAGTGGAATGTGGATGAATGTGATAAAATGGGATGTTGTTTAACAAACAAGGCTTGGTGAGGGAGCGTGTGTTAGAAACCAAAAAAAGTGCTCTGTTTTTTTTTAAAATTTTTTTTTAATTTTTAATATTGTTCTTAAAGTTTGTATTCAGACAATGAAATCATAAGCAGGAAAAGCCACTCATTATAGTTTCTTTTTGCATCATGTGTTAGAGCACTAGCAACAGATGTCCTATATGTCATTCCCTTCTCTATGTTTAGGAAAAATTTCAAAATAATCACAAAAACTTACTCATATCAGATTCTCTATATTTAAGCAACCCTTATACATTATTTTAATATAAACATTTCTCTTTTTTCTCTCGTCTTTCATATTTTTGTCTTTAATTGAGGATTGTGTTAGAATTTTGTGAAAAAAGTGAGGGTAAGTAGGGAACTTGTATTTTCTAAAGAAATAATATTTTAATGATATAGGAAAATGTAAGGGAAGTTATTGTAAAATATATTTTTATAAGGAAGCAAAAAATAGTTTTGTTCCCTAAACTTAAAGAAAATCAAAGGGAAGCTGCTGCTAGTGGCTCATGGATCCACATGAACATATGGAAACAAACAAATGGTGACATCCCGTGGCACCCTGCATGCTGAGCCAAACAAATAAACAAACAACCAAAAGGAATCAAACAAAGGTTGATGATAAAAAGTGGGCTGCTGAAAATGATGATATGCCATTTATGGGGATTGATTCAATGAATTCTATTTTGAGTATTATTCCTTTCTCTCAGACATGGGAAGCACGAACACAAGGAGATTGCAATTTTATTAACTTATACAGGCTATAGATTTTCAAGGCAATCTATTCAAAACCAAGCAATTTCTTTGTTTAACATTTCAATGTTAAGGCAAATTAGCTTCTCATTTAAGGACACAACATACAAAACCTCTGTCAACTTCAATGATACTACGTATCCTCATTTATAGACCATCAGTAGCAGCAGAGGATAAAAGCTCAATTGCAAAACTTGTTACTTTTTTTTTAATTTTTTATTTTATAAAGGGTATTATTTTTGTTCATTTGCGTATTGTAGAGAATAATACGCGGCATGAGGCAGGCCATACATGCATGATACATACAAAGCAAAAGGCATCAATATCCAGATAATGCCCTCCATAATTGCTCACATCAACCACACCGCAGAAGGATCAAAGTTATCTAACCATTGATAGAATTGAAGTTCTCCAACAATGGCCTCCCTGGGAAACTCACTTGGTACGTGCATTCCTACACCTTGCATGCACTCTTTTTTCCACTAATTAAGTTAGCAACTTATGATGTTCTTCTTCTTATTCTATGAAGTAATAAATTAATGTTTTTCTTTTGTGCTGGTCATTAAAGATTTGTCCCACAATAAACGAAGAACCATTTTTTATTTTTATTTTATTTGCTTTTTGTCTTCGAGTTGGTTTTAGAAATGAAATACAGTTTATTTATTCTTATGTAAACTTTTGAAAAGATCTTCAACAGAATCCTAGATAGAAAAATCATCACCTTTTCCTTTGTATCCCCTCCTCTGCTTCGTTCTGCTTTATGATTTTTAATTCATGTTGTCCCTTATCAATGGATATGTAGGGGGATTCTTTTGGAAGTGTGACAAAGAATTTGGTTTGGGTTCTTACGACATTCAAAGGACTATTGTAGACGGTGTGAATCTCCTCTTCCTCTGTGTCTTCTATCTACTTTTGGTTATAGAATCTAGAAGAAATAATTGTATTAGTGGTGCAAATGGAAGGGACTGGTTCACAATAGTCGTTTCAATCTGCTGTATTCTTACTAGCACTGCATGCTTTAGTGCATGTGCATGGGATCTGATAGCTAAAAATGATGAATTCAATCGTCTGAGCTCGTTGGTTTACTTTGTTAGAGGACTAGTTTGGATCACTTTTACAGTTTCCTTGCTGGTTCAAAGGTCAAAATGGATCATAATTCTAAGCTCCATCTGGTGGGTCTTTTGCTTTTTACTAGTTTCGGCTCTAAATATCGAAATTCTAATGAGAGAGCATAGTATTCAGATTCTTGACATAATGCTATGGTCTGTGAACTTTTTACTTCTTTTTTGTGCTTTCAGAAACATCAATCATTTAATATACCAACACACTCCTGAGAAGACTCAATCCGAGCCACTATTGAAAAAAAAGGATGAAAATGGCCTGCATACTAAGCTAGGCCAGGCCAGTTTCCTTAGCAAATTGACATTTTCTTGGATTAGTTCTTTACTTTCCCTGGGTTATTCTAAACTATTAGCTCTTGAAGACATCCCTTCTTTAGTTTCTGAAGATGAAGCGAATTTAGCCTACCAGAAGTTTTCTGATGCATGGGAATCCCTTCTGAGGGAGGGGAGCTCAAGCCAAACAAGCAACCTAGTTCTTCAGGCCATAGCAAGAGTTCATCTAAAGGAAAATATATTTGTAGCCATTTGTGCATTTCTAAGGACAGTTTCTGTAGTTGTTTCTCCTCTGGTGCTCTATGCTTTTGTAAACCATTCAACTAATAGCCATGAGGAAGATCTGTATGAAGGACTTTCTATAGTGGGGTGTCTAGTTCTTGCCAAGGTGATAGAATCATTCTCTCAAAGGCATTGCTTCTTCCAATCAAGGAGGTCAGGGATGAGGATGAGATCAGCCTTAATGGTGACAGTCTATCAAAAGCAGTTAATGCTTTCTAGTTTGGGAAGGAAAAGGCACTCAACAGGGAAGATTGTGAACTATGTTGCAGTTGATGCCTACAGAATGGGTGAATTTCCTTGGTGGTTCCATTCAACATGGAGTCTTGGATTGCAACTTTTTCTAGGCGTAGGTGTTCTTTTTGGGGTTGTTGGTATTGGCGCTCTTCCTGGTTTAATCCCTCTTCTCATATGTGGATTTGTTAATGTGCCATTTGCAAAGATGCTACAAAAATGTCAATCCCAATTTATGATTTCCCAAGACTCAGAACCACTTCTGAGATCCTAAACAGTATGAAAATTATAAAGTTGCAATCATGGGAGGAGAAGTTCAGGAACCTGATTGAAAGCCTCAGGAACAATGAATTCAAATGGTTAGCTGAAGCACATTTTAAAAAGGCTTATAGCACCCTATTGTATTGGATGTCTCCAACCATCATTTCTTCAGTTATCTTCTTCGGATGTGTCATTTTTAGGAGTGCTCCACTAAATGCTAGCACAATTTTCACAATTCTAGCAACATTAAGGAGCATGGGAGAACCTGTCAGAATGATACCAGAGGGTCTTTCCATTTTGATCCAAGTCAAGGTCTCTTTGGATCGTCTAAATGTCTTTCTTCTCGATGATGAGCTCAAAAATGATGAAATCTTTAGAACCCCATTACAGAATTCAGATAAGAGTGTTAAAATTCAATATGGCAATTTCAGTTGGGATCCAGAACCTATACTTCCAACTCTCAGAGAAATAAATTTGGAAATAGAATGGGGGCAGAAAATTGGAGTTTGTGGGCCAGTTGGAGCAGGGAAATCATCACTTTTATGCTCTATACTTGGGGAGATACCGAAGGTTTCAGGAACTGTGAGTTACAAATAAAGTAGTAAGTGAATTATCATGAACTAAAATGCATGTACGTGACTAATTTTAATCTTTTGAATCATGCTGACAGGTCAATGTATATGGATCCATTGCCTATGTTTCTCAAACTTCTTGGATCCAAAGTGGGACAATCCGTGATAACATACTCTTTGGAAAGCCTATGGATCAAACAAGATATGAGAATGCCATAAAAGCGTGTGCTTTAGATAAGGATATCAATAGTTTCGACCATGGTGATCTCACGGAAATAGGTCAGAGAGGGATCAACATGAGTGGAGGGCAGAAACAGAGAATTCAACTTGCTCGAGCTGTCTACAACAATGCTGATATCTATCTCCTAGATGACCCTTTTAGTGCAGTAGATGCTCATACTGCTGCATGTTTATTTAATGTAAGAAAAGTTTCTTCTCAATCAAGGAAACTAGACACTAACGCCTCTTCTTTTTTCTTTTTTTCTTTTTTAATTTTTTTACATTTTACTCATTTCAAAAGATGAAAATGCAGGACTGTGTCATGGCTGCTCTAAAAAAGAAAATTGTCATTTTAGTGACTCATCAAGTGGAGTTTCTCTCAAATGTTGATCAAATTCTGGTAAAATTTAATTGGAAATCTCTCAAATGTGCGTGTGTGTGTATATAAAATATGTACATATGTATTTGTTTTAAGTTAACTGAACTAAACACATGTTTATGCACCTTTTAGGTTATGGAAGGCGGGGAAATTACTCAATCAGGAAGCTATGAGGAGCTCTTGACAGCTGGGATGGCATTTGAACAACTTGTGAATGCTCACAGAGATGCAATGACAGTACTGGATCCTTTAAATAATGAGAGTCATGGAGAACTTCAGAAGGTAGATATTGTTCAGATAGAGCAGTGTCAAGGGTGGTCTTACCTCACGAAGGGAAACAGTGAGGGAGACATTTATGTGAAGGGTGTACCGGGAGTACAACTAACAGAAGAAGAAGAGAAGGAGATTGGTGATGTTGGGTGGAAACCTTTCTGGGACTACATTCATGTCTCACAGGGATTGCTTCCTCTATGCTTAAGCTTAATAAGTCAGTCTATTTTTACTGCCCTTCAAGCTGCTTCAACTTATTGGCTAGCTCTAGGCATTCAAATTCCTAGAATTACTTATGGCATGTTGATTGGAGTTTACACTGCAATTTCAACACTTAGTGCTGTCTTTGTATATCTAAGGACATTATTTGCAGCCCATCTTGGATTAAAAGCTTCTACAGCCTTCTTCTCTGGTTTTACTAATGCTATTTTTAAAGCTCCCATGACGTTCTTTGACTCAACCCCAGCTGGGCGGATTTTGACCCGAGTAAGATTTCTTCGAAATTAACAAAACTTAAAAATTATTTTCACCCATTCATGCCAATATTTATATCTTGCAGGCTTCGTCAGATTTGAGTATTTTGGATTTTGACATACCTTTCACCATTGTCTTCTTGGCGGTTTCTGCTATTGAACTCCTTACAATGATTGGAATCATGGCCGCAGTCACATGGCAGGTTCTTATTGTAGCTGCCCTGACTATGGTAGCTGCAACATATGTTCAGGTAAAATCGATATTTTAGTTTTTATTTCTTCAACCTTTCTTGCCTCACCAACAGAATATAAGAGCTAAATTATAGGTTTTGTTAAAAGGGTTACTATCTAGCCTCTGCAAGGGAACTTGTAAGGATCAATGGAACAACAAAGGCCCCCATTATGAATTATGCAGCTGAGACATCACTCGGGGTAGTCACTATAAGGGCCTTTAAGATGGTGGACAGGTTCTTCCATAGCTACATAAAGCTCATCGACACGGATGCCGGTCTTTTCTTTCATTCTAATGCAGCCATGGAGTGGATAATTCTAAGAGTAGAAGCACTTCAGAACTTGACCCTTTTCGCCGCGGCTTTGCTCCTAGTTTTACTTCCTAAGGGTTATGTGGCTCCAGGTAACATCAATTCATTATTTTAAATTGGGAATTTTAAGATGTTGAAAAACGTTTAATTATTTTCCTTTTCTTTTGGTGTATGCAGGGCTTGTAGGGCTTTCTCTTTCATATGCTTTGACATTAACAAGCACCCAAATTTTTTTGACTAGATGGTATTGCAACTTATCAAACTACATTGTCTCAGTTGAACGGATCAAACAATTCATGCATATTCCTTCTGAGCCTCCAGCAATTGTGGAGGGCAGAAGACCACCATCTTCATGGCCTTCAAAGGGGAGGATAGAGTTGCAAGCTCTAAAGGTAAGGAAACTAATCAGTCATGCATATACATGAGCTTTCATCACTTAAGTTGCTCTCTAAAGGTAAGGAAACTAATACTTGAAAACTTGCACCATAAATTTAAATGTGACGATTCTTTTTTATTATTATTATTACTGGTTTCAGATAAGATATCGTCCAACTGCTCCATTAGTTCTCAAGGGGATTACTTGCACATTCAAAGAAGGGACTAGAGTAGGAATTGTGGGAAGGACAGGGAGTGGAAAATCTACAATAATAAGTGCTTTATTTCGTTTAATAGAGCCTGCAAGCGGGACGATTCTTATAGATGGGCTTGACATATGCTCTATTGGTCTCAAAGATTTGAGGAAAAAGCTAAGCATCATCCCCCAAGAACCAACTCTTTTTCGGGGTAGTGTTCGAACTAACTTGGATCCACTAGGCCTTTACTCGGATGCCGAAATATGGAAGGTGAGCCAACCGATCTTTCTAGAGGCTAATCAATAAGTTTTGGGGCAACCAAAAGTAAGAAAACCAATTTGCAGATGGTTTTATGCATAATGTACTGATATTCCATAACCTTTTCAATTGCATATAGGCTTTAGAGAAGTGTCAGCTCAAGGCAACAATTAGCAGCCTGCCAAATCTGCTAGACTCATCCGGTGAGTAGTTGAATCCATTTAAATTAGATGCAATTCTAAGGCACATTTGCTTGTATTTATATATCTAATCCTGGTTTATTCAACAGTGAGTGATGAAGGAGAAAATTGGAGCATGGGGCAACGACAACTGTTTTGTCTTGGAAGAGTCCTTCTTAGGAGGAACAAAATTCTAGTTCTAGATGAGGCTACTGCTTCCATTGATTCTGCAACGGATGCTATTCTGCTGGGAATTATTAGGCAGGAATTCTCTGAAAGCACAGTGATTTCCGTAGCACATAGAGTCCCAACTGTTATGGACAGTGACATGGTCATGGTCCTCTCTTATGGTATGCTTCCTTTTTTCCACTTCTTCCTAATATAGCATATGAACAAGATCATATATGATCAAATTAAAAACACCCATTTTTTTTTATTAAAAAAGCAATGTAAATTGCAGACAAAAAAATACGTTGACACTTGCAATTTAAAGTTGTTTAGGTTACTATGAACAAGAAGTTGCACAAATTTTTAAATTATATAATATACTTAATTACATATAGGATGCTCATGACAGTGGAATAATATTCCTAAGCAGTGTCTGTTGGTTTGTATGGCAGGGAAGCTGGTTGAGTATGATGAGCCTTCAAAACTTATGGAGACCAACTCCTCTTTCTCTAAGCTTGTAGCTGAATACTGGTCCAGCTTCAACAGAAATTCCTACCAAAATTTCAACAACAATTAATCAAGATGAAGAAATATGGGAGAAAATCTTCTGATTTGTTGGATGATTAATTATGTGGTATTCAATATTGTCTTAAAAAAGGGAAGTCAAAAATCACATGCACAACTGCGTTAGATTGGGTGAAAAAACCGATATATATTTTTTATTGAGAAATATTATTTAGTATATTGATATACAACTGTCATAATTCTCTCCAAACCCTAACTTTGTGGGAGCATAATTCTTAATTAACATGCCCAAACAAAAGGAAAATAATCTACAATATATTTGTACAAACTGAGGAGGCTCCATTCTCCTGTATTTGCAACTGATGGGCTGCCCCCATCAATTTCTATAAGTATTTTGCATGATTTTGTTGTATAAGATTACTCTAAAACTACCAACGATCATTTAATTCTAGAGGTTTATGCCCTACACTACGATATATAAGGTTGTTATCAGTAATGAATCACCAAGAGAATCAACCATTAATCACACTGAATAAAATTTCACCAAAAAAAAGAAACACACAATCATCATTTCATCAATACCAAACTTAATGAGTTTCCTTTTATGCTTTAATTTTGTAATCTCGCCTGCCATCAAACGTTGTAATTCTAGTCTATATACTGTCATGTGTAAGATACAAATGTGTGGGAAAACTTACTCAAGAAAATACCAAAGGGTCCATTTGGAATAGACTTTCCAAGTGATTTTAGGTTTAGAAGTGGTTGATGTGATATAAAATAGATTTTATTTTTATTTTTTTTGTATTAAAAAGTTAAAAAGTTTTGCTTTGTAGTGGGCTTTTTGTTTGAATAATAATAAAAAGTAACAAAAAAATGATTAATGTGATATAAATTAAATTTTTCTTAAAAAAATAAAAAAAGGGACTTCGGCTAAGTCCATTGCCAAAGTCCCAAACGGAGCCAAATTTGATTCTATAATCAGATGGTAGTATAACCAATAATATATAAGAGCGGACCTACAAGGCTACATGTCAAGTTGGGGGTTCTTGCTTGGTAACCTCAAAAAATTGTGAAGTCCTTATAAAAATATGATTTTTTTATAATTTTCTATACTACGATGACGATCTCGGCAATGATGACTTTTTTCACACCTTTAGATGTAGCTTTATGAAGAAATTGCTAAAGATGGGTTAACAAGCTTTTTAGTAGGGCTAGTAATTTTTACACGATCTGCAAAAACGATACGAATACAATACGAATAAATAAGTAATGGGTTTGGGCTAATCGGGTTCGGGTCTTAATCGAGTTTACCCGTTTAAGACCTGCGAATTTTCGTGTCTGGCGGGTCTACCTGTTAGACCCGGCTAATGGTAGGTACCCGCTAAACCTGATTACTGTTTGGGTCTGGCAGGTACCCGCGTACCCGCAAACCCGGTTACTGTTCACTTTTCTTCTTCTTCTTTTTTTTTAACATATAAAAAATAAAAAATAAAAATTCCTAAACTAAACTAAACTAAACTAACCCTAAGCCTAGTGTAAAATTGGTATTATACATGTATAATTATAATTTAGGAATAAATATAAAATTGGTCAATTAGGTTGGCTTAATTTATAAATTCCATTATATAATTATGGGGAAAATACGTTTTAGCCCCCTCAACTAATACCCATTTACGTTTTAGTCCCCTAAAATATCAACAGTTGTTAAATGGCCCTCCAACTACCAAACAGTTACGTTTTAGCCCCCTCCGTTAGTTTTTGCCGTCAAAGTGGATGGAAGCATCCAAAACGACGTAGTTTGGATGCTTCCATCCAAACTTGACGGCAAAAACTAACAGAGGTGGCTAAAACGTAACTGTTTGGTAGTTGGGGGGGCCATTTAACAACTGTTGATATTTTAGGGGGCTAAAACGTAAATGGGTGTTAGTTGAGGGGGCTAAAACATATTTTTCCCTATAATTATTATTAGATAATCATATGATTTAAGGATCAATTAATCATGTAATATAATCATATAAATTCCAATAACAATACATTAATAATTCAATTGTGGTTAAAAGTAACACATTGTTGAATCCAATGTTAATTACTTAATTTGATGTTATATGAATGACATTATCATTGTACATGAATACTATGTTTAAGTATTTAAATTATCATTAAATTATATGATTAAGTATTGATCTTATACATTTGTATTATTCAATATATATAATTATAATTTATAACGTATATGGACTTATAACATACACTAGAAGTGAGAATGAAGTTTCTAGTTAATTATTGTATTAGTATCAATTTGTATACTTATATAATATTATATATGTATAATTTGTTATTAGATGATCATAAGATTTAATGATCAATTGATCATGTGATATAATCATATAAATTCCAATGACAATACATTAATACTTTAATTGTGATTATAAGTAACACATTGTTGAATCAAATGTTAATTACTTAATTTGATATTATACGAATGTCATTATCATTGTACACGAATACTATGATTAAGTATTGATCTTATATATTTATAATTATATTATTTAATATGCATATAATATAATACTATTGAATTAAGTATAACCCATATAACATATATTATTTAATTACTATTATATGAATTTAAATATATATAACTATTTTTTGTAATATATTTTGTGTATATATATGCAAGATATTTGAACGAGCTAATAATTTGTTAATAATTAAATTAACAATGTTATTTGTATTATTACTACATTTTTTAAAAAGAAAAAAAAAAAGTGTTTTAAGTTTTTTAAACGGGTCGGGTCGGGTCTACCTGATAGGATCCGATTATTTTAAACGGGTAAAATGGGTCGTGTCGGGTTACCTGGTTATTTTTGTGTCACAATCGTGTCAGTCCCGATTATTCGTTTAGCTAAGCGGGTTGTGTCTGGGTATAGGCTAATCGTGTAACGGGTACCCGTGGGTCGTAAACGAGTCATGTATAAGTACCTGTTTTGCCACCCCTACTTTTTAGTACTTAGTTTTCAAGTTTTTATTTTTTCCCACATAAATAACTTAGGTAAATCCCAGTTTAGTACCTCCATCACCATTTTACCAGCCAAATTAACGGACTGCAATGGGGGTGGTTTCAGCTACCCCTACAGAGGGTTTGAGAGTCGTTCGACCACTCTCATGGCCTCTAGGGGTGGCTCGGCTACCTCCAAGGCAAGAACAAGCAAATATACCAGCCAAATTAACGGACTGCAATGGGGATGGTTTCAGCTACCCCTACAGAGGGTTTGAGAGTCGTTCGACCACTCTCATGGCCTCTAGGGGTGGCTCGGCTACCTATAAATAAGAAAATATACTTCGACATTCCCAGGCGTGGCTGTTAAGGCTTAGAACAAGCAAATGCTTTGATACGATCATACGAACCTTGTTAGGATTTTGCTAACATTGAGTCTTCAACTTCAAGAACAAAGAACAAGAAGTTCGAGTGTATGTGTTTGGGATGTCTTAAAGTCATCAAGATATTTTTTGGAGAAACTTCATTTACCTCCCACAAACTTACGCATTTTTCGCAGATACTTCCCCATTGTTCAAAATCTCTCACTTTGGTGTATTGAACTTTGATTTCCTTCTACTTTCCTTATTCGTTAGAATTTTCTATTAAATTCTAACAGAAAGGTGTGAAATTACTAAAATATCATTAATAATTTTTCTTATTTTTTTTGGTTTAATTTAACTACAATGTTTAGTGGCAATGAGTAAGTAAAATTTCTCTCTCTCTCTCTCTCTCTCTCTCTCTCTTTATATATATATATTGAAGTGACAAGACATTGTTCACAATTCACAAGACATCACAATTAATTACAATGCACAAGCCACGGACTTATTTGTGGCTAGTCCTTATTTTGGAAATGGAAGCCAAACTTTACAAAAAATAAATAAATAAATAATAAAAGAAAAAAATACACTTTATCCTTAAAATTAATCGTACATTTACACTTTTAACTCTAATGTTTAAAATATGACATTTTATCCCCCTAAAGTATTTAACATTGACACTTGATCTCATGAAGTACATTTTACCTCCCTTGAAGTATTTTGAATTGACACTTTACCCCCTGAAGTATTTTGAATTGACACTTTACCCCCAAAACTTAATTACTCTGCGGGGTAAAGTGTCAACTCAAAATATTTCAGAAGGGTAATATGCACTTCATGGGGTCAAGTGTCAATACTAGATACTTTGGGGGGGGGGGGGGGGAAAATGTCGCCTTTTAAACATTTGGGTTAAAAATGCAAATGGGTGAATAGTTTAGAGGGATAAAATGGATACATATCATAATTCAAAATTTAGCATTTTTTTTTAAAAAAAAAAAATTAAATTGAATCACCCAAAGTTTTTTTTTTTTTTTTTTTTAAAGATGGATAAATTTAAATTGATTACATACCAGGATAAATGTGACATCATAATTAATTAAAGCTATTCCCTAGTTAATTGTTGGATATACACGGTTTAAACTTTAAAGTGTTAAAACATATTTGCAAGAATAGCTTTTGCATTATATAATTAATTTTTATTTTTTTGGATAATCTCTATCTCTATCAAAGTAAATTAAGCAAAATTGATTTTTTAGACGTTATCTGGAAACAACTCTTTAAAAAAAAATCATTTTCAGCATGCATACCGCATTAAAAAATGGATGATCATTGTGTATCTAGAAACTCTAACTCATAAGATGATACTTGGATGGTTATGAAGCTCTCAATAGATTTAATTTATTGATTCAGATGGAAAGAAGTAATTCTTTAATCTACAATGAGTTCTAACTGCAAGACATCTCATCCCGTAAATAAATTTTGAAATTTCTCAGACTACCCTAATTAGATTGAACTCAATCACTTGCTATTGAAATATATAATTAAAATTTATAAATAAAAAAAAATTATTTCGATAGTTATATTTTGTCCCTCATAAATAAAAGTTTTGGCTTCGCCACTGTCTATAGTTATACACCGTTGTTCAATTTAACAAAATTGACCTAAACAAACATTATCATTTGCATGCATATATATGTTAGAATATATGAAAAATATATAATATTATTTTTGTATATTTCATATATTATTTAAACAACATCAATGCTATTTAATTTTGTTCCATTTGAACGAGGATGTATGGTCCATTAGGAGAATAAGGGATAGTACATTATCCTATATAATTCGGACCCATACTCCTTATTGAAGCTAAGTTTGAGTTCCACTCAAACTCAACTACTAAGGATAATATTAAAGTCAAAATCAATGATAAGCTGGAAGTAACGTGAATTTTTCCTTCCAGTAATGTTCATCAAGCCCGCCATTATTCTCTCCTTTATTTTTGCTGTTTTCTTTTTGGGACTGTCTTCGTCTAGGGTTCGTGGCCTCATCATCTGACATGCCGCCATGGTCATCCCTGTCCCTGAACTTAGAGTGAGAACGCTCTTTTGCAGCATGATGGTGATTGTGTTCCCTGAATGGGTTGCAAACTTTCCCAGTCCTCTCTCGTTTCTTCTCGTCGACGATGGAGCCCTTAATCGCAGTCCATATTCCGGAGGCTTTTCTTGTTGGCGCATCATAGTTCGGTTTGGACATCCTGTTTGGCCATGGATGATTACCCCACAATTGAAGCAGAATTTTGGTAGTCTCACATATTGGAATGGAATCCACCTAGTTTTCCCTTGCAACTTTAGCATTCGTCCTCATGCAAGAGGTTTTCTGAGATCTACACGAACTCTCACTCGTAGGGATTCACTCTACCCTACACCTTTTCCATCTGTGTCCACTGCTTCCACTTCGCCTACCGACGCGCTGATCAATTTTCCTGTTTCTCTCCTTATACAACCTAATGGTAGATTCCCCATCCTAACCCAAAAGGCAGCATGATCAAACATCAATTCACCAGGGGATGTGAGGCCGTCAAAATCTTCAAAGAGAACGAGTATAGGTGAGCATAACCCGCAAAACCGCCCCGCCTTAACCCTATTTGCCTCGAAAATCACAGATTTTTAGTTATTTTTATTTGGTACGGGCTGGGAAAAAAAAAAAAAAGAACTCAACCCATGCGGGTCGGGTTGGTCCGCGGGTATAGTTTTTAAAAAGAGGCGGGTATCCGACCCGACCCGCCTTAGCCTCAGTATAAAAGGAAAAAAAGAAAAAAAAAAACCTAGATCTACTTTTAGACGCATCCTCCCTCCCTCTCCTCTCACTCTCTCTCTCGCTCCCTGCTCCCTCTCTCTGCTCTGTCTCTGTCTCTCACAATCTCACTCTTACTCGTCTCTCTTGCAAGTCGCACCCCTCAAGCCGAGTCTTCACCTGCTTGCTGCAAGTTGAAGTTGAGCCGAAGCAACCGATTGGTTTGGTTTTCTCTCTCTTTCACTCTCTCTCTTCCACTTTCTCTTTCGTTCACTCTTCTACTTCGATTGGTTTGGGTTTGTGGGTTTGAAGGAGATGGAAGGCAGTGATGAAAGTGTGAGAGACGCCTGATGTACAAATTTGATGTACTCGTAATAGCACGAGTCGTTATTCATGTAGTGTTGTGCAAGTACGAGATCGTATCCACAGGGAATTGTGTTTTGCGAAAACTAATTCTATGTCTAAATTAATCTTACTTTAACATAGTTCCAAAAGTGGGTGTTTGTGTTGATCGTAAACATAAACTAGATAAAAATGCTGTAAAGTAAACAAATAAAGTAACTAAGGTTTAAGAGTCCACCTCACCAACTCAAAAACACATGATAATACACTAAGATCACTCATCCGTCTATCGATTTCGCTCTATGCATATTCTATTGTCGTTAATGAAACTAGTTAAACCATTTGATATGTTTACCGTATAAAGAGTTATAACGGATATTGGTTCGAGATTAAATCATCAATTGTAGCATTGATCACAGTGGATACCTCCTCTCACCCCAATCATCCGATGTACCTCCGGATTGGAACACAACGAACGTTGGACATTGGCGCATCACAAACGACAATCAATCACGACTTTCTCACTAAATCGAATTGAAACGAATAAACAATATGTAAATGACGGAAATGAAATGAACATAATGTAAAAACATATATAAAATTAAAGGTATGGCTTCATCTTCAACTTTAGTTGAAGATTTAGCCTCCCATATTTAAAGAGAGACAAGATTAAACTAAAAGTAAACATTAATTAAAGAAAGCAAGTAAAAGTTTGGCGTTAATAGAGGCTAAACAGTGCCAAACAGAGGCATCTGCTCTCAAAAGGCGCCGATAAAACGTAACTTTACAAAATACACAAGAGGTCCTATTTATAGAAAAATATATGCTGTCTGAAAAGAGACGGTGCGCTCAATCGCGAGGTGTGCGCTCGATCGCACTCAACCGTTCCAATATCCCACGGCGTAGCCGAGAATGCGATGGCCTAGGGCAATGTGGGGATCTCGGGAGTACGTGGATGCGCTCGATCACAACCCATGCGCTCGATCGTGATACGCTCGATCCTGGTCCACAAGCTCGATTGCAGGCACGCTCGATTGTGAGTCTGTGTGCTCAAGCGCACAGGCAGGGACTCCTTGCTTCACTTCCACCTTTTACAACACTTTGTGGGAAGGGCCTGCAATACAAGAAAACACTAAAACAAGCAAAAACATTGGAAAACAACAAAGTTAAGGGCTTAACAAACAAAAATTAAGGGGTCCAAATAAATACCATTTGGCACTCATCATCGTCAGCGACCATAAACTCCACCAAGAAGACACTCTCTCCTAGAATTTTGAAGGAAAGGGTTTCCTTCATTTTCCACCACCTTAGAAGGGTAGATTTGATTGTTTCTTTACTCACGATTCTGTCTACAATCAGTTTGCCAACAACGCAAAGGGAACCATGTGCAACAACGTTTCGCCATTCTTCGACTGGGGCTTCCAATTCCAGACTTTCATCCTCCACCAGTGATAGCTTCAACCACATTGTAGATATATCCTCCGCCATTTTGAACCTCTCCAATCCGACGAAACAGATCAAACGAATACTTCCACAAACTCAACCAGTCGTGGAAAACAGTTCCTCCTCCTCTAGGTCAGTATAGAGAGAAAACTCAAAAATGAAGTTTTTGTTTGTACGATTCCTCAGTGATCAAACAAGCCCTAATCCAACTTCTCCCTAACAGATTACAGACTAAACGGTAAACACCACCTTAAAGGCTGTATCAACAGTCGTCCCCATTAGGTTCTTTGAAGCTAGAGAGAGCCCTTAACAACACTCACAACACTATCATTCAATACTCAATCGTTCATATCTCCGCCCCTCACCCTATTGAAGAAGGAAGAAAAAACTAGTAGCTTGGAAACATATGAAAATAATATACCTTTACTGTGTTTAAGTCAAAGAGACCCCAACCAAAAAAAAAATGAAAAAAATATAACTTTTATGAACAAAGATCAAGTGCAAAATAGTAATTAAGACAACCAAGATACGAAAATAACCTTGCTTGATTTAAGCATGACGAACAAACAAAATGGGTAAAATTGTAAAGATAATTGTGTATACTGAAAGACAAAAATAGCCTTGTCTTATATAACTACGATGAACAAAGATGAAGGGACATATAGTAATTAAAACAACTGAAAGACAGAAATAACCTCGCTTGAGTTAACCATGAAGAACAAAGAAAATGGACAAAATTGTATTTTCATTATCAAACAAAACTCATTTTAAGTATAAAGATAAAGATTACCGATGCACTTCCCTCCCTCCCTCCAAGAAAATGTCTCCCAAAAAAAGTCCTCTGCGTGCGCCCCATCCTATGATCATGATGCACCACTCAATGAGATGATGATCAAAATCATCGTAGAAATCGACAAGGCCGTCGCCGTTGCCCGTCGTGGGGAACTTAGCTCCTCGCTAGAAGTAATGGATTACTCTGCTTCGCGCTACTCTAAGGAGCAGTCAAAAGAATGGAAAAGAACGAGAGAAGATAGCAAGAGTGAAGAAATGATGTTGTTCAAGATCTTTGAAATGCAATTTGACCAGTTGCATCAAATGTGTTAGCGCAAATCTTAGATTTTGATATGCGAAAAGCCACTACTGAATCTCCAGTATAAATATTTTGAAAATAGTGAGAAAGGGGAAGGAATTTCAGGGTACGAGGAACAAAGTTATCATTCCATGTTGTTGAACCGGTAGAAAGAGCTTGAGAAAGGGTGTGATTGCTTGGAGTTGAAGATCATATTTGAAGGTCTTCTGAAAGAGTCACAAACAAAGAGTTTAGTTTTTAGTCACATAATTAAATAAAATGGTTAAATACCTTTCTCATGTGGTTTAACAACTTTATTTTTTGCCTCATGATTTAGTTTTTATTACATGAGGTACCTCAGGTTTACATAAAAAGGGAAATGATACCTCCGTCTAAATTATGTCTAAAATTTGACAGAAAGCAACGTCCGCACCATTAAAAAATCAACATGTGTCCAAATATTAATTAAAAATACAAAATAAAAATTTTAAAATTTAAAATATTAGAAAATTAGGGGAAAAAAAAAAAAACTGCCTTGGGAACCTGTTACGAAGGAGCTCCATCTATCTTTCAAGATCTCAAAGTGAGCATCCATGGCTCTTATCTCCTGCAAGATCTCAAAGTGAGTATCTAAGATGGATTTTCTCTCAAAGTGGATTTTCTCTCTGTTTCTTTGCTGGAAAATACTAGAGAGGAGCCATGGATGCTCACTTTGAGATCTTGCAAACGTACCATCTCCATTTTACCCACCCGTCTTCACCCCGCCACCAATTTCACAAACAAATTACAAAAATCCGTTATTTTCAAAGTTTCTATTCAAAATAACCGTTTTGCACTTCCCTCGTGAAGTTATCTTTTATTAATTATAATGACGTGTCTTGACGGCCTTATATTTTCGATTAAATTTAAGTTGCATAATTAAATAAAAATGTTGAAAAAGATCACTCTAGGTAGTTAGCGAGTAGCGATAACTTTTTAGTTGTTTTAATTTCAGTTATTTGTCCATTAATATTGCAGAATCGATTAAAATCAAGAAGAATAAACAAATTAATTTGCCTATTAATATAAATTAACCCGTCTTTCACCTGGCCACCAATTTCACACGCATATTACAAAACCTATTATTTTCGAAGTTTTTATTTCAAATAATCGTTTTGCACTTCCCTCCCTCCAAGAAAATGGGTCGCAAGAAACGGTCCTCTGCGTGCACCAAACCCCCATCCCATGATGCACCCTCTCCTTCCACCGATCCCTCACCGCCTGATGAGATGATTAATGTCATCGTAGAAATGGATAAGGCCATCCCCACTGCCTATCATGGGGACCTTAGCATGGCGCTGGAACTAATTGAAGACTGTTTCGGGCTACTCTGAGTCAGCGACTCTTTCACAGCACCAAAGGCGACATTTGTTTTCAGGCTACTTCTCAAAATAGGGAGTCTTCTCAACAGCACCTAAAGAGCGCTCTCGACAACTAATTAGCTCTGTCTAGGCTTGTTTGTTCATTGAATATTAATTCATATATTCTTCTCTGGCTGTCCCCCAGGCAAAATGGGGTGGCCAGCCACCTCTTGTGTTTTTTTTTTTTTTTTTTTTAATTTTTTGATTTAAATTTTAAAATTAATATTTTAATGATGTAAAACGGTGCATTTTGACCCAAACTAATGACTGTTAAAAAAATTTGACGGCAATGATTTTATTGTCATTTCGATTGACCCAAGGAGTAAATTGTCAAAAAAAACAAAAAAAAAACTTAAGGATTAAAAATTTTTGGAGTGCTTACCCAAAGTGTTTAGATATAAATTCTATTATTATTATTATTATGAGAAATTAGGGCTAAAGGGTGTCATGATATTATTTAGATATATAGTATTAGTGGCAAATTTATCTGTTAGGGCTAAAGGGGGCAGGACCCAGGATATTAAGTACATGCTTATATGAAACATAAGAGGCTAGGTTAAGTAATTTTTAGATATAAAACAAAAGTCAACGTGTTTTCGATAAAATTTAAGAATAATTATATTTAAAATACTTCTCATACAAGTTGATGAAATGGTAGTAATTACTTTTTCTTTTTCTTTTTTCTTTTTTTCTTTTTTTCTTTTTTTCTTTTTTTCTTATATAAGTACTGATTTTTACTGCCACACCATCCAATTGTATATAAGAAATTATTATATGATATTACATACCCTAACGTAGTTTCAATCTAGTGAAATAAGATTGTGTCCCTCCAAAGGAAGAGAAATGTTCAAAATAAATAATAATCTCCCACCAATTAAGTATCAAATGCAAATTTAACTACCCTCAAAATGATAGAATAATTCCCTTATTACCTCCTCCACTCCTTTCCATCGATTCCTCTCCTCCTCCAATTCATCCCAACCAAAAATCCTAAACCATAATCTCCTTGATCACTTAGCTTCCCACTCATGAATAACCTTAACCAAATTATCTCCTCACATGGCATCACAGCCGAAGAATTCTCTAAGCTCGAGCCCACCATTAAAACCTATCACACATTCGAGCCGTGCCACAAAACATGCACCTCCCTATTGTCAATCCATGTAGATGCCCCTGCAAGCGTCACATGGCCCTTTGTACGTGATTTTGGAAGCCCCCAAAAGTATAAGCACTTCATCAAAAGTTGTACGGTGGTATCGGGCAATGGAGAGGTGGGGAGCATAAGAGACATCACGGTCATCTCGGGGCTTCCGGCCTCAACGAGCACCGAAAGACTGGAGGTTCTAGACGATGAGAACCGCATTCTGAGCTTCAGGGCTGTCGGGGGAGACCACCGGCTTCATAATTATCACTCTGTTACGTCGGTCAATGAGATGGTCAGTGGGGAAGGAAAGGTTTACACGATCGTTTTGGAGTCGTATGTTGTGGAAATACCGGAGGGGAACACTGCTGAGGATACTAGGATGTTTGTGGATACAGTTGTGAAGTTGAACCTTGTTAAGCTTGCAGATCTGGCTATGGCTTCTTGGAACATGAAGGGATGATGATGATGATGATGAACAGTGATCATGGCATGATGGAAATGACGATCGATGCTTAAGAAGATCATGATGGTGGTGGATATGCATGGTATATTGGGTCTAGCCTTCTAAGCATGGTGGTCTTATTTTTGTTATGGATATTTTGGTAGCGTGCGGAGTCTGCGGACACTGCTAATACTTGTTTATTTGGCAAGTTGGAATTTTTTTTTTTATCTTGCTATAATATTATATTGCAAAGTAATTTTTTTTAGATCCATATTATATTATATTACAAGTTGGATCGGAAGTGTGGGTACATTTTTATTTGCATATGATTTGATCTCTGTACTATTTTATTTCGTGTTGGATCTGTTCTTAGGGAGTCCATCATTTTTCGGTTTCTAAATCCTTTTATGGAGTGATAAAGATTTTCTCTTGTAACTTTTTTTTTTTTTTTAATTCAATTAGAAAATATATATATGTATATATATATATGCACACGTACATGCATGGAGAGAGAAGCTTCTTTAATTTTATTCTTTTCCAAAATATGTTAATATTGTTTAGGGTTGTTAATTGATGCAATTTACTAATTAACTTTTCTTAAAAATAATATTTCTAAAGGTCATATTTTTCAATGGTCAATTTTATTTTTTTTTTCAAACGTCATTCTTTTTTTTTTATGTTTACACAAGGGAATGGAGATGAGAGATTCAAATTAATGATTTTTTATTTATTAGACGTGGTCCACAGTCAATTGAACTACTCTCAACGATGTATGTGTAGAGATAGATAAATGAAAATAGGAACGAGAAAATTCTTAAAGAGAGAGAGAAATAAAATAAAATATATATATATTAGTTAGCTAATAGTGTAGATGGTGATGTGGTGAGACACTACAGGTGGGCCAGATGGTGATGTGGTGAAACACTACAGGTGATGTGGCAGTCAGATTTGGGTCGTCACTTTTAAAGGTTGTACAATCGGGTCGGCCAGCTAATGGACCAAGTGTTTCAAAGCAAATCAAGATCTGTATAGGCCCGTATTTCATCAATATGGGCTAAAGGTTAAACTGTCCTATGTTTGGGCCTCCTCCAGCTGTCACCCAATCCAAGCCTAACCTTGGAAACAAAGAATACAAAATAATAATAATAATAATAATAATAATAAATTAAATTACTGCCAATAAACTCATGATCCAAAATATTTTCCACTAAACTCAAAAAATAAAATAAAATAATCCAAAAGCCATCCTATCAAATTAAGCTTTTAAAAAGAGAAAAATGTAATCACTTAATCATTACTTTAACACAATAAAGAGTATTTATTTTTATTTTTATTTAATTGTCCTTAACCACTCTACTTCAGCCTTTTGTGCTTTTTCCATTTTATTTATGGCACTAAATATTTAACCCCAATATGTCAAAAACATTAGAGTTGGTGATACAAGAAAACAAAGTTACACCCTTATATCCATTTTATATTAGGCTAGTCTAATTTGGCACTCATATTTCAAATTGGACTGCATCATGATCATAATAATTTACTACATTTTCACTTTCACTGTCACTCTAAATTTGGTAGTCATTTTTAATTTTGTGATGGCTTTATTCGCACACTACATCAAGTGACATTTTTTATAAGTCACTTCTTCTAAGATTTGAACACATGATGCGGTATCTACTCTAATCAAACATGAAAAGTTAAGCTTTTAGTCCTATTTCATATTAGACAGACTCAATCTAACGCCCATACCTTAAATTACGTTCACACCAAGATGTTATCATATTACGAAGATTTGTGCATGAATGAATATCAAATGGTAGGCAGATGAGACTCATGTCAGGGAGTATTGATTACCATTGAGCAGATTAATTGAAAAGACACAAAGGATCCTGCTTTATTTGGTGTCAACTGTCAAATACATCTCCTATAACACCAAAGACAGAATGCAGCAAATACCTAGGGTAAAAAGCTAGGCAATAGAGATAGTGTTCAATCACTCTCTATCTCTCTCTCTCTCTATATATATATACACGTTCACTTTGATGACTGATGTGATCGTGTGGTTGATCAAAAAGGACAAGGACAGGGATTTTAACAACAGAAATGAGTGATAATGGCTGAATCCACTATGAAAAGATAAGAAAAAGGCTGCTGTTAGTGGACTGGTCTATTAGGCTTTGTTTGGAAATAGTAGAAATGGACTGAAATTGTAACAGATTTAATTGATGTAAAGAAAAAAATAAGAATATTTTGTATAGAAAAGTTAAATTTTTTGTTTTGTAGTGATTTATTTATTTGAAAAGTGATTGATGTGATATAAAAAAGTAAGAATGTTGAGGTTGATTTTGAAAAAATTTTGTTGAGACTTACAAAGTCCAGTCTGGTTACTGTTCCCAAACAAAACCTTACATTGTGTTGAAATTTATAGGGAATATAAAAATATGACGATGAAAGCAGTTCACTACCGTAAACTGCTCTCTGGACCATATTGTGCTCTAATTTATTTAATTAATTAATGTTTAGGGGTAATTATTATTTTTCTGAACTATCACTCGATTATTATATATCTCTATTAACTATCAATTTTACATTACGTCTCCATCAAACCAGTGGCGGAGCCAGGAGTTGATCCTTGAAGGTGCCGTTGTTTTTTTTTTTTAATATATTATATATGATAAAAACAATTTAAAATAGAAATGAAATGTTTTATTACACAATGTGTGTAAGAAAAATTATATCGGAGAAACTGTATCAATATTAATATATTAGTAAGATAACATATAGGTACAAATAAAAAAATAAAAAAATAAATAAATAAAGAAGGGTTAAAGTCGTGCAAAGCCTAAAAACAGATAGTGACAATTTTTTATTTTTTATTTTTTGTTTGCTAAAAAGCCCTTTTATAATTCAACCCATTTAAAAAACTATCAATTTTCCAACTAAAAACACACAATTTTGAATGCAAAGCCTAAAAACACATGGTCTCCCTTTAGTGGTGGCCAATTATTTTCCCATTAGCTTGTTTGGATTGCCATCACTTGACACGTGGTAATGGAAATAAGAGATTCTCAAGGCTTCCGTTGCTATTCCACTTTCCCAAATTCAATCTTCCAACAACTTTTATCCCAATTTAGACATAGTTGTTTGCTATGTTGTATACCTCTTACAGAAAACAAAAGGAAAAGAAAGAGGAGAAGAAGAATTATTATTTTTTTGGGTGTTGTGTGGAACTTGTAGGAAAAANGATCCAAAATATTTTCCACTAAACTTAAAAAATAAAATAAAATAATCCAAAAGCCATCCTATCAAATTAAGCTTTTAAAAAGAGAAAAATATAATCACTTAATCATTACTTTAACACAATAAAGAATATTTATTTTTATTTTTATTTAATTGTCCTTAACCACTCTACTTCAGCCTTTTGTGCTTTTTCCATTTTATTTATGGCACTAAATAATTAACCCCAATATGTCAAAAACATTAGAGTTGGTGATGCAAGAAAACAAAGTTACACCCTTATATCCATTTTATATTAGGCTAGTCTAATTTGGCACTCATATTTCAAATTGGACTGCATCATGATCATAATAATTTACTACACTTTCACTTTCACCGTCACTCTAAATTTGATAGTCATTTTTACTTTTGTAATGGCTTTATTCGCACACTACATCAAGTGACATTTTTTATAAGTTACTTCTTATAAGATTTGAACACATGATGCGGTATCTACTCTAATCAAACATGAAAAATTAAGCTTTTAATCCTATTTCATATTAGGCGGACTCAATCTAAACGCCCATGCCTCAAATTACGTTCACACCAAGATGTTATTGGTTGTGTTTGCGACCAGTGCCGTTCCATTTGCCGTTCCCAAGTGGAACGGCACTGTTCATAGACCCACGCTATTTTCCAAAATTTTTTCTTAAAATCAATTCAAACATTCCTATTTTCTTATATCAAATCAATCATTTTTTTCACTTTTTAAATAATAAAATCACTACAAAATTTTTTTTTTACTTTTTTATATAAAACATTCTTATTTTTTTCTCTCATATTAATCACATATGTTACAATACCGTTTCACTTTCCATTTCTTCCTATTCTCAAACAAAGCCATCATATTACGAAGATTTGTGCACGAATGAATATCAAATGGTAGGCAGATGAGACGCATGTCAGGGAGTATTGATTACCATTGAGCAGATTAATTGAAAAGACACAAAGGATCCTGCTTTATTTGGTGTCAACTGTCAAATACATCTCCTATAACACCAAAGACAGAATGCAGCAAATACCTAGGGTAAAAAGCTAGGCAATAGAGATAGTGTTCAATCACTCTCTATCTCTATATATATATACACGTTCACTTTGATGACTGATGTGATCGTGTGGTTGATCAAAAAGGACAAGGACAGGGATTTTAACAACAGAAATGAGTGATAATGGCTGAATCCACAATGAAAAGATAAGAAAAAGGCTGCTGCTAGTGGACTGGTCCATTAGGCTTTGTTTGGGAATAATAGAAATAGACTGAAACTATAATAAATTTGATTGATGTGAAGAAAAAAATAAAAATATTTTATATAAAAAAGTGAAATTTTTTGTTTTGTAGTGATTTATTTATTTGAAAAAGTGATTGATGTGATATAAAAAAGTAAGAATGTTGAGGTTGATTTTGAGAATTTTTTTTTTAAAACTTACAAAGTCTAGTCTGATTACTGTTCCCAAACAAAGCCTTACATTGCGTTGAAATTTATAGGGAATATAAAAATATGACGATGAAAGCAGTCCACTACCGTAAACTGCTCTTTGGACTATATTGTGCTCTAATTTATTTATTTAATTAATGTTTAGGGGTAATTATTATTTTTCTGGACTATCACTCGATTATCATATATTTCTATTAACTATCAATTTTACATTACGTCCCCATCAAACCAGTGGCAGAGCCAGGAGTTGATCTTTGAAGGTGCCGTTGTTTTTTTTTTTAAATATATTATATGTGATAAAAACAATTTAAAATAGAAATGAAATGTTTTATTACACAATGTGTGTAAGAAAAATTATATCGAAGAAACTGTATCAATATTAATATATTAGTAAGATAACACATAAGTACAAATAGTAAAATAATAAAATAAATAAAGAAGGGTTAAAGTCGTGCAAAGCCTAAAAATAGATAGTGACAATTTTTTTTTTTTTTGTTTGCTAAAAAGCCCTTTTATAATTCAACCCATTTAAAAAACTATCAATTTTCCAACTAAAAACACATGGTCTCCCTTTAGTGGTGGCCAGTTATTTTTCCATTAGCTTGTTTGGATTGTCATCACTTGACACGTGGTAATGGAAATAAGAGATTCTCAAGGCTTCCGTTGCTATTCCACTTTCCCAAATTCAATCTTCCAACAACTTTTATCCCAATTTAGACATAGTTGTTTGCTATGTTGTATACCTCTTACAAAAAACACAAGGAAAAGAGAGAGGAGAAGAAGAATTATTATTTTTTTGGGTGTTGTGTGGAACTTGTAGGAAAAAAGTTTGTTTTTTTTTTTTTGGTTTTGTTTTGTTTTTTTTTTTAATGTTTGGTGCACCCCCAAACACCCATGTGGCTCTACCACTGCATCAAACTACTCTTTCGTTACCATAACTCCCTTCTGTTAATCAAGGTCGTTAAGTGGTTAACTCATCACGTGCATCAAACTCAGTGTATTAATGTTTAAAATACATGTCAAGTACATCAAATTCAATGTCCATTTGGATTTGCAATATAAAATATGCGATTTAAAAACCTTTTAAGTATT
Organism: Carpinus fangiana; assembly: GCA_006937295.1. Taxonomy (NCBI): domain Eukaryota; kingdom Viridiplantae; phylum Streptophyta; class Magnoliopsida; order Fagales; family Betulaceae; genus Carpinus; species Carpinus fangiana. The sequence continues at coordinate 52,332,425 of CM017321.1, forward strand.
TGACAAAATCACAGTTTGACCTTTAAAATACATATATCGAAATTCAATGCATAAAGAAAAAAAATGTATGATGAAGAATTGTTATAACAACCCAACAGGGTTCCATAAAGAATGACCAATGCTACACGCAACCAACTTCTGTTTCATATATTCAGGATGGATATTACGTGAACAATAAGAATCGCATTTTGTGATAATATTTTGCCTTCCATTACTTGAAAGAGGGGACATGTCGAAGTGGCAAATGAAGGGATGTGAGTGGAGAACACAGCCTTTTCCCAGAATAGAAAGTCATCGAACCCTATGGAACACTCACTTAATTTGCTCCGACATGTATTACTAAGCACTCCAGTAAAGTATACAACCCCTACTTTCTTGCACAAAAAGATACAAGAAAGTGGAAGAGTAAAGAAACCTCGTGATGCCTCCCTGGTGCTTGAAGGTTCAACTTTTATGGCGAATGAGGTCAAAATATATATAGTCCCTTGAAGGAAAATGCTAAATATAAAAAGGGTTTTTATAAATTTTCTATTACAAAGTGACTTAATGGGTGACTTTTGCAGCTGCCTCTTCCATCAATTATCTAATTGCGTGGAAAAAAAAAAAGCAAGCACACACTTTCATATATAGCAGTTCCCACATCTCAGCACTGAATTTTTTTTTCATATATTTTTCTTTCCCTTTTGCCACCACTAACTAGCTATTATTCCCCCCATCAACTTTTTATTTTTGAAGGTCATCTAGATATGTATTATATATGCATAAGATTCATGCTCATCATCATCTTTTCTGTTCCTAACATATCTATTCTTAGTGCGTATAAATAGGGTTCGAATAGGGTAGAGAGACCTTTCAAGGTTCAAGCCTTTCCATGCTCCCTCTGTCACCGCTTTGTTCGACCCAAAAATACTGAAGAGTCATTTTTGGCACTGCATTTCTAATTTTGGGTTTGTTGTTAGAACTTAGAATCATCCGCAACTTGCAATCTGAGCAAAATATATAGATAGATATAGATATAGTTGATAGTTGATAGTCATCCGTCCTTGACTAAATTACAAGCTGGTTTTAAACCAAAACAGAAAAAGAAACCCTTGTGAAGTTGGCTAGTCATGGCGTTTGCAAAGATTCAGCCTTGAAGCTACTATTGCTGAACAGGGAGAGCATGAGGAAGGGCTTCACGAGCAGAAACAGAGATGGTTTGCAACTTGCAGTCGGCTGGAATAAATTGAGCGTTTTCTTGAATGGAGATTTTGTTGATAAGGCCTACCAAAATCCGCTCAAGCTCTTCCCCGTCAACCCACTCGTGGATTTCTGCCTTAATAAGCAAAGGGTTTTTGCACATTAGATCCCACAACGGGAAATTCTTCCTTGGCATCACGTAGTCTCCATCCCCGAGCTTCAAGCTTGGGCAATAGTCTCCACTGCCATCTCCAAGGTAGATGAACTTCTTCTTCCCCTCCTCTGCTACAGAGGCTTGTATTCTTTCAATTACTAAGCCCTGTTTTTAACAAACCATAAAAAATTAAAAATTAAAAAAACAAAAAAAAGGCCAAAATCATTACGAGAAATGTTATTTGACCATTAAAATATATGTTCCAATTCAAATATTAATTAATTAATTAATCCACGTGACATTCCTTAAAATTAGCCACGTGGGTATGAATTTCGGTCACTATAGGAAATTAAAATAATTTAATTTACCTTGCACATGTTTGGGGGGCAGAGGCTGCAGCCATGGGGAGATTTGTGGAAATCGTGGTAGGGGAAGATCCTGAGCCTCCCTTCCTCGTCCACAAAGCTCGGATTCGTATTAATCTCCGAGAAATAATCGCTCAACCCGAGATGCTTCAAGATCGTCTCAATGAAAAACAGATTTGCATCGCTTACAACCCTCAAATCACACCTGTTAAGAGAATTCATTTCATTTCATTTCATTGTTTAACAAAAACAAAGAAACGGAAACAGAGATCTATGTGTGTGTATATATATATACGCACCCTAAAGCATGGGCTGCTTTAATGGCGGGGATGACTCTGGGATGTATTGGTATCCGTTTGAGAACTTCTACAACATCCTCCGTGGTTTTCCCCTGCGCATGGAGCTCCTTCATCATCCTATCCTGTAAAGATACAGCCAAAACCAACAACATTAACAAAAAAATATTCGAGGGGAGTAAGGAAAAGCATACAAAAGCATGAAACGCAGAGATCAGAAAACAACATACCATGAGAGAGTTCCAAGGCATGGTGGGGAGAAGCTCATTGAACAAGTCGGTGGCGCCTAGCTCGTCCACCACCCAATTGTCGCTGTCACAGTCGATGATGGTCTTGTCGAAGTCGAAAACCGCCACGATTCCGGCCATTTGAGCCTGCCTACGACGTCGTACGGGGATTGCTCGTTTTTTTTTTTTTTTTTTTTCCTGTTCCTAGTACGAAAACAATTTTGTTGGTGCCAATTGAACCCCCAGGATGAGGGTATTTATAGGGAACGAATTGTGTGAGCGTGAAGCATAGTAGTGGTAATTTGGGATTTGGATTCCGAAGGAATATTACATGAATAAAGAGGCATGTGGAGGGATACATCAGATCCTAGCCGTCGAGTTAGATGACTTCAGCGTGATCAGGACATCTAGCGGCGCAGAGCGGTGTGGTTTGGTTAAAGCGATTATGGGAATGACGCGGGAATAAGCGAATATTCCATTGGAATTGAATTCACTTGGCCACCTGTGAAACGCACTTGGCAGCAGCAGGGGGGAATATTCGGCAATGCTCCCGTTTTCCTTTTGTGTGGCTGCTAGGCCTACGTTTCCCAAATCCCTCGTTTGTTTTGGTGCAAATTGAGGAAGGAATTCAAATCCAAATCAACGTCGTCTAGTTTCATGGATTTGATTTGCCCAAGGAACTAGAAACAATTTTGGCCATGTTTATAAAGTTTCTCTTAAATCTCTCCAAAAATAATGTAACTATTAAAGTCACTATATGATTAAAATTTAATGATAATTTTAATAGTCACATCATTTTTAAAAGAATACAAGAAAAATTTATAACATTACTCGTGGTTCAAATATGTCGGCCATTGAGAGGATAAAGATCACTTATTGAGCACATACCAAACCTTTTTTTCATATATTTTTATTTTAGATACTATTTTTTTAATTTTAAAAAAAAAAGAAAAAGTTTTGAATCATTGCATATTTGCATGGGCTAAACACTATCTCCAGTTGCTCAATTTGGGGAATTTTTTTTGAATTTTTTATGGGCTGCTGGATGCCGACTGAAGATTCGAGTTTTTTCATTAAAAAAATAAAACAAAATAAAAAATGACAAAATTCCCTTATCTCATTTGGGATTTCATTTCCACATTCTTCATCCACGTCAGGTGGTTGCATAAGTGAGCGCCACATCATCATTTTTTATCATCAAAAAAAGGCAAAACAGGGTACGGGCATCAAAGCGAATTACAGTCTGATTGAGATTGTATTTTGTAGTCTTAAAAATATTTTTAACACTTAAAAAATATGTTCAAAGAAAAAATTAATCGTTTAGTAAAAAAATTAAAAGTACTTTTAAGAGTCCAAAAAGCCTAAGAGCTTGTTTTAAATTGTATTTGATAAATAAAGTTTTTAAGTCAAAAAGAGTTTTTTGACAAAAGCTTCATTTTTAAGTTTTTGTCAAAAGTGTTTTTAGGCTATTTTTAGGCTTTTGAGATCTTTAAAAGCGTTTTTAATTTTTTCTTACTAAATGAGTACTTTTTTCTTCAAATAGACTTTTTGAGTGTTAAAAACACTTTTAAGCCCCTTTAAACCTAATCTCAAACAGGAAAATGGCTAAAACGTATTTTTGGCAAAAGCTTAAAAATGAAGCTTTTGCTCAAAAGTTTTTTTTTACTTAAAAGCTTTATTTCTCAAACACAATCCCAGATAGATTCTCATAAGTTTTTTCTATTAAAAAAAAAAAGAAAAAAAAAAAGGAACAAAAAAAAGAAAAGAACAAAGATTTTTGTATACAATGATAATATTAATAAGTCCATTAATTGTAGCTTTTCCCCCATTTTCCTGTCTCCTTGGTAAAGTGGGATATTGCTTTCAAATCCTTGAAAAGTTATCCCACTACCGCAAATTGGCAAATCGGCTACTTGATTAATGGTGCTGATGATGTATTTCATGATTAATAATCTCTCAAACCTTAATGCCTACTGCTTGCTGTTTTTTAAGCTTGCAGCTGGTTGTAGTTTCTGGTTTGTTTGGTATGTTACCGAAAAAAAAAGCACCCTAAATGCCTACTACTATTTTCTCCATGGCAAACAAATTAATCAAGAAAATAGATAACCAATCATAGCACTCCTTCAGCAGGTTCAACACCAATACATTGTTAAAAATTCCCTACAAATTAAAGTTTGGTCCGCATGCCATCTACCGTTTAATTAGAAACGTACTATTGGATGTATTTGGTATTACGATTTTAAATCAAACCGTATAAAATGAATTGGTTGAGATTGCGTTTTTAAAAAAATTACGATTTGAAAACGTAACAAATTTGCATTTTCAAATTGCAAGTAGGCTTTTTAAAAACATAAATGCACAATTTTAAAAGCTATACTGCGATTTTGCCTAATGCTTAATTGTAATTTTAAAAATCACAAACCCAAACGAACCTTCAAGTGATGATTTGATATTGACACAAACAAAAGAGATGCGACTATATTTGTTTTTTTCAACAAAATCGTTTAAAAAAAAATCAAAAAAATGTTTGTACAAAAAATGAGCGAGGATAGAAAATGGTCATCGACTTTTGGTAGATTCTGACTGTGGTCTGTCAATTTGAGAATGATAAATTCAAATTCAAAAATAGTTTACTAAATTTAAAAATGAAAATAATTTTTTGAAACTAAAGAAGTTTTTTTGTCAAATGCCAAATTCAACTTGGCTATTATTTTCAATGGCACTAAATAAAAAAAAAATTAAAAATTAAAAATTAAAAATTAAAAAAAGGAAATGGGATATGTTCTCTCTTGTGGATGTACGTACGTATATACATGCACGTAGCAGCATTGGATCAGGTAATTACGTGTCACAATTTTATCGAAAACTGGATTTTAATAACGTGTTTCAATTCCCTTTACAGCATGAAGCTGCTGGCTCCAAATCACCAGCTCTTATATATATATATTGACAAGTTTCCATACGCCATTTTCTAGAGCACCGAAGCTTTTTCTCTCTTTCTTTTGGGTGCCTTTCTACCACATACACCTGCTGGCTGCTAATATGTATATTATTAAATATTGCTTATCTTGCGTGATCGAATAGGAGGCTCTTGCGCCGCCTGTGCAGCGTGTGTATATATATTTATATATATATAATGACGACATAAACCACACTGCTGGTTTTTATATATCTTATCGATCATGGCAATTTTTTTATACATCTTAATTAATTGAGTGTCTAAAGCATGAGCTTTTCTGAGCATTAGTCCACTAGCCGGCAAGAATTAGTTCCATTTAGCTTTTTCTTTATCTTTGTAAACATTCGAATAATAATTAAATTATTAAATTTATGATTATTTATTAATTTAAATTTTTTTAGAATAAGTATAGTTTATCATTGTATCAATGATATATGTCTTGAAAATGAAATTGCAAAAAAAAAAAAAAAAAAAAAAAAAAAAAATCAAATTTCTAATCATTTCGGGTTACAAAGTTGCAAAAGTCAATACATGATGACGGTCACATGTGTTGTTTTAAGACAAAGGAAAATCTTAGAAAAGCACAAGTCTAGATGAAAGAGAATTTAAACTAGTAACTTTCGTTTAATGAAACATAATCCCCAACCAATTGAACTACGTCTTCAAAAAGCATCACGGATAGAAAATTTGCCCTCATGAGTTCAAACATACAATTTTTTTTTTCTTTATTTATTTATTTGGTCTCATTAGATGCTTTGGGGTCCTTGCTTGGCGGTGGGAAACGGCCAAGATTGGCATTATATATAATTTAGGAGCGATTGTTGTTGTCCATTCGGTCACATATGGGGGCAATTTAAGGCGGCCACTGGGCCTCCTTCACTCTCACGTGCCTCGCGGATCTTTTTATAATCCAATCCAATATTCTCCAACAAATTCAAACCACTTTTCTATGCGGCCCACCATGAACCCGGCCCAACTTCAAGTTTAACAAGCCTGCTCCACCAATACAACGGTGACCCGTTTGCTGCTCCACCCAATCACCTAGAATGGGTCCTAATTCAGTAATTTGTACTGTTTTGTGATAAAATGATGGATAAATAATTAATGACATGTAATATCAAATAGAAGAGAGTTTGTCGAACTCTATGATGAGTATTGATTTTGATATCTTTAGGTAAGGATTATTGTAGGACTTTTGAGGCCAGAGGGCCGATGAGGACCATTATTCATTCTAATAGGCTTGGACTTTTTTGGACATGTTCGAATAAAAAGGGGGAGAGAGATTTGAACTAGTGACCTGTGCTTCATTAAGAGTGATCCTAACCGAATTGAATTACCTTTCGGGGACCGAGCTAGGTATGTGAGGTGATGCTTATGCACAATTTTTTTTTTTTTTTGGTAAAGTCCACATACCACCCTCAAGGATAAAGTTTTTCTTTAAATTGAGTTTGAGGAATTTTCTTCAACTTAGTTTATAAAAATGACATGTGTCAATTTTCTTAATAAAATATGAGATGTACATGAGTTTTTAATAAAATTTATTTCAACTTTTAAAAAAATATGTGCATATCACATATTCAAAGGAGGATAAAGTTTTCCTCCAAACTGGGTTAGATAAATCTCTTACAACCTAATCTATAAAAGTGACATGTATCATTTTTTTTTTGACATGTCCACTTGTGATCTCCACTTCATAAGGCGTAATTCACAGCCGATTGAGCTACCTCTTGGGGATAGTGACATGTGTCATTTGAACATAAGCATCTCACTTGTTTTTTTAATATCATGGACAAAGTTGGAATAAATTTTTATTAAAAACTCATGTGCATCTCACATGTTATTAAAAAAATGGACACATGTCACTTTTATAGATTAAGTTGGAAGAGATTCTTCCAACCCAGTTTGTAGAAAAAACTTTGTTCTTCAAATGACACATGTCATTTTTATAGACTAGATTGAAGAAAATTACTCTAATCCAGTTTGTAAAAAACTTTGTTCTCCCCTCAAGCTACCACTTAAACTTTTAATTGTGACAATGTCTCCCTCAAACTATCAAAATATTGTCAATGTCCCTCCAAGGTTAGCACAAAAATAAAAATGCTCATGTATATGTCTCAATAAGACAAAAATACTCATATAAATTAAAAAAAAATTGTATAAAAATGAAAAATTTTAATTTAAAAAGAACGATTTTTTATTTTTAAAAAAAATGATTTTTTAAACGAAAATTTTTATTTATTAAAAAAACGATTTTTTTTTTTAAAAAAAAAACATAATTTTTTTTTTTTTAAAAAAAAAAATAATAATTTTGTTTTAGAAAACGAAAATTTTTATTTTCTTCAACGAAAATTGTTAATTTTTATTTAAAAAAGTTATAAAACAAAAAAAAAGGTCAATTATTATAACAAAAAAAATCTATTTTTTTAATTTTTTCTTACAAAAGGATTTTTTTTAAAAAAAAATAAAAAATTCCACCCTTTGGATTTTATTTATTTATTTAGTTTTAAGTTTTTTCTAGAAGTTTTAATGCTCTGTTTGGTAATGGGGTTTTTGGGGGTTAGTTACTGTAGAGCTTTCCGGCATCATTGTTTATGGTTGTGAAATTGAATTAGATGGCACATTCTAACATCGTGCCATCGATCGGGGAGCGAGGACTAACCGTCTAACCCCACTCCAATTGTTACTTTTGTCAGATGATTTGTCAACGTCTATTTTCCTTAGGTTGTTATATTTGGCGAATTTGCGAGCCCTCCTCGTCGCTTGTAAACTCGGCTGTGAAATCAACCACTACCCCGCCCTTTTAAAAGCGTTCGTTTGAGGATGGTACTCGGTGTCGAATTGGCTTTATAACTCAATAGACCAATGGATGAGGCGTTTGGAGGTGTTAGGTTGATGCAATGGCTTCTTTAAGGGTTGGTCGATTTGCACCTTTATGGTTAATGTTCTTGCTGATGTGACCAAAGCAAACACAACTTCTCTATCCTCAGACTTCTATGTTCTATGCTCCACTTCTTGTAGGGCTCGATTGGTATAATAGATAAGCTTTTCGACTCAACCGTCTACTTGGTGGGAGGCTCTAAAGGCACATTTTGTGAGTTCGATTCCGCTCGGTATTTCTTCAAAAGTTCAAAAGTTTCCTTCATAAGTCATCTAGATCTTGTTTGGCCTTATGGGTTGTCACTAGTATGCCATGTGGAATCCACATTCTTTAGCTTGAAGGGCATTGCTCGGTAACAATAAAGTTCCTAATCGGTAATGAACATGTCTTATTTTGGTCTAGCTCATGCATTAGAATTTGGTTGTATTCGGAGAAGGCATTCGTGAAACTGAGCAATTTATGTCTCGTTCTTGAATCTACAAGCAAGTGTACTCGCAAAAGAGGGAAGTTGTCCTTTAGGCATCCATATTGAGTTCAATGAAGTCAACACACATTCGCCACTTCCGATTAGCCTTCTTGACCACAACCAATTATCTATTTTGATAAATTAGATAAATGTTTAACTATGCCAGGGAACTCCCACAATACTTTTTGGGGGAATCATCCATGCCATCAATAGAATTTGAGTTGGAGTTTCCAAAGTTTTATCAAAGACGGATAGGAACAACGAACCTGTATAAAGAGAGAACCCCTAACTAGGCACTCATCTCTAGTCCCTCAACCAGGCCTTCGACAGACCTCTCTTTCTATCTTCTTATCGACCTTCTTTTTTAGTACTCGAGGTATGGTCACTATACAAACAAAGGACATGCATGCCATTTCAAAAAATTACACCTTCCCTTGTCTCCAACATTCCTTTTCATCCTCTTACAAATCCTCAAAACTAAAAACTCCAAATAAATTCTCCAATCATTTATTCACTGCTAACCCTCCCCCCCACCCCAGCTAAAAAAAGAAAGAGAAAAAACCTCACCTAGCTATAACACCCCGTACCGTACCTCACCAACCAATCAAACTCAACCTTTCTCACTACTTCTCCTCACGATCTCCCCCTCAAATGCTCCACGTGTCCACCTTTACTTTACCCTGTAATCGTATCACTACGGCGAAAATGTTAAAAAATAGAATTACAAGCCCATTATTGAGAGCGAAGTAGAGAAAGAGAGAAGTGTATTTGTGTGCGAGTGTTTTTTGGTTCTCCGAAGCCCAAAGAACGGTTTGCTCACTCACATTTTAATCTCAAAATCCCAATTTTCTCCTTCTAGAGAGAGAAGGAAAAACATAAGATAGAGAAACTTTCAGAGAGAGGAAAATTTGGGCTTTTTGCTGTGTGCTACAATGGTTGAATTAAAAACCCAGGCATTTATGTGAACTTTTTTGTGTGTATTCGATGGGGGGTTTTTGAAGCTATGATCTTTGTGAACCCAGAAGAGCGATCTTCGATGCAGTGATTGGATTGTTGGGATTCGATTGGAGCGGTTTGATTTGGTTTTGGGTGCAATGAATGGTGGCGATGAGGTCGTCGCAGCTCCGGTGGGCCCACCTCAGCCGCTGGATTGGAAATTCTCTCAGGTATTCGGGGAACGCACGGCCGGTGAAGAAGTTCAGGAAGGTATAACAATGATATTAGTAATGATAATATCAATCATGGTATTTGGAAATTAGTATCTATTTCCCTATTTGGATCCACGTGATATTTAGTGAAAATTATTGGGATTAGGGTTTGTCTTCGCAGTTCGATCCGTTTTGGATCGTGGGTCGTCGAGTAATTGTTATTTTGGGATGTGGGTCATGGAGAAATGTTGTTTTGTTGTCGGGTTGGGGTTTTGATTTGAGGGGAATAGTGGATTTTGGGTGTGGAATTTGCAGTTTTGGTTGGGTATTAATTGGTTTGGGAAATGGTTTGCGATAATTGAGTTTGCATTGGGTATTCATTGTATTGGGAAATTTGGGTATTCATTGGATTGGGAAATGGAGAGTGTGGAAGTGAGCTTGGTTGAGTTGGTAGTGGGTTTGGTTGTGGTGCATGCACTTGTTTTGGGTTTACAATTGGTTGTTGTTGCTTGTAAATGTTTGGATTCACGCGCAATAGCTGGGATCTTAATAATTATCTGCTCGGTATTTGGATAGTGATAATGAGTTTTAGCACAGAATTATAACATTATTCTGCGACTTCAATTGAAAATGAAAGCTGGCCTTCGGCAGTAGTTGCAAGCTTGGATTATATTTGGTTTTTGCATTAAATGATGCACAAAGTGATTGTTGCGTTGCATTTAGAATCCTCATGTAAGTGTAGATAATAGTGCCATAAACCTTGTGGTATTCAGGAAAAAAGTTAACTGCATTTTCCAGATTTGTAGGTTCTTGCAATGTTGCTCTGCATTTTCTATAAGCACTGATTGTGAAGACTGAGCTGCATAGTCACTGTCACTCTTCTTATTTATGTGCCAAGCGTAATGCCGAATATGGGAGAGTGTAGGTTAAAAGGAGAATAGGATGAGAGAAGATCAGATTTCTAATTTCATAATGAAAGAGGTGTTGTGCTTTTGGTGATTGGGAAACATGGATTTCTCAATTCAGCAGTAGTCAATGACTCAATGTCATTGGACATTCACTGGAATGATATAATTCTGAACTTTGATATAATGACATAGTTTGTAATGCCCCACCCTAAATTATATGATATTGTTCGCTTTGGGCCAAGCCCGCACGGTTTTAGTATTGGGTCTACCCCCAAAAGGCCTCATACCATTTAGAGAGAGCATATTCCATATAAACACATCATATAATCCATACTCAGGCAATGTGGGACGTCACAATCACCCCCTCGTAGGACCCAACGTCCTCGTTGGTGACTCCTATGGGCTTGTGTATGCTCCCCTATCTCAGGTTGGGCTATGATTTTGATACCATATGTAACACCCTATCCTAAATGATATGATATTGTCCACTTTGGGCCAAGCCCGCACAGTTTTAGTATTAGGTCTACCCCAAAAAGGCCTTATACCATTTAGAAAGAGCATATTCCACAAACACATCATATAATCCATACCCAGGCAATGTGGGACATCACATAGTTCTTACTATCTTATGTGCTTTTGGAGCTTTTTAATATAGGTCCAGATTCTTGGTTTTCGGCAATTTAATATTATCTTCAGACCAGAAAAAGAAATAAAAAGAAGTATATAAACATTTGATAACCCTTATGTGCAACTTAACTACAACAGACATTTGGAAATCTAGTGCAGCATTATTGTAAATGAAATAAATTAAAGCATCACATCTGCTAATCTATCTATCCATCTATATATTCTGGGTTGGGTGATTTGGTTTTGGGGTACAGGTTTTGTTGGTTATTTCATATCCTTTTGAAATTAATCCATGAATTTTTCTGTTTGTGTATAGGAAAATATTATACTTTTTTTGGAAGAAATTTAGCAATATATTTAGAAGGGGTTAGAGTTAAGTATATTAACTTTTGGGATTCTTCGCAATCTCCAGCGGTGATGTTTAGACCCATTTTGCAAAATTATATTTTTTCTTTAAAGTATATTTTATTTGTCATTAGTGTATTTGGGTAGGATGGAATTTCTTAATTTGTGTTTCTGTTTTTCCTTTTGCAGTTGATATAATTTCAGCAATCGAATTTGACAAAACTGGTGACCATCTTGCTACTGGCGACCGTGGGGGTCGGGTGGTTCTCTTTGAGAGGACAGATACAAAAGATGTATGTTCTTTCTAACCTTAAAGGATCAGCTAAAGGCAATATTGATATATATAACAAAATCGTTTCTTGTTTGTTGTGACAATGTGACTTTGTACACTGTAATTTTAGCATGGCGGCTCCAGAAGAGATTTGGAGAGGATGGATTATCCAATTAGCAGGCATCCTGAGTTCCGTTACAAAACTGAGTTTCAGAGCCATGAACCTGAGGTACTTTTTTTTCCTTTTTTTTCCATTTTCTCCATTAGTTACTGCTGTTTATGTTATTGCAGGCTGGGATTTAAATTATTTACACTCAAAATGTGTCTGCATTTCTTTGTGTCAGTTCGACTATCTTAAGAGTTTGGAGATAGAGGAGAAAATCAACAAAATTAGATGGTGCCAGGCGGCTAATGGTGCCCTTTTTCTTCTTTCTACAAATGACAAAACAATTAAATTTTGGAAGGTAAGAAAGGAGCATTGTCTTTTGATGTTTTTAATTTTTCAAGTTTTCAATTTCTTAATTAGTTGGCACAAGATTACTTTCTCCAGTGGTATGTGGAGCATGCAATATTTATTATGTTTTGGATATTAGTTTTTTATGTTCAAATTTCACATTATGGTGCTTGCCTTGTCTAGAAATGCATCTCACATGCACGCTGCGAAGTTGCGTGTTATGATAAATAAAAATTTGTATGTTGAACTTTTGTTTATCGAAAAGAAAGAAAAAAGAAATGCATTGTTCTGTCAGTGAAGGTTGCTATCTTAATGCCTGATTGATTATTTACATGGGGCGTAGAGATGGTCACTGTATGTCGTAAAGATATAAAATACTAGTATATGAAATAGGCCAATATTATTTTGAACAAATTGCATCTCCTTCATAGGCAAAAGGTGGAGGGTGAGGTTACAGGCTCAAAAAAAAATGTATATCTATATATATATACTCCCTGTGTACTAAGGGTTGTACCCCTCTGCGCTCTTAATATATTCTACTGACTTATCAAAAAAAATATATATATATAACAAAGGGCATACTGCATAACAAATCTTGTTGAACTGTGATACTGGCGCTTGTAAATTCTTTTTTGTGAGTTCTCCCTGCATTTATTTTCTTGACTCATGGATGTATATATAATGGTTGAGAATGTTTCAAAAACAGATGATAATAATTTGCACTTTTCATCTATTTCCTCCCTGACTATGCTTTTTTTGATAAGTAATGTTGTATATATCAAAAAGCGCAAAGCGCCTCTAAGTACAAAGGAAAAGCGCGGAACGCCTCGACGCATACATAGGAAATCCGACCGCACACCCAAAAATAACACCCTGACAAATACCCTAAACCTTAAGCCCTAACAATCAACAACAAATACCCGAGCAGAAAACACCCCGCAGCAAAACAAAACACCCAGCAGCACAACCCCCTAACTATGCTTATTGATGGCTACATCTGACAACCACTGATTTATTTGCTGCTGGCACAGGTCCAAGAAAAGAAGATCAAGAAAGTTTCTGACATGAATTTGGACCCGTCTAAAGCTTTTGGAAACGGCAGTGTTGCTAGTTCAAGTAATTCAGTTAGCCCTAAAGCACATCTTGCAAATGGAGCATACCCAAGCAGATTATATGGTTATCAAAGTAGTGAATTCTCATTTCCACCAGGGGGCATTCCATCACTACGTTTACCTATGGTAGTTGTAATTGATCCAATCTTTTGGTTTTCTTTTTGCAGTGTATAATTTATTTTTTTAATTGATAAGTGCCACACGTATATTATTAAAAGGTATAAGTTACATTACTATGAGGTCTGCCACTGCTCACTAGGTTATTAGTTAATTAAGCTGTCCACTCTTTGAGAGGCGAACTAAAGAACAAGAAAAAATGTTTGGTGCTGCAAGGCACATGTTGAAGCCTCTTTTTCTCCTAGGAGCAAAGATTTCATCTAGGTCACTGATTTGGGCTTTAGTGCAAACCTTAGTTAAGTGCAACTGCAACTGACATGGATTGGAATATGAACTTTTGTGTTACGAGCACAGATCCTTGCTCAGATTCGCATAAATTTTTTTCTATTCTAAAAATATATTCTTAGCCTTTTCGATTTGAACTATGTATAGCTCCGAAAGTGTTCCGGTTTAGAACACTGGTAAATTTATAATGTATTTTGCTCATTGTAATTGGGTGATTGGATCCTTAGCCCTATAGCACATATAGTCTTTGAGGTCAACTTAGTTTTCTTGTTAATGCCATGTCATCTATGTGTCTATCTCAATTGCTAGGGCGGTAGGGGGTTTTAGAAAGAGAAAAGTTTCTTATCGAACTTCATTAATCATGTTCATTTTTGTGAATTGTTTGCCTGATCTTATGCAGCACTAATGCTTAAATTATGAAATATGTAGGTAACTAGCCATGAAACCAGTCTAATGGCTAGATGTCGAAGGGTATATGCTCATGCTCATGATTATCATATCAATTCTATCTCAAATAACAGGTGCTTCCATTTCTTTCACTAGACTCCTACTTGTGTTTTTGAATGTTATTCTTTGAAAGTTTTGCATTTTTAGTAGCGTTTTTAGGACATTGAGAAGCAATATGGTATTTTGTTTATGTATCCAAGCTTTACTGATTTCTTGTAGTGGAAGAATAGAATATCCATGGATTTGACTTTCAAATTTAATTGAAATGTCAATGATATAATGACTAAAATTGTGGTTATCGTTGTACAAGATACGTGAGATTGGTATTGCCTACAGCAGGTGAAGGGGGTTTAAGGACCTCTCATTGTGTATCCATAGGCATTATGGATCTCCAATGGACCTAAAAAAAACCTTTTAAATGTTTCCCTGAGATATTGTTCCAATGAGATCACTGAGTAAAGTGCTTTAGGGAGGTTGGGTTTACTAAGATCGGATTTACAGGGTCCCTACACCCCCCCCTCCAAAAAAAAAGGTGAATTTTATATATTGATTCAAGGCATAGGTTTTCAATAACAAGAATTGCAGTTTTGTTTTGATTTGCTGATCCCAGATACTTGAAATAACCTTTGAGACATGAATGGTTAAACACATGACACTTCACATGTGCATGCCTATTTTTTTATGTTATCCACTTGCAGTCTTTCTAGAGAAAGGTAAGTAGAAGTTTGAGTTTTGACATGTTTTCTTTCTACAATACCCTAACAATAAAACCTTGGTTCTCTAGATACAATAGTTCCTATGTTCATTGAAGTTAATGTATAGGGATGAGGGATAGACAAGCAGATTGGTATACAAAGAATGCCATGGAATGTTGAGCAATAAGTGCCAATAAAGTTTAGTGTCTGGTCTTGTATGATGGACTTTAAGATAAGATTTGTTTTCTTGGCTATTTGGTTGCTTTATTACATCAGATCTGCCCTATGCATGCAAATCTTGCTTTCATTTGTATGGCTCTGATGGTTAGAGGAAAAATCATTAAAGGTGTGAGTCATCCCAGTCATTGGAATTCACTTGTATCTTGGTTGTTACTGATTAATTCTTTATAATCTGCAAGCTCGGTGACATCTTTAGATTTCATTTCATTTATTTATTTTCTGGGTGATTTCTGCCAAAACCTTAATTTAATTTTTTTTTTCCACTGAATGTCTGGGTACATGATTCATATTTTCAGTTTATTAATTTATTGAGCTATAATTATTATATTGGATTTTTAAAAGTGCTCATGTAAATCATTTATCTTTATTTACAAATCTTCAACTTATATATTATTAAACTGTAGATATATAAGGGTTTATTGGTTTGGCTGAGTTTTCACTGATCAATTTGCTGCTGCACTCATTTTTTTCCAGTGATGGTGAAACTTTTATATCCGCGGATGATCTCAGAATAAATCTTTGGAACTTGGAAATTAGCAGTCAGAGTTTCAATATTGTGGATGTGAAGCCTGCAAACATGGAGGATCTGACCGGTAAGCTTCTTATCGTGGTCTTCAGGGTTTGAGAACTTTATTTCTGGTTTACGTCTTTAGTTATGAACTGTTTTAGCAGATCTGTTTTCTTTTCACATATGCTTTCCAATGCATGGTTCCGTACAATAACTTATTTGTCATATCATGTATGTGTGTGCGCACAAAGACACATTCACAGGGCATACGTGCCTGTGGCTGTATGGAAGGTTGAATCTGGTCAATTGATATTGGCCCTGGCTTAGGTTGAATGGTGGCAGGGAAATGGGAAGATTTGTGAGAAAACCTGGAATATCTTGCCTTGTATGACATATCTTGTAACCTGTGAGGTGTTGTTTTTCACTATACTGCCAGCCTGGTTTTTGTACAATTAGGCTATACCTTATTTTGAATTTTAGACGCAGTCAATGGCAAATTAGTATTCTCTCTATCTCAATTTCAATGTTTTGCTTTCCTGTTGGGACCTTCCAAAAGTGCATGTCCATTTCTAAAGCTGGAATTTTTTATTTTTTAAAGTAAGCAAGATTTTTATTAGAAGCCATGCCACCTATAATATAAAGCAAGGACATTTTTGGAATACCATTATATTTTTATTCAATGAATCTATTTGTCAAGACTTCTATTTATATTCTTGCAGAGGTCATAACATCGGCAGAATTCCATCCGACCCATTGCAATATGTTAGCATACAGCAGTTCAAAAGGCTCAATCCGTCTCATTGATTTGCGGCAATCAGCTTTATGTGATTCTCATGCCAAATTGTAAGTGTTTAACTTGTTTTTGTTCTATTGTGGCCATACTGCAGCTTCCCTAAAATAAGAAAATGGAAGTTTGATTGGCTTGCGAAATGTTATATGGGGAAAAAAGATAGAGAAATAGCACTTTTTTAGGCCCCTACATATAGATTAAAAATAATTTATCAAAAAAAAACATATAGATTAAAAATATATCTAATACCCTTGATGGACTAACCTGTGATATCCTTTGCATACAGGTTTGAGGAACAGGAGGCACCTGGTTCTAGATCATTTTTCACAGAGATAATTGCTTCAATCTCGGATATTAAATTTGGGAAGGATGGAAGATATGTACTAAGTCGTGACTACATGACTCTTAAGGTCTGGGTTTCTATACTTGCTTTTGATTTGTATTTCATATTTGGTATGGAATTTTGAAGTATTATCACAGTATGTGATTCTGCATAGAATCTCTCTCCTTTGAGCGTGGCGTGACAAGTTTATGTGGCTTCGTTTATCTATGAAATAATTATCTATCTTTACATCCCATGAGGTGCTGAAAGGGGTATGATTGATATAATACGATCTGTAATATGGAGAAAGCATAATTTTTAAAGATGACATATTGTGGCTATTTCTTTCTGAATATGAATAAGCCAGAAATGTACGAGAGAGGGAGAATATTTTTGTTTTATGAATAAAAATAATATTATTGAAAGAAAAGGGAAAAGCCCTTATACACGAAGAGTATACAAGAGAACCGAATACCCTTAAGACTACTACAATCTAAAAAAACAAATCAAATCTACCAGATTCTTAGAGTCAAAATTAGGATCATTTATAATAACCCAATCCAAAAGAGATCTCAGAAAAGAGGATTTTTGAAAAAGCACATTGGACTTGCTATCCTCAAAGAGGTGCCTATTCCTTTCTATGCAAATGCTCTACATTAAGAGAGTGGGAATAACTGTTTAGATTGCCTCTTTGGGGTGTCTCCGCCCATGAAATTTTCAGCAATGAAGGAGCTCTAGGATGTTACTAGGCATCACCCAAGCAATGAGAGGGAGAATAAATGATAGTCTTAGATTCATTAGACAGTTTGTCTCTTTTAGGCTAATTTTAGAAAAATGTTTGGCCAACCCTGATATATTGGGATGTCAGGTTTTTTGGAGTTGAGTTGATGGAATTTTCTATGAGAGTAAATTTGCTTTGTTAGGTTCATAGTCATACCTGTCTATGGTTTGGATAAATTGCATGGATGGGTTCTACTTTCTACTATCTACTACGTATTTGAATGTGTTCAAGACTCCAGTTCCTTGATTAAACAAGTTTATATGAACGCTTAGCAAGATAGCGTATAATATAAATTCTATTGATGCAATAACTACACTTAAGCCATTACTTATGGCTTCATATAGCAAATTTATTCTCAACGTTTTGAAATTGATTTGTTTAATTTTTTTCCTAATTCAAGGGGTTTGTTGTGATATTTTATTATTATTATTATTATTTTCATTTTGGGGAATAATTGTTGCGGAATAGATGTAGAATATAAGTTGATGTTAATGGTTTCAATTTATATAGACCAATGTTCTTATAGTGAAGGCCTGGGAGAGCTTGAATTTAAATGAGTTTTAAGTTTGTGGCAATGTGGTGTTATCTTTTGCATCACAAGTTAGACAATCCTCTGAACTAAAAATGATCGAAGTTACTTGTACAGTTTCATAGTGTGCACAATATATTAGGGTATTGATCATTGAATGTGTTGTGTGTGTGTGTGTGTGTGAGAGAGAGAGAGAGAGAGAGAGAGCTAAAGTTTCTGTTAATGTCTTCAAATGGGTTAGGACTGGAAGTAGTTGTTTAGATACAACTCAGAAGAAAAATTTTAAAATTTGTATCTTCTACGCACTGGCTAAAGTCCTGACCTTTTGTTATTTACAGTAGCAAATGGTGCCATTGAAAATTTACAATGGCTGCTTTTGATGGCATTTTTCTGCTCGTGAAAGCATCTTGTTTTTATCTTCTAGCTTTTTGAATGCTGATTTTCGAGCCTTTGGTATCCTGCTATTATTTTTTTTTCCTTTTCTATTTTGTGATGGTTCTTGCTTCAATTTGTGTTTAAGCAATAGTTCTAGCATAAATTTTTTTGGGTTATATAAAATGTTTTTGTTTTATGCTTGCTTCTTCTTTTCTAACTTGAGCATCCATTACTTGTTTGTCAGTTATGGGACATCAATATGGATTCAGGTCCAGTTTCAACCTTCCAGGTGCATGAATACTTAAGACCGAAGGTGAGATTCCTACTTTTTTCAGTTTTTGAAATACTGAACCTAAGATTTTTGCTGCTATGTTTGGTCTGTGCTGATCACCCTGTTATTGAATGAATCTAGCTCTGTGATTTATATGAAAATGATTCCATCTTCGATAAATTCGAGTGTTGTCTGAGCGGTGATGGATTACGAGTAGCAACAGGTTCTTACAGGTCTGTTATCGTGCTACCTCTCTCTTTGTCCTCTCATTGTTATTCAAGCATGCATCTCATGTTCATATTGATGTTATCCCAGCAATCTATTTCGCGTGTTTGGTTGCACCCCAGGAAGCCCCGAAGGAACAACTTTGGAAGCCAGTAAAAATCCAATGAGGTAATTTTAACAGAAGATATTGACAAGCATAGCTTTAACCGTGGTTCATGTAATTGTATTGCTAATAATCTAAACATTGATGTTTAGGCGACAAGTTCAGACCCCTTCAAGGCCTTCAAGATCCCTCAGTAGTAGTATAACAAGAGTCGTCAGACGAGGTTATCATTGCTTCTTCTTTTCTTTTTTTTCTTCTTAAAAATAAAAAGTTTATTCCCCTCCTTTCTGGTTTGTGACCATTTAAGTTATTTGCGAGCAGTTTTTCTTGTTTTAGCCTTTAACTTGTCATTTATCTTGTGGGAAAATCCATAACAGGAGCAGAAAGCCCTGGGGTTGATGCAAATGGAAATTCTTTTGATTTTTCGACAAAGTTGCTGCACCTAGCATGGCACCCAACTGAAAACTCAATTGCCTGTGCTGCTGCAAACAGCTTGTACATGTACTATGCATAAAGATGGTCCAGAAAGAAGTGTATTTGCTTGATTAACTATTTTGGGTTGCTGTTGGAGAAGAAGGCTTTCTGGCCTTTCCTACCGACCAGTGACTACTTGGAGGCTAGATCAAATTCTCACATTTCAAGTGCCCTTTAAAATCTGTAGCATGGATTTTAATATAAAGGTCCAGACGTGGCTGCCGGAATTCATGAGGAAGCAACCTGATTTTGTTCCCGGGTGGGCAGCATTCCTTTTCTTTTTTCTTTTTTCTTTTTTTAATTTTACCTTCACCCCTCACCAATCTCCTAAATTTCTTCTTTCTTCGGTATCTTTTTTCTGAAAGGGAAGATGCAGTTATGTTCTAAATTTGTATTGGTTCCAAGTCAAGAAGAAAAATGTGATTGTAGCTCTCCTACAACTAAAGGATGTTCAATATTTGCCACTAGGTTTAAGAAGATGAAATGTAGCTTTTTTTACTCAGAAATCTTGCTGGGATGAGATGTTGAAACTTGCAGTGCATTGATTTTTTTATTGATTCTTTGTCATGCCATACATTTTCATTGAGGATATTTAAGTCTTACTACTTCACTTCTTTTGTAGTTTTCAATTTTAATATCAGTACAGAAAAAAAGAAAAAAAAAAAGAAAAAGAAGCAATAATGCACATGGATTGGATCCCATCTGTGGACAAGGCTTGAAAGTTCTTACTCACCCGGGAAAATAATAATAATAAAAAATAAATAAATAAATAAAGTTGAGTTAAAATTTGATATAAACTACCCTCGGCCTCAGCATTTGAATAATAATAACAAATAAATAAAGTTAAGTTAAAATTTGATATAAACTACCCTTGGCCTCAGCATTTAACCCACATTTTTATCATATGATACGATTATCCTATAATGATGATGTGTTAGTTCTAACTAACTTTTAATTTTTAATTTTTAATTTTTTGATTTTATATATATATTTTAAAAAAAAAATTGATCTAAGGTTTGATTAGAGCTGTCATGACAATATTGTGAGATAAACAAAGTGGTTTCTAGAAATGTTTTTTAAAAACTAAAAATTACATTTTTATTTCACAACTATCTTATAATGTTGACATGATAACCCTAATCAACCCAATCAACCTTTAGGCCGGTCCTTATTAAATAAAATAAAATCCAAGTTATAGCTAGCATGTCAACATTATAGAATAAAAATATGGTATTTATTCAATGTAATATCTAACTAGTACTAATTATGTAAGCTTTTCTACACTGTTTTACTCATTCTTTTCTTCTTTTTTTTTCTTTTTTTAAAAAAGGTAGATTTACTATAATTTCTGATTTAAAATGACAAAAAAAGAAAAATTCCCTTTTTTAAATTTTGGCAATAACCTAAGAATAAATAGGACGTCTGCCACGTGGTCATGATTATGTGAGGGAGTAAAGAGAATAATTTCAGTTCGGTTGTGGCAAAAATCCTCCATTGTTTGCCCACTAGTGAAAATGTGACACCTTAGCATGGAACAAGTTAAGAAAATAAAACCAAAACACCAAATTTCTTCCTAATAACCAAACCTCAAATGCATCCAAACGTCAAACCCTTCACGACCATCACCACCCACTGCCGTCAGGTCCCACCGATGCTGCCCATCTCAGATTGTGCCGCCGCCACCCAGTCCCCACCATCACCGCTCAGAGCTACCGAGAAGAGAGAGATGGTGAGAGACTGAAAGAGAGAGAGAGAGAGAGAGAGAGAGAGAAAACCCACACAAAGCCAATAAGGGCGGTGCTAAGGGCCACCTCTGGGCTCTTGGATGGCCTCGCGCCACCCTTAGTGGTGGTCGGGGTGGCCGCGCGCCATCCCCAGATTTGTCTGGGGTGGCACACAGCCACCATTGGCCTAGTGGTGGCTCGTCGGCCACCTCCAGGCCTAGTGGTGGCTCGTCGACCACCTCCATGCCATGGGCGGCCACCCCCAGTAGCCGTGGCCCCCTCTGTTGTGGTTGCTCCTTCTCATTTGAGGCCTTCCTTCCTCCATGTTTTTTTTAAAGATGAATTAATATTTTAAATAATAATTAGATGTAGGTGTGTTTATTATGTAAGCTTAAGTTTGATAGGATTGGGTTATGTGGCAACTTCTTATTGGTGACAAAAATACCTTCATTTTTGTCATGACCGAACAGTAGCACCTCTCGGGAGTAAATTAGAGACTCTGTTTATCCGAGAGCACAGAATAATTTATTGTCGTACGTGGGCTGAACGTTCATCGTATTGACCAATTTTAGCCCCCCTCAAAATCTTGGAATTACAAACTAAAACCCTCTCCTTCGTATTCGCTCGGCTCTCGTAAAGAAGGTTATCTCACTCCAAAACCCTAAATTCTCCGAAATTTAGAGAAAATTAATCTGAGGTATTTGATCCAATTTTCTATGCAGTTTATACACATTTCATTTTCTTTCTTTATCTATTTTTATTTTTCTCGGAGAATTTGAGCAGAAGCGTCCCACTACACCCCCGTTTGGTTCCTGAGAAAATTTTGGGAAGGAAAAATAAAATTTATGAACTTGTAATCATATTCGTTTTGTTCTCAGAAACTAAATGGGCGAATATTTATCTTGGATTCAGTTCATTGAGATGATGCTTCTCTATTCTGTCGTTATGAAACAATGAAAAATCTGATATTTTGTTGTCCTGCACTTTCTCAGCTACCATTTTGCTCTTGTTATGACTATGGAAATGGAAGTGCTTGTTATGTTACTCAAAGGATATAGTTAGGGTGTGTATGGATGTCCGGTGGAAATTTTTTAAATCATTTTAGTTTACATGGCATTGAGGTAGCAATTCATTGGTAAGGATTGGATTAGTGATAGTAAATAATACAGTATTCATTTCCCGGACTGCAATGATGGTAGCCATTTGTTTTGATGTCACCATTGGCTTTCACGTATTATGGCACATATTTGTAGAGAAAGCACAATAGATTTAAATACAGATGCTCTTTGTTGACACCTTGTTGTCTTATAGAGGTCTCAATGTGTGCTTTCTGGAAATTTTGTATGATTGGAGACTCGGGGAAATTGAAATTTTGTTGTTGCATTTTGTTGTAATGGTTTGACATGTCTGTAGGTAACTGCCATAAACATGCATGAAAGCCTGGTGTATCTGAAAATCCAGCTCTGACAGTCTCTCTTCTATGAATTCAATGGCTGAATATATGAATTTAATAACACTAAGCTTTTTGGTCGCTGTAATGGTTATGATTTGAAGTGCATTTTCATAATTTTCATGTCCAGTACAGGTCATATAGATGTAAGCATGAAAATCATGGAATTATTTGCACTTTCCAATAGTATATTTGTTAAACCTTTTATTTACTGAGATGCAATTTCTAAAATTCTCTCACCTTGTAGCAATTCAGAATACCCTGTTGAATCAGTGTTTGTGTTTTGATACTCTATCGGCCAGGTTTAGTTCAGGGTGTCCATGGCGTCAAAGTTACCTCAGTTGCAAACTAAGTTGGCTCAGGCTTCACAGTATGCGGCCAAACATGGAGGTGCCTGGTACAAGCAGTTGGTGGAGCGGAACAAGCAATATATCCAAGAACCACCCACCATTGAGAAGTGCCAAACACTAGCAAATGAGTTGTTTTACACTCGTCTTGCCAGGTTCTTTCCTTGGTCATTTCATATTCAATTCTAGTATTGCTATGTGCCTGGGTTGTATGACTATTTTCATTATCATATCAGTTTACATTTTATAAATCCAGGTATTATGCTGTTTCATTCAAGGTGCATTGAAGTATACTGTTCTGGTTTCAGCATGCTATGCATATGGTAGTTCCACCATTTATTTATAATTTTATATAGGCTTAGATACCTGGTTGGCCTAATCTATCATAGGAGCGCATGTGGACATCCCATGTGAAATGAATATTTCTTTTGTATTTCAAATGACTGTTAGCATAAAGTCCATAATGAGAGAGGGACCATGTAAGAAGCTGGAGGTAGCACTACATGTATATTAAGCGTGACTTAGTACATCAATTTAATTTCTCTTTGTTTTCTTGCTATGCATTCTCTGCCCCATAGATCGACCTTTGTCATTTATTAGACAGACTCTTTTTTATTTTTTTTGACATAGCTTAGACAGACTATTTAAGGTAAGGTAAAGGGGCAATAACATGAGTTGGGTAAGTTTATAATGAACGATAGGTCTTGTGATGTTAAAAAGCATCTTATTCCCCCTGCACAAATGTCATGCCATACTATTGGAGAATCTTGAATAGTATGTAGTTTGAGAGTATACAGAGCAGGCTTGGGATAATACTGTTGAAGCTTGGAAGTTTGTGGACAATGATTATCTAAGAGAAAAAGCATATGTTGCAAGTACAATTTAGTTGACACTTAAGAGTTAATTAACTACCAGAGAATCAAATTCCCTCTCTCTAGTCAATTTAGACTTATAGATCTTATTTTTGACACATTCAAGAAGGGGCCCATATTCTATATTATTTACTAACAACGCAATTGTTTGACATCTTACAGCGCTGGAGTCTGGGTTAATTTCTATGGGAGAAGCATGTTAAAATAGTTTGCGGGGGCATGCAATAGGCAGGAATAATTTTTTACTGTAATTATAATAAATTTACGAGTAGAAACTAGAGGAATAGTGAAAATTTAATAGTTTTGTTAGGAAGTCTTTACAATTGTTTGTTCAGGTAAAAGCTTTTTAAATACAGACAGATTTATCTCCCCTTTCCAATATATCTATGCGTTTCATAACATCTGTTCTCTGGGATGTCTTTATCTCGCACATTTATATGAAATCCCATTTAGAACTTTTCATTCAATATTCTGTTCTGTTATCCTTGTGCTTTTAATTTCATAAATCATTCATCTTTCTGCTTATCATGTACAGTATTCCTGGTCGCTACGAATCCTTCTTGAAGGAATTGGACTATGTCAAGCACCTATTTAGAAACAGGCAGGAGCTGAAGGTAGAGAATGCTGGCATTGGTGCTCTGTTTGCACTTGAGTGCCTTGCCTGGTTTTATGGCGGTGAGATTGTGGGGAGAGGATTTACATTCACGGGTTACCATGTTTGAGTTGATGCTCTAGAAATCTAGGCATCCTAGTAGCTCGATTATGGAAGATTCTTACATGTTGGTCTGGCTGAATGACCAATGAGCTTTTTACATGCAAAATTTTGTTTTCTATAAATTTGAAGTTGACAGCTAGTGCAATAATTTTATGACTTTGATGAAATTTCATTTTGTTTCTCAATAAATTTCCTTCCCTGCCGCGCGCATCGCCACCGTTGATGTCCATGAATGTTCTATTTAAAGGCAGATGAGTCTAACTTGATAGATAAGATAAATAAGTTACTGAGAAGGTTTAGGATGGAGCAGGACATTATCTCTGGAATCCTGTGGTGGTACTAAGATTTTGTTCCTAAATCTACTTGTTCCATATATTTTCTCCACAAGTCCAATTTGTTTAGTGCGCAATTTAATGGTGCATTTTGTCAAATAAATCAAGATGAGTCATCTGTGTGAATGCATTGATTTGGTTGAAATGAGTGCAGCCAGCGAATAGAATTTGCAGTAGGAATATGGTGGACGTTGAAATTACATGAGAATTGATGGAAAGAGGACAAGAATAAGCACCTCTCATATACTATTTATCACATGGATCATCATCAACTTTCAACATGAAGCCAGTGAAGAATAAAATAAGCACCTTCTTAGCTTTTTCTGATTTTCTTGGTTTGACAACCCATTACAGAATTTCAAATGCAAAGAGAATCAAACCCTTTGACAGGGAACAGGAAGATCGATCAACTCTCATGTACGTATGAACTTGGGTAATGGGTACTCTTCCTTTCTCTTTTTTTTTTTTTTTTTTTTGTTGGCTAAAATCTCGCAATTAAAACGTTTTGTTATTTATAATGTAAATTTGCAGATGGATCTCACAAATGTAGTGGAGCAGTGGCAGTTGCAGTTTGAATAGACCCGAGAGCAGGACCCATGCTGACTGACACCCAAAACAAACACCAGTGGCTCGCTGTGGCAGTCAATAGCGGAGGTAGATTAGGGCTTAAAATATATATATATGTGTGTAATGTGTAGGGCAATGGAGGCACGCCATCTAGGCCTGAGCCGTGTTGCACGCGACAAGGACACACCCAGACAGGACACTTCCTTTCCTTGGGTCCACTCTCAACCCGCTTGTGTTTATGGCTTTTGCCACAAACAAAAACAATACTCATGCACGACAACAGGCTCCAGTTTTGATCCCACTACCGCCCACTCGATCCCCATCTCCCATCATGCCCCCTCGTGCTCTCCCCAACAGTACCCCAATCTACGTTATGCAAAAGCTAAACCCCTTAATAATGATTCATAATAGGAGCCATAATCCGTGTTCCCACGAAATAACCGTGATCATTGCTCGTATAAGTGTTTCTTTGAGCGTGTGTTTTAATATCTTAAAAGTGCGTTTTAAGATTTTTAAGAGTTTGTTTTGAAGTGCGTTTGAGAAATATAATTTTTAAGTCAAAAGAAGTTTCTAGGCAAAAGCTTTAGAGTGCGTTTGAGATTACGATTTTGTAAGAATAATCTGTATTTTTAAAAGATATCGCAAAACGTAAAGCGTTTGGCATTGTGATTTAAAAAACACCTAATGTAATGTAAAATAGAAAAAAGAAATCTGCTATTTCGATAAGCAGGCTAGAGGGTACTTATTTGAAAAAAATACGAATTTAAACTAAAATCACGATTTCGCTTAAAAAAATATTTGGTGCAATATTTACCTATTTAGCTATGAAACCGCAATTATATGCTAATGTTATTCAAACACTCAATTGATAAAAAAAAAAGTATTTCTTAACATGTTTTATTAAACGCTTATACTATTTTAAAAAGTAGCAATTTAAAAAATACAACTACTTTTTAAAATTGTATTTATTGAAATTACAGTCTCAAATAGACTTTTATTTTTAAGTTTTTGTCAAAAAAATATTTTGACTATTTTAAACTTTTTAATTAAAAATACTTTTAAAATATTCAAATGTAATTTCAAAGAAGCTTATAAATTCGATCCTTTTAATTAGATGGACACAATTTTCAATTTAAACCTGATAATAGCACTCTGTCACTACGTATTCTTTATGGCAATCAAATGCATTGAATAGAAGGGTGGACCAGGCTACCGTAGTGCTTAAATTTTCCAACGAGGACGGTGGGTTTCTTGAATTTTGATCCGTCAGAAAGTCCTGCTTCGATTGACGGCTTGGATTTATTTGCTGACATGATAATTGATATTTTTGACTTAAACAGTACGAAGATGAATAAGAGTTGTTGGTTGACATCTAGTGATCTTAGCCGTCCATCTTTGCTACAAGCCTACAATACAGCGGGACCCTCAGATCATAGTGGTCAGTCAAAATTTTCTAAATGCATATGGAAAACACGTAAGCATAGCAGACAGTCCCACTTAATTACAAAAAAATATATATATATATCAGTGGGATCCACGTCCTGTGTCAATTGCGATGACACATTAACGCAAATCTATCTAAAATATATTTATTTATTTAGCTGTCACTCTAGCATTCATAGTGCTTACAGCACTCATAGGGTTAGGCCACGTGTTTCGGGCGACCCTGCCTCGGTTGGTGACGGAATCTTAAAGCTAAAAGGATTCCAAAATACTCGTTGCTCGCAATAGTTGGACACTTTTACGGCAGCGATTTGTCAACTTGGTAATTCAACGGTCTCGATTTGCTGCTGAAAACCAAATGATGCTTTCGTTTGGTTGTACCTGCTTTGTTTGCACGCGAGCTTGCGATCGGCGTCGTGGCTTCGGCTTATCATTTCTGGCTTCGCTCGGTATGCCATTCGTCGCTTAATGGCCAGTAATTAGAAGCATAATCAGCGGGAATTAAGCGTTGGCTCAAACTTCGAGCTCAGTCGGCAAAGCTTTCATATTAGTTTTTTTTTTTTTTTTTTGGTTCCATAATCTCTTGTTTTAATATAAAATAAATTGAAAAGTAATTTTAAATAAATAAATTTTTCTTTATATTTTTTGTTGAGTTGACATATATTTATTTTTTGAACAAAAACATTTTCTTTTATTAATTAATATTTTATTTTAACAAAAAAACCAAAAGACAATGTTCTTTATTCTTTAACTCGTCAGTGTAAAAATAAAGAATAATACCAATTTAAATCTATATTTAAATTATAAATATTTTGTAATGTCCTACGAATTTCTAAGCTTTTTATTGAAAAATTGTTACACAAAAGGAGCCCTTAATCTTAATCATTAGCGCTAGGCACGAAAGGTGTGGTTGTGAGTTGGAATAAAATTAACAAATAGATTGTAATTTTAGATTAAAGCGACTGTAGAATATAATATACTTAATTAAGAATGTCAACTTATGGAATACTCTTTTAACTCGACCATGAAGCCAGTCATGTCTTTTTGTTTTTTAGTTACTCCAATGTTGTGTTCTCCTACTTCAAAGATACCCATGGAAGAAGAGAAGATGCTACAAAATTATTTAATTAACTACTTTGTACATGTTTAATCATGTTCATTATGTACAATATTAATCATGCCAGTTGACATTTGTTGGGTTCCCCTTGCCACCCCATATGACATTGACAATATCAAACAAGGCTGGCTGACATTGCCACCTCTGTTTTTAGTATGCCACTATATGACTGTTATAATACAGTTTGACAATGAGATTGTGAAAAAAAAAAAAAATCAAGAATTGATTTATATGAGTACGACATTTTAATTATATGAGTTATTCAGCAGTTTACTAAATAGTATTATTATTGTCAGTATTTCTAAAGTCATGAGACACGATTGTTATATAATTGGATAATTTGACAGTGAAAAAATGAAAAAATATTTGTTTTATTGCTACGTCATTCTAGTTAGTTATATAACCGTAGTCTACTAAATAGTATTATTCTTATCATTATTGTATTAATCTTAAGTTAAGAGAGAATTAGGGTTAAGGTAAAATAAAAGGGTTTAGTGGAGGTAGTGGCAGTGTCCAGAGGCTTAGCCAATCCCAAGAACCACCGTCTCTATTTGAAGACTGCTCGTCACTCTCACGCGGACACACAGACAGACAGACAGATAGGTCATCTTCCCCTTGATTTTCTGACCCAAATATCTCCTTCCTTTTCCGTAACTTGACTTCTCTTTCAGGTTCCTCCACACAAATACACAGGCTTCAGGCCAAAATTTGATCTTCTGGTTTGCTCTCATGTTTTCTCCTTTCCTCCATGAGCGAAAGCTTCACTCCTGTGCAGCTATAGCCTTTTCTGTTGGGGTTTCGCGTTCTAGCAGACTGGTGGTGACGGGCGATTTGTTGGTCTCTTCCACATAAACCCACATCTGGGTCTGAAAAATATCCCACCTTTTTTTGTCGTCTTTCCTGTGTTTGCTTTTCCACTTTACAGCTTCAAAGGTGAAACAGCCTAACGATCTTTTGAAAAAACCCAATTCAGATCCTCCAAATCCCAATTCAGTTCTACTCTTCATATTCATTTTCCACTCCCAAATTCTCCTCCAAGGCGTCAAATCTTCAATCACCCACAAGCTCGCCTCCTTTTTCTTACTCCTGTATTGATTTGCTACATAGAAAGTCAAAATGCAAGACCCAGCGACGTTCCAACCCATGAAACCCAACTTCCCAGAACAAGAGCAACTCAAATGCCCACGCTGTGGCTCCGCAAACACCAAGTTCTGCTACTACAACAACTACAATCTTTCACAGCCGCGCCACTTTTGCAAGAATTGTAGGCGGTACTGGACCAAAGGCGGTGCGCTGAGAAACATCCCAGTTGGCGGCGGAACCCGCAAGAACACAAAGCGGGCGTCAAACCCAAAACGCTCCTCTTCATCATCTTCATCATCAACAGCATCAAATTCGGCGGTGCAGAATCCGCCTCCGGAGCCCGACCCGACCCGGATGTATGGCGCTGCGGCGGCAGCGGATCAAGAGCGTCGGATGCTGGACGTAACCGGGAGCTTTTCCTCGCTTCTGGCATCAAATGGGCAGTTCGGAAGTTTTCTGGAGGGCCTGAATCCAAATGGGTCGGGAGTGAAAATGGCGCAAATAGATGAGTTTGCAGAGAATTTGGATTCGGGTCACGTTCTGGACACAGGTTCGGATCGAAACCCTGTAATGGCGGTGCAGAGCAATAGCAATTCAGAGAGTTATTTGGGTTTGGCAAGTGGTGATTCAGGCTGTTGGACCGGCGGCAATGGGTGGCCGGATCTTGCCATTTACACACCAGGTTCAAATTTTCAGTAGAGAGAGAGAGAGAGTTTGTTTTGCTTAATCTATTTATTTAATCTATACTTAGAAAGTACAGTGGGGAAGAGAGGAGCATGAATAACTCAAGCTTTTTGTAGCATTTTCTAATGCTATGGAGGAGGGTGACATGCCACAAGCCCACAACACTCTTAGCATTCTATAGGCTCTGTTTTTTTTTTTTTTTTTTTTTTTTGGTTCTGGTTCTGTGGTGTGTTTGTTTGTACGGATTATATGAATGAAAAATATTTTTAAAACAGTAGTATTATTTTGTTTTTTGGAGGGTGGGGGATGGGGGGTGGAGTATATGTCAATCCTTATCATCATGTTATATATGCAAATCGCAAGAAGCCAAGAACAATCCTTTACAAGGGCTTCTTGTTCTCATTTGTAGGTTTCTATATATGTATGTATGTATGTATGTATGTATGACATTCTTGAATCTTGAAGGATTTTAAGATTTTGACGTTTCTTCTTGATCATGAATATAATACATTTTGAGAAGTGGCGGAAGATATGGGGAAATCGAAGCTTTTGTTTCTTCTGTCTTTGAAGGTGTAGAGACAAAGTTCAACTTCAAGTTCCCCCCTCCGGCCTCCACTACATTATATATATATATATATGTATATATATTTATCTTATTCTAAAGTTTTTGCTCTAATTCTCACTTTCTTTTTTCTTTTTGTTGACTTTATTAAGATGATCAATGATGTCCATTTGATATTTATATGTATTGGTGTATTGGTATGATTGGTTGGCAACAAAATGAAGAGCAACTTAAGCATGTGCCCAACAAGCCCAAACTTGCCAACTCATGCAATCAAGTGAGCTCTGCCATGGAACCTTCAAAGCAGTTGAAATCTTAATTTGTCGAGGTTTAATTGATGAATTCTATTTAGGGCTAGGTATTGGTCATATCGGTCCGGTTAATAGGGTTATCGGTTAATCGATTCTTGACCGATTACCGATCAATAAGCTATCGGTTAATCGGTCATATTGGTAATCGGTTAAACCGGTATTTGTTAATTTTTTATTGAGTTTTTTACTAGTTGCTAATTGGGCAAAAACTTAGTTATTTTGAGAGTTCAAATACTTTTTGTTGGGTTAAAGCCTAAAATAACTTATTAAAAATTAGTAGGTTTGGCCCTTTTGAGAGCCTAAATATATATATGGCTAAAATAGCTTGTTGAATCTTTTCTTATATTGATGCATTACATCTTTTTTATATTATAAAATAAAAATCAAAAGAGTAAAAAGTATAAAATTTAAAAAAAATTAAAAATTAAAAATAATTATCGGTCATATCGGTTAATCGATAATAAATTTTTAACTGATCGATAAGCTTATCAGTATAAATATTTTAACCGATTATTGATTGATAACGGTTATATTGGTTCGATTAATATTGATAATTGATCGGTTAATCAAAAATCGGTTAATTTGTCTACCCCTAATTCTAATTGATTTGGTAGGTTGTGGGAACCTATTATTTCTGATCAATTTGATGTGCTAATTTTCAACCAAATATGTTGTATCACCAGTTGCTCTCTCTCATGGGCCACACTCCATGATGTTCTCAATTGGACCACTATTCTATGGTTTACTATTTCATCTATAAACACCTACTTATGGTGGTGCTCTTTTCTGAGCATGTTTTTAATGCTAATTATGTTGAAAAACAGAGTTTTTAAAGTTATATATAATATATATATATGTTCAAGTTTCTTTTGAAAGTACGTTTTGGTGTGTATATATATATAATAAAATGAATTTTATAATAAAAAATAAATAAAGGAATGAGTGAAAAAAATAGGGAGAGTGAAAGGAATTTGCCGGCCAAAATGAAAGAGTCTGGCGTCATTAAAAAGGTTGTCAATGTCAATCAAAAGGATGTGTGGCGCTCTGCTCATTGACCATCGTGACATACATGCATTTACTCTTGTGCTGTCCACGTTGTTCAATAGTCATTCACGTGATTTTTGTTGAGTTGAGATTATCAAAACCTCCCCCTTTTATTTATTTATTTTTTATTTTTTATTTTTGGCATTTAATGAAGCTTCTCAAATTTTGGTACCAAGTTTGTACACGGAATTATACCAAGTTGTACATGGAATTGGACTGATAATATTCGGTAAGTTTTTGCAGATGAGTATTTTTGTCTTTTTTATTTTTTGAGAAAATAAAAATATTTATTTATTATAATTAATTTGATATTATTCAGTTCAAATGAATTGGAGATAATCATAATTTATTGTACACAAGGAGGAATAAATCTTCTTTAGTTCATTGGAATTGAATAATGTTTAGTTAGTTATAATAGAGGGGTATTTTTGTCTTTTTACTTTTTGAAATAACAAAAATATTCTTTTAATATTACTAACCGGATATTATCTGGTTTAAATGAATTGAAGGGACAATGGTGTATGTATGGATACGGTTATTTATATTATTTATACCTGCATTTGCGTATTTGTACTTAGATATTACTTTTAGATGTTCACATTTATAGCATGTTTAGCTTCTTAGATATTCTTTAGGGTGTTTTTTTGTTTTTTTATTTTTGACATCTCTGAAGGAGGATTCGAATTAGTGACCTCCGCTTCATTAAACGTGGTCTCAGCCGATTGAGCTACCTCTTGGAAACCTTTGGGTTTCTATTATGACTTATTTTACACTATTTTGAAATAAGTTGCACCATTTTTTAGTGTTTTGAACTTGTTTTAATTTTTTTGAAGTCTTAATATTTTGAAAATATATTAAATTTTACATAATTTTTGCCTTAATGCTCAATAAAATGATTGAATTGCGAAGAAAATAATATAATTAATTAATTAATTATTATAAGGTGCGTGAAATGAAAGATAATTGGGATCATCTATCCATGCATGCCCTAAAGTCCATGTTTTGTTGATCCCATTGTTGTATTATTTGTTTGTTTCCTTAAATAAAAATACTGCTGAAGAGCAGAATCTGAAGTTACTAGTAAAATTGGTGGAGCCAATAATTAGTCAAAGATGTTACGAAAATCAGAGATAGGAATGCTATAGGTAGATATTATTTTCTAAAAAAGCAGGAAGAAAAAATTCTCACACTAATCCCTCATATTTTTTTTTAAAAAAACAATATCCACTTAGGATTAAAAAAACGCCAGAAGAAACCGTAACGTTTCTTATTTTTATTTTAGGTCTTGCAATTTAATATCAAAGCTCATAGTTAGAGAGAATCAAGACCCACGAACCAGAGTCCAGAGAAGGTGAAGAACAATCCCAAGATGCCTTGCAAGTGACAGACAATACCATTAACATAAAGGCAAATCCTTTGGCTTGGCCTCTATTGTGGGTTTTTATAATTTTTACTAATCTATTGCAAATCCAGGTGAAAAGCCTTTGCAAATAAATAATAGTGGATGGTCTTCAATATGCTGAGAACATTGCTAACTTTGCATAGGTAGTTCTCCATTTCTAATGTCCCTAAGGAATAGTTCAATCGTCTGTGGACCATGCCTAATGAAGTGGATGTCACAAGTTCGAATTCTCCGCCCCCCTTCCATTGTGTGGACATATAAAAAAAAAAAAAAAAAAAAAAAAAAANTGACAGACAATACCATTAACATAAAGGCAAATCCTTTGGCTTGGCTTCTATTGTGGGTTTTTATAATTTTTACTAATCTATTGCAAATCCAGGTGAAAAGACTTTGCAAATAAATAATAGTGGGTGGTTTTCAATATGCTGAGAACAGTGCTAACTTTGTATAGTTAGTTCTCCATTTCTAACGTCTTCAAGGGGTAGCTCAATCGGCTGTGAATCACGCCTAATGAAGTGGAGGTCACAAGTTCGAATTCTCCATCTTCCTTTCCTTGTGTGGACATGTTAAAAAAAAAAAAAAAAAAAAAAAAGTTCTCCATTTCTAACAACATAGGAGTTTTTGCACACAAATTTTCATGCGAAGGGTTTAGGTGAATGATACTATGCAATTTTGCCTAATAGGGTTATAATTACCCGTTAAAGGTAAATGACACCAACAAGATACGTGTACTTATTTTGATGAGAGTTGACACAGAGAGGTTATTGGTGCTAAGGTAATCGTGCTGAACTAAGTTTATCGCTTAGTATCGCAGTGTGATCAAGTAGGAGAAGATAAACACCATAACAATGGTGGACACCCCTTCATTATAATCTCTATAGATAGTGAAGAAGTCATCAACTTGAGGAGGTGCAACTATTCAAAGGGGAGACAAAAGCCTTCACAAGGGGTCATGAGAGGCACCAGTTGAACCACTCAATTTTCTGTCCATTCTCAGACTGATTTCTTCTTGAATTTTCCTCTGCTCACGGGATTGTCCATCATCTTCTTCTTCTTCTTTTTTACTTATTTTTTTGTCCTAAGGTCCTGACATGTGATGCTAATTTCACACTAGACGTCAAGTTATGAAGGATGAAATAATACACAAGTGTACACCAAGTACAATAGTAGTTTTGTACCTTACCTTTTTAGGGCAAAAAGAGAAAAAGAGAAAGTGAATATCTTCCAAGGGAAGGTAAGGGAAGAGAATGACAGTGATGACCTTAAGTATTACTTCAACATCATATTTAACTAGGACATGATTAATTGATGAAAAAAAAGAAAAATGACCATCCAGATTACCTTAGTTTCTTTTTAAACAGTAATATATGACAGACAGTTGTATGAGAGTTTACATTGTCGTACGACAGGCTACTAAATAGCATTTTTCTTGTTCAAAATGTCAAATCCCTTGAAATAAGGGACTTTTATCAATTGAGATAAGCATGCTCAAGTAATTCTTGGGTCATGAATGTTAGAATCCCATGCTCTCTCTAAATAAATGGACAGCATTATTTTCCAGGTAAGAAAAAGAAATAATAGGTGGGTATGGGTTCCAGCTAATCTCTTGAGCTCACTGCTCCTGCTAGTGATGCTACTCATTCCATGAGCATTACACACGCCATCATTGCCCTGCCTGGCTGCCTCACCCACAATACAAAGAATGGCAATGATGGATGATGAGTAGCTGCATGTCGTTTGATTTAACTACATGTCGTTAACTCCAACACCAGGTTCTTCTCTCTCCCAGCCGCCAAATTCGACAACTCACGCTGCCATAAACCAGGGCGACAAGAAAATATTAATGTTCAACACATTGATAAAGACTTTAGACTTTTTGCGTTGGCATCACGCGTTACCAAACCATGATGATGCCCTAGTTTTAACAAGATTGGGGATTTCATCATTTTCCTGATCAAGACATTTATTAATAATTAAAAAACTGACGATGGAGATTCATTGGCAACTATTTTGACAAATAACTTTTATCTACCAATTATACAAACTCCGGCGACGGTATTAATTGAAAACTATACATTAACTATATATTTATTCGACGTTCTTGCATTCCACATGATAGGTCGTCGCCGAATCGCCACCAACTATGAGGGAGTGGTAAGGACCATCTTCGTTTCTTGGTCAAGATTTTATTGTATCACATTTAATGGTGAGCATGATGCCACATCATTTTAAATGTCATGGAAACATATTCACCATTAGATCTATGAAATTTTAGAGGCTCCTATTCCATCCGGCATACGTCCGAACCACTCAGTCACACAAGTCTCACTAGCCCAACTAGGTTTCGGTCGAAAAGGATTATTTGCATTTTTTTTTTCTTCATTCTGGAATTCAATAATAATAATTTAAAACGCACCCTCACATTTAAAAGGCTGTAGCACACATTTAAAAAAAAAAATAAAATAAAAATAAACACCGTTACAGCAATGGTACAATACGAAAACTCTGTAATGCCTACTCATTTCACAATCTTTGATCTACCATAATAGTACCTCGAGGCCAACCAAAAGGTGCTTCAACGAGTCCAAGACACAAGAGAGCAAGGATTACATGGGGATAGTGCGAGCCTTGTACATGCATATATAAGCCATATGCCAATCACCTGAAACACGAAAGAAATTAAACTTCACAGTAGCATGATGTTCATGATGACAGTTATATAGCAAAACAGTTGACAGTTGGGTCAGTCATCACAAAATGAATGCCTATTTTATTGGACATACACTAACATGGATTGTTTCCAGTATCTTTTGGCTGTTTGCATTTTGTATGGTAGGGCAAAGTATTATGCTTACCTCCTCCAGAGAGTTTTGTAATGTCTTCCTCCCGCTGTGCGATTGGACTGTCATCATCATACTCGATCCATTTTCCTAAAACCAACAACAGTTATTCATCAGTTATTCTTACATTTAGCCAAAGCTAACGGTACGAAGTACTGAACATTATATTCTTAGAGAACTGACCACTTTCTTGCTTGACCCAAGCAACATAATGCCCTGAATCAGCACTCCTACCCTTGTGGGTCAACACAGCAACCAAATCATAAACTCCAGTCATTTGTGTCTCACTGTCTGATGGGACAGCTGCATTATAGGATCATTTAGACAGTGAGAAAGGGGGACTACACTACATGAACCAGATTTCCATGAAGCCATACGAAGTCTACAATAGACCCCAAATTCAGCTAACATGGATAGTATAGGTTGCTACCTTCTTGGGATGTAGCCATAGATGGCTCACTGCTTCTATTTGATGATCCCTGTGAGCAAAGATGAGACATGAGACAATTAAATTATGACACAGAGATATGTGTTTTTGACTGCATGTATAGCTAGGTTGTGTAGTCACCTCTGCATTGGACATCTTGACATCATTGTCTTTTGAACTAGAGCCATCCTTGCTAGCTTTCAAACCAAGTTTTTTACCTTCCTCATCTCTTAGCCTCTAAATTTTACAATGTAGAAATGAAAATGTCCAACACAACAAAATAGTATCAATCAAATATTTTTTAAACATCGTTACAATATATATATATATATATATATTTAAACGAATATGTAACTTTAAAGTTCATCAAAGCCAAAGGCAAGCAGAAACCTTGCGAGGAGCTTCCAATTTTCCGCGGAGATCATCTGAACACAGATCATAAACATCTAACTCCAAAGGATAATCCACTTTCTGAGAAAAGTGAATAGATTTAAATTAACATAGATACTGAAAATTAAAAATAGCAGTGAATCTGAATGAAATAGAGAAACACGGCATCAGTGAATCAGAACGAAATAGGGAAACACTGCAGGTAGGCATATACTTAACCCCCACCACACAATAATCATCTCATAGAAAACTTATTTTCCTTTTATTTTTTTCCACAATGATACAAAAGAGATAAATCCAACCTCTTGAGTTTAATTAAACAACATAAGAGAAGAAAACTGGCATTACCCGCAAAATTTTGGCCTTCTGATTTGACTCTCTCTTCCAGAAAAACCGCACGAACTGAATGGTCAAGTACCTTGAGAAAAAAAAAAAAAAAAAGAAGTTACATCAGTTGTAAGAATTTAAATAAACCCACAAAGAATGTACAGGACACCCAACAAAGATTTTCTTATTCCTTGTATCAGCATAATTCAGAAATTAAACAGAAAGATTCCCATTGTTGGTGCCTAACTGCCTATGATACCACACAGTGCTGGATTCCATGCTATAGAGAGGAGAAAATAATAATTTATAATCAGAAGAAGCCAACTATAATACCTTGGCAGGCCATCGATACGAGACTCTTTCAAATAAATTGCACTACGCCCCAAGGAAGGTGAAGCCTTTTCCAATTCTGATTTTAAACCCTACAATAACACATGTAATTAACACAAAGATTGTAAAGCTTATCCAACAACTCAATTTTGAAAGGAGATTTTCATTGTTGAAATGGCCATTTAAGAAAGACTATTTTTTTCATGTCAAATTCTATAAAAGAATTAAGAATATGACAGATTGAAATAACACGATGTAAGAGTTCAATGTTTCAAAATTTTTTGTCTTTTACAAGTAATTTCATATCATTAATAAAGCGTAGAGTGGCGCAACCTTAGTATAATGGAAGTTACAATTTATTGGCAAGTTACCTAGGAAATCCTTCCCATCAGAGAAACAGCAGATGCAAACAAAATACTAGAGATCAATTGGCTTAGTAATGTAGAAATAGGTTGACACTGCACATTACAAACTCTCACCTGACAGTTAATCTAAAAAATTTATTTACAGACAATAATAACAACGTACCAGATCTCTGAAGACTGAGACTAACATTGTGTAATTCTATCTTGTTTATTCAGCAATACTTTTAATGGATGATCAATAAAATATTTTCTAAATCCTATTATCACTATCTCTTTATTTCAGCAATCGGTGTGTAGGCACGTCACAACGGTTCAAACCTTTCTGTAGTGATTCTCAGCATCTGAATCAAAAGTTTATCATTTTGGTATCCTCCAATGGGGTATTCAAGTCATTTACTTGTTGAAGCTAAGGTTTTTGATCTTTTGGCAGAGGGGGGCCACCTCACAATGTAATGCACCGCAAAAATAAGCAGGGTTTTTTCTTGAGCTGTTTTCTTGGGCAAGGTCAGAATGGAGTGGCTTTCAGCCACCATGGAGGCATTGAGTCCAGGGGAAGGGCAAAGGGAGTTCGCAAAGTGTTTTGAGGGTTGGCATTAGAGTGTTCATTGCTCATAGAGGTTCAAACAGTCATGACCAATTTTTGACTTGGGGAATACAGTGGTGGCGGACTGCGTAGCTTTATCGTCATTCCAGAGAAACGAGAAGGGAAAGGATGGAAGAGTTGCGCTCTTGAGCTGCGAAAGGTGCTAGCTTTCTTTGAGATGTATGTCAATGCTAGGTGTTTTCGCCTAGTAGAGTGTTTCTCGGTGGTGTTCGGATGTTTGGTATGGGTGGCTCTATATTGATGGCAGTGAAGAAGACTCAACTGGGGCTGTGGGTAGTAGGTCATATGCAGAGGCTCTGGTAGGGCCAAGGCCGGTTCCATCAAGTGCCATTAGGCACAGGGGCAGTTATGGAATTTCAGATGTCAGCAGAATCAGGGGTTCAGATGTTAGAGATCGGAGTGCACCTGTGGCATTCTCATGGAATCCCTTGAATCACGCTCGCTGTCTCTACAAAGGTCCTTGAGTGTGACATGGGAGTAAACCTGGATTTTTGTGCACTAAGGAGGTTGACAGCCCTTCTAAAAAAGGAATTGGAATGTTTTTTACTTTCCCCATTATGTGTGTTTCTCTTGTATACTTCTTGTGTATACTTTTGTGCGTCTTTTTGCGTTTTAATGAAATTCATTTACTTATTTAAAAAATAAATAAATAACAGTTATTGACGGTAAATACAATTAAAATCAATTCATTTTAGAAAATAATTCACATTACCATCCATGCCTGGTTTGTCTATTGCAATGTGGAAGGCAAACAAATACCACATCACCATACAACTGTTTTTGCAGTTGATCAAGATCGCTTTAAGTAATATTCAGTATATAACACAAGACTGCAAGTGCAAACACAAACTTGAAGACGACATCATTTTTTCTGTTATATTGCCTTTGGGAGGCTGTTACCCCCCCCCACCCCCCCGGGGGGAGGTTTGACAGTCGAAATGAAAGAAAACAAAAGAAACATTCAATCCGTAATTGGATAAAATTCCAACAAAAGCGAAGAAGGAAAAAAAAGGAGTTCTTCACAATTGGATGACAATACTTACATGCTTTAGTCCTTCATGCAAATGGTTCACCTCTTGTGATATGTGGCATTTAAGAGAATAAACTGATTCTGCCTCTGAGCTTTCTTCTCCACTTTCTTGGCAATGTACCCTATCCCCACCGGCACAAATAACACATATAAAAAAATGTCAAACTTTCTGCTTTTACTTAAACGAAACAGAAGAACAACATAAAATCCATGGATCACAAAAATATGCCTATATATATAAATGTATTAACTAGTTATGGTCATTAATAAGCCAATCATGTACCAAACAAGCAATAAAACCAATTTGTAAGCTGTCATCTATTGTGGGATGGGCAGAGTCATAACTAAGCTTAGACTACTGACTACTGCTCTAAATCAGTACTTAATTATGAAATAGTGACAAATTACTACCTGCTAACAAGTTCGATGCCAAAGAGGGCCTTCACCGTATCCGGATTTTCACTGCAATTGAATGTCATAAGGATCAAGTTAAACTACTGGTTAAGAAAACAGAAACAATTAACCCACAAGTGCTGGTAAAACAAAGAGGATTAGAGTGCTACAGAAGAAACACCTAAATTAACTAAGTTCCAAGTTGAAAAAAGGGAAGGTGGGCACTGGGAAGTTTATGCAGATCAATTATCTAAGATACACTTTTATGCAGCCAATATCAGTTCCAACACATACACACGTGCGTAGTACAGTAGGTAAAAGAAAGATACCTAGAACCAGTCGTTTTGAGAGACTGGGAAAGCGTATATAAAAGTTGAGTCCAACATTCTTCAGCATCCTGTTACACATTTAAAATTGAAAAGATCAACTTACTACCTGATCAAATCCGTATGATTGTTAAAACCAGACAAGGTAATTTAAGACCTGCTGCATGAAGACACCATTGTGCAGCTGGCCAAACTGAGGATACTTTTTGCGCAGCAACTGCAAACATAGAAACAAATGAACATGATATGTTTCCCTCCATTACCAGTAAGGAAAATGAAATAGAAATCAATCATTGGGATTAGATTTGCCAAAACAATTTTTTCATGAAAAGACTCAGCTTTGATGAACATCAAAACACTAGCACAGCAAACCTAACAATGGTCAAGTAAATCATGACTCCAATATCAGAGATGGAAGACAAAGTCAAGACAAAACACAAAACAAACAAAAAAACTAGAAATGTTAAGAGTGTGTTTGGCCTTGCGATTTGGCACGGTTAATGTGCGTGTTTACACAAATTGCAAAAAGATCGCGCTTGGCCG
The DNA here is from genome assembly GCA_006937295.1 of Carpinus fangiana. NCBI lineage: Eukaryota > Viridiplantae > Streptophyta > Magnoliopsida > Fagales > Betulaceae > Carpinus > Carpinus fangiana. The sequence continues at coordinate 52,373,204 of CM017321.1, forward strand.
TGCGTATAAAAAACATTGGCGCTTTGAAAACGTGGAAAATCCATGATTTTGCACAGCAGCTAAAGGATGCATTTTACAAGTGCTTTCGCGCAGCAAGTAGCATAAACATCAGTTACCAAGATTGACCTCATGAAACAATAAAATCCCATGAATACCCACCCAAAACACGACCAAACCATTGTTCTATCTTCTTTTCTTTTCTCTCTGCCTCTCTGCTCTCTCGTTCATTTCACTGCCATTGTTTGCTATGCCTGCTATAGTGATATCCTGGCCATCAAGCCATTTTCTACCACGTCTCACCTCCAAATATTAGGTAAGCATCTCACCTTATCTCTCAAGCACAAGAAAGAGTGAAACCAAATAATGCTTCTTCTTCTTCAAGCTAACAATATTGCTTCTTCTTCTGCTACTAGAAGTGATTTGCAACATTCTTCTTCCTCTACTTCAAGAGATAAACGACTCTCTTTTTCTTTATTAAAAAGCTAGCCTAAGTACAACTGTGGATATCTTATTTTAATATCTTATGTTTTGAGAGTAGTACAATGTTTTAAATTACTTGAACTTACTTGGGAAGTTACAATTCAAGTGATTTCACACTAAACTAATTTTTTTGATAATGAGGTAGAGCCACTTCGTGTACCCCCCACTGTTAGATAAACCTCAGACCCGTGTAACGTGCCCCCTCCACCTGGATCGGGTAATACTTTGGCTTCGCAAGCGGGCTGGCCCCAAGGAGATTCGAACCTTAGACCTCATGGACTACCACAAAGACCAAAGCTCTTACTACTTGAGCCAACCCTTTGGGGTTAAATTTATTGTAAAATATTATTTTCTTTTGGAGAGATTCAAATCTAATGCTCTTGAAGTAACAAGATTGTTATTCAATCCATTAAACCAATCACATCATTTTTTATTTCACACTAAACTCTTGTTACAATAAACCTTCTCATGGAGGGAAGCAACTTTGGATGTTCTTTTGAATCATAAATATTATTGTTTCTCGTGTACCTAGGTGGCAATCTATCGCTTTTACATTAACGTCACGTTGGGTTTATTTCAGAGTTTTCAAACTACTGTTGCCATTTGTGACTAAACAGCTATTTGTCCACTCAATTTGCATGAGCGAGATAGAGAGCCAACAGTAGCATACCACTTCTCTCTCTTTCAAGAAACGTGTAAATATTTGGGAGGTTATTTACTTATTTAAAACATAACTGGTTAGGATGAAAGTATTTCATTGGAATGCAACTAAAGACAGTACTTTGTCAAGACTAAAAAAAAAAAATACTAAAGACAGTTCTTTATCGAGCAGTAATATGACATGTATGCTCTCCATGAAGAACATAATTCTTAGATATAGTTTTCAACTTTAGTAATTCCACTTTTCCACATCAAAAAGTTCATGCCAAATTATTAGGCCAGATTTATTCTATTTTATTGTCACAGTATGTACAGCTATTTTATTTTCATATTATTATGTCCTTATTGGTAATTTGTACCTGACACAACTCTTTTATATCAATGTTATCCAAACATTCAATTGATAGAATCAACATTCTTTTATAAATTGTACCAAAAGCTTAACTGCAATTTTAAAAATTGCGTTTTCATAAACTACATTTAAAAGCGTATACCTTAGCAAGGGAAGAATACAGAGCATGGACTGAATGACATTCTTCTAACCCATAACATGAGAATCCACATTGCATGAAATATCCAAGTTTATCATTTCATTTTGTATACCAAGTCCACTAGCATTGTCCTTGGACAAGGTGCCAGTGCATAGACAAGTAGCAGCAAATGCACATGCTACGTTATTTTTACCAAAAATGTGCCAATCAAAATTTTCAAATTTATGCCATAGATTTTTCTGCAAAGTCCATGACACCATACCTTAGGTCATGGTACTCCAACAAGAAACCCAAGATTGTAAAGGAAAGAAAAGAGTAAAACCAGAGAACAAACCATCCAAAATTGCATTGGTGCCACAGGCTTGACACTTTTATCCAGCTCATTAAATAAATCACGTGTTGCTATAGCCAACATATGCGAAGATTGATCCACATCGTTGCTTTTTCCAGAATGTGAATACCTAATCAGAGTTAAAAAGTTTTGATCTTGGTCACATAAAATGCATGCAAATGAAATATGAAAACAATCATTTGCAGAGCATATTCTGTAACAATTCATGTTGATTGATTGAAGAAGATAACTCACTTGATCAAAGCTGACTTTAACTCTGGAACAGAATGCAGACATTGTACTGTGGAATTCATGTAACAGGTGTTTCCCAAATTAAATAGACCAGCACTATGACCCTAGAAGCAAAAACAGCATGGACTAAGAATTTCAAAATATAACACAGAGGAATATACTAAACTACCAAAATTAAAATAATGATGATAAAAGGCAAGTGCATTGTAGCTTTCTAGGAGGTAAAGGATTAGATGAAAAAGGTAATACTAAATAAACAAGAAAATCTAGAGTTGTAAATTTTATCATTAGAGATAAAAATTGATATTAGTTATTGAGTTGCCCATCCACATACAATAAATATTATAAATATTATTATCATATTGGTTATAACAAGAAAATTGTTGGCACAATTAGCATCAAAATATTCAAATTATATTTTATGTTTAGAATGTGGACCTCTACTGAACATCAAGAACATCGATTGCAGCTTTATCATATGTTTAGATGTTCTTTAATAGATGAGCTTTGGGCACTTATAGTTAACATATGACCTAAAGGCATTTATTAAAACAGATATTGAATTATTTATTTATTTCATTAGTTATATTTTTTAATTTTTTTAAATCTATTTTACAATCTTGCCCCCATGAACCAAAATCTTCACTCTGCCTCTGCATAATAGGCGCAACATGGTCATAATTTTCAAGTTGAACAGGTCAAGGCCAGCCTAACTATAACCTTCTACATGTTGTAAAGACTCCTTTTAAAGAAAAGAAACAACTTTTTTTAATAAATAATTCATGCTCATTAATAGAGCAGAAGGACGCAACCCTAGTACACAAGAAGCATACAAGAAAAACCCTCTAATATGTAGAAAAACAAAAACAAAAATCTAAAAACTCAGGAAAACTAGAAAATGGCAGACTATTGAAGGCTGCTATCCATGTGTAGCAGGATTTGACCATAACATTTTTCAACTCTAACACCTAAGTCTCTCGATCTTCAAAGCTCATCGCATTCATCTCTCTCCAAATACACCACATTAAATACAAAGGAACCAACTTCCAAACTTTTAATTCAGTCTTTTCTATGAAACCAGACCCAGTCAGTTTCTTCCGTTGTTGTCTGAGCAACCTCCAAGCTTGCTGGAGGCCCAGCAACAATCTGCCTTACCATCATTGCTCGAACCTGCTACACAACCACCTCACTTACCTTCCCCATCCATTTTAGTTTTATTGACGGTTTAACCCATCTCTAATAAACAGCCCAGCTATCTGGCCTAACCTGACATTGTCACATATCTTCAAGAAAATTTAGCTTCAGCCTTGCGTGATACGATTTCATTAACCCCATCACCCTTAGTCTTCTTTCCATCTGGCCCCAAGGACTTATTATTTCTTCCATCCACATTAGCCCTAGAAGCAATCAGGCCCCAATCCCTTCAAGCTCACTCCTTTCCACGCTTCCAAATCCTTTTCTCATGAACTAGGCTTACAAATTAAATTAACATTCCAGGGCCCATACTTTTGGCCCACTTTAATCTTTTCTCCAGATGCCCACTTTTTTGTACTCTAATTTGTTGATCCCATGAATTTGGTTCAATTTGGCATCATGAATTTAGAGAGAAGATTGCATAAAAATTATTCAAATATGGAAGAGATTGTGATTTTTTCTTTTTTCTTTTTTTTGGTGCTAGATGCCTAGATCCATAATAATCATGATCCAAGTCAATCATTGATAACACATCATTTTTGTACCTTACATCATCATGTCCAAGTTATTTTTTTCCTTTATATATAAAGGGGCCAATGCAAGGATGTATTGATCTGTAGTCCTATCTAGCATATAATCATGAGGCTTAAGCATATGGTAATTATAGCGTGAGGTCAAATAAACAATAACAACCGTAAAATATACCCATTGAAAAAATAGCTTCTAACTTTGTTATATATACATAAAAGAAACAAAACAAATTCTTAATACATGTGCATAATTTGTATTACTTATAAAAGAAACATGTGCAGACTTCAGAACAGAAGAGTCGTGAATCTTACCAAGGCAACCACTTGCTCTTCTTCTGGAAGATCTTCCATAAATACAGGGCCCTTCTCTGGAGCTTTGATAATCTCATCCGCAGTTCCCATCATCATTAATTTTTGGCCCTAGACAAAATAAATGCAGTGCATCGCATAAGACCAAAATTTAGAAGTACAAACAAAACCAGCGGAAAAGACAGTACGAAGATCAAAGCACCTCTTTTACTCCTAAAGTTGACCAATCTGCATCATCCTGCATTATTTAAAAAAAAAAGTTAGAGAATTTAAAAGCGTCTTTGAGTGTGTTGCCAACAAACTCTAGCCAATACAGCACTTTCTCCCCATATAAGAATGAAGAGGGTGAGGCCATGGCTTCAGGACCCACCAGGTGGATGTGTAACTTACCAATTGAAAATTAAAAAATATAGATTACTGGATAATTTATTCAAAGGTGAAGCATGATTTGTGGCAGAACTACTTTATGATGAACTGGACTTGAACAAATCAAGATATGGTTCATTTTCAGCAACATTTACAAAGGCATTTACTTACCTTCAGCAAACCACCCTTAACCATAATCTTCTGTCTTTCAGGAGGGACCCCAGTTAGATCATACAACTGGCACTTGAAGACATAAGGGGTCTGGCTAGTATCAATTTCCACATCTTTAAACAGCTCCTTTTGCCATTTTACACTCACTGTAGACATACACATTGCAAATGTCACGAGGGAACTAAAGAAGAACAAAAAGGGAGCACCAAAATCATAAAAAAGACAACAAAAAATTTAGTTGAAGCATCAACCTTTGACCCTAATCTAAGCGGCCAATGCTTTTCACCAATTTTGAAGATCAAGGCAATAGGCTGACAACCATGGGAGTGCTTAAAGCACTAGCAGCGACTTCCCTAAATCACATTTTCTTCTTTGAATTTAGAGAAAATTACCCACAACAGACTCCCTTGCTGTTCCCTAAACCAAGGGAACACTAAAGCACTTTTGCTTCCTTAACATTATTTTAATATAAAAAGGTGCTCTTTCTTCTAACATTTATTTGAAAGAATATTTAAACGGTTTTTTCTTCCCTCTCTCTTTTCCATGTCATTTATTTGAAATAATATTTAAATGGTATAGGGAATGGATAAGGTGATATATTGTGGAGTTTATTTGAATAGGGAAGCAAATAGTTTGGTTCCCTAAATTTAAGAGAAGCTACTGCTAGTGCTCTTAGAGCACACAAAAACTAATGCAACCTTAATAAATGAGAAATTTACTCAATCCACCTAACAAGAGATCATTATAGAGCTTGCTGAAGGATAGAATTAAAAGACAAATAAGAGGGCATACTGCACCCTCATGCAATAAGAAGGGTTTAATGAGAGTCCAATCGTTGACAAGCATAGGCATTCATCATAAATGTTTTGTTTCAGTTGCCTTGCCTCCATGACGCTCCAATTAATTTCATTGTTAGAGCTTCTTTGTACCATAGGATTCAAGCCCGAAGCTCGTAGAGGACATAAGGCCAGTCATTATAAATGGTTAATTTCTCACCTCTTGGAAGTAGTTCAAATCTCATGGAAGTGAATATCAGTTGTATCTCAAATCCCAACATCACAATCATTAAGCATTGCATAGCGGTGCCACAAATACGACTGCTGAACGGCTGAATAGTTTACTAGAATCCTAAAATGCCCACATAATAAAACGACAATCCGCTACAAACCCAAATCTTAAAATTCAAAGATAGCCATAAATCAAGCTCTTAATGTTCCACAAAGTAAACATGAACGAACAAAATGCTTAAAACCCATATCATAAATCGAAAATTACACAGTTACCCAAATCCTAAAACGCAAAAACACATTTATCATAACCTATTGTTCCATAAACCGGACATTAACGAACAAGAATGCTAAAAAAAAAAAAGAAGCAAAAATCGTAAACATTGGGCTTAATTAGTTAAATGGAAAAAATATAGCGGATTCAAAATCGAGCTCGAGAGGATCAATGACCTGTAATCATTGTTGAGAAGCTTCGACGTTCGAAGGATCGAGAGGGAGAGAGAAAGATACGTTCGGGCTTTGCAGTGCCTAGCTTGAAGAAGGGGGCAAACAGACGACGTGCTGCTATGGGATTCTATGTAGCTTTTATAGGGCAAGTCCGAATTCGGATCCGCTTAGAATTTGATCCGAGTATGATCTGAATGTTCATACAGTGCCAATACGGGTCATTGGTGTGTCAACCGGCCGGTTTTGGATGACCCGAAAAGCTTGGCTAGTTGCGACTATTTTGTACTCAAAATTATAATTACAACGAGGAAAATGTTAGGGGTTCTCCCTATAGGTTCTCCTGGTGTTCTCTCAGTCTTACGTAAAACATGATTTAAGAAAAAATAAAATTGTAGTGGCCTCCACCACTAATTTTTTTAGGTATTAGCACCAAATTTGAGACATTAGCATCAAATTTGTGAGGTATTAACACCAAAATTGAGGCATTAGCACCAAATTTAGGATGATCAAATTCATTTTAGGTGATATCATCCCTAAATGGTTAACCTTCTACCCTTAGGTTTTAGTTTTGAATCCAAAAACAAGTTTTAAAGCATTAAAACATAACTATTAACTCATAAAAATTAATCGGTTAGCAAAAAACCGGTACTACAATTTTATTTTTTCTTAAATCATATTCTACGTAAGATTGCTTAAAACAAAAGGCCAAAATCTGATCTTTAATTTTTAGGAAAAAATCGAATTTAATTTAGTCTTAATTTTTCAATTTCAACAATTAATTTATTACTCGGATTTTTCTTTGGTTTCAAAATAGGTCCCTCTAGTCACCAAAAGGTAACTCAATCGGCTGGGACCAAGCCTAATGAAGCAGAGGTCACTAGTTCAAATCCCCATCTCCCCTCTTGTGCGAACATCCCAAAAAAAAAAAAAAAAAAAGTCCCTCTGTCAATTTATTATTTAATTAATTAACCGTAGTTACGTTAGACTTTTTTTTTTTATAATTTCGTTAGACTAATTAATTAATGTGACGTGACTCTCCTTAGATGTCATGTTCAACTATATGTACTATGTTGCACAAATAGTCTACATTACAAATATGCCATAGATAAATAATTCTAATTTATTTATTTATTTATTATATATTTGTAATTTGAAGTCATTATGTCACGTAGTACATACAGTTGGCTTATAACATGTCAAACGAGAGCTATGTGACATTAATTAATGAGTATAACGTAGCATGCATCTTAGTTAATTGGATGTAAGCGGACAAAATGACCTATTTGGACGAAGTGAAAAGTTAAGGTTTTTTTATTTAAGGTTAAATACATTTCCAGTATCTATGATTTGCACCAAAATCAAATAGGCACCTGAGTTTTCAAAAAGTGTCACAAATGGTACCTGTGATAAGCAAATAAACTCACTTGGTACTTCCATTAAAATTCTGTTAGATTTTTTAACGAAGCGCCACGTCACTCTTATATGTGGGATGATACCTACGATTTTAAGACGCCACATGGTGTGGTACCTAGCTTTTTAAGTGCCACATCATCCTCCACAATCTGGCCATAGGGTCTCAAATTTCTACCTCGGTCCCTAATGGCTTGGACGACCTGTAGTGAATCACCCTCAAGATTTTGGACGATGTTAATTTCTGTAGATTTTATAAAGACTATATATATGTATACGCAAGGTCAGTGTATATATGTGCAGTTTTTTTTTTTTTTTTTTGGTCATATTATATAGGGGTTTGCTAGGGATTCTCCCGTAGTGTTCTTCTGGCGTTCTCCCAGTCTTACTTAGAACATGATTTAAGAAAAAATAAAATTGTAGTACCGTTTTTTTGCTAATAGATTAATTTTTATGAGTTAATAGTTAGGTTCTAATGCTTTAAAACTTGTTTTTAGATTCATAACTAAAACCTAAGGGTGGAAGGTTAATCATTTAGGGATGATATCACTCAAAATGGATTTGTTCATCCTAAATTTGATGCTAATGCCTTAATTTTGGTACTAATGCCTCACGAATTTGGTGCTAATGCCTCAAATTTGGTCCTAATGTCTAAAAAAACTGGTGGTGGAGGTCATTACAATTTTATTTTTTCTTAAATCATGTTTTACGTAAGATTGGGAGAACGCTAGGAGAACCTACGGGAAGAACCCCTAGCATTTTCCTATTATATATATGATTCACAACAGGGATATATATATAGTAATTTTTGGAAAGGATTTTATATATTCACGTAGGACTGTTTATATATAGATATATATGCAATATTGGTGGGCAAGTTTTTATATATGTTCGTTGGACTTGGGGGCTATGTATATATTGTATATATATGCAGTACTTTTTGACTCAAGATTTTATATATATGCTGTGTTTTTTTTATAAGATTTATGGATATATGTCATGTAGTATATATATATATGGTACCTTAATTTAAATTTTAGACTTAAAATTCCATAATACTCCTCTAAGCTTATCCTTGCAATTTATTTAAGTATAATGACAATTCAACGCAACCCATCATCAAACTCAGATAAGGGGACACAACACTAAAAACTCAACAGATTTTATTATAAATCTTTGGAAAAAATGTTGGGAATTTCATAAATAATCTACTTACATGATTTTAAATTACACTTCCTTTCATATTTTAATGCAAAGTTTTATTCATTCACATGTCATTGTTTAAGAATTTTACGTATGATTTATGCATGACTGTAATTGTGATTGAAAATATCTCTCAAGGTTTCCTGGTGTTTTACACAATTACAAATGAACTTGTAAAATTATAGGAATTTGTACATGCGCATTCATGATTAATAAATGATTAACCCTGAGGCATTACACAAGTCACGATCAGTACCAAATCTAATGGGTAGTATGGCAAGCACACCAAATGACGATTACGAGAAGATGTATGATATCAACTAGGTGGCTTTCACCTAGGGGCGTTCCCAACCTGGTAGCTATTTCTTGTGACAATATGATGGGCCTATGGGTCCTTTGAGACAAGCCAACGTGCACTGCTCATGGTAAAATTGAGGAGTCGGGTCAAAGAGTAAAATATGATTTTTAAAAGTAAAAATAAAATGAAGTGCTTATTCATTTCATAATTTACTTATGGACAGAGTTTTCCTTCAAATTGGGTTGGAGGAATCTCCTCCAACCTTATTTGTAAAAGTGACGTGTGTCCTTTTTTTTAATAACATGTGAGATGCACATGAGTTTTTAATATTATTTATTCAAACTTTGTCCATATTATTAAAAAAAAAAAAAAACATGTGTATCTCACATGTTTAAGGGACACATGTCACTTTTACATATTAGGTTGGAGAAGATTCCTCCAACCCAATTTGGAGGAAAACTTTATCCTTTTACTTATTTACTATTATCGCTTTATTTGTTAATTATTGGAGAAACTTCATTATGGCTCCCTGAACTTTCACTCGATTTTACAAACCTCCATAATCTTTAAAATCTCTCACTTTGGACTCCTGAACTTTGAATTGCTCTCAATTATAACTCTTCCTTTAATTTTAGCTGTTAAAATACAAAAATATTCAAAAATATCCCTGATTTTCTTAAAAAAAAAAAAAACGTTTTGAAAGTTTAAATTTTATACAAAAGTCATGTGTATAAACGTCATGTAACATTTAAAATATGACAGAAGGGTCCACATTGAGAGCAATTGAAAGTTCAGGGGTCCAAAGTAAGAGATTTTAAAGTTTGAGTGGGGTTTGTAAAATCACGTGAAAGTTCAAGTGGCCAAAGTGAAGTTTCCCCATAATTATTTCATTATGTAAAGATTATTGTTTTGCATGACTGATATTATGACATAAAATCCGAATAGCATATTTTATAGCATTTTGGTGTTGTGGCTACTTACTAGGTTGTTGAACTCACCCCTTCTCCCTTTATTTTTTTTTTATTTTTTCAAATGGCTTTATTTATACTAGTTTTGAGGATACGGGTACCGAGGGGCCTCCTAGTAACTAAAAACTCAATTATTTAACCCAATGACTAGATACTTGGACCTATTATTGTGTGGACTAGCAGGAGTCATTGTAGTAATAGTGCTTGAGACTCTATTATATATCGCTTAGGACACGCATAGACTATGTTGCTTTTGTTTATGTAGATTGTACAACTTTTGATATTTTGTATACCATACAAATCCTATGTATAGAAGGACTCTAACATCTGGGAAAGACATGACTTCCTTATATTAGCTTACTTTGGTTTATACCTCCTTTTGTAAGGACACAAAATGTATTATGGATTCCTAGTTTTTTGTTTTTGTTTATGTATTATGGATAATGGTTTAAATTACATCATATCTTTAATTGTACTAGTTGCCTCGTTTACTTTTTATTGGGCTCCAGTGTCTGTTTAATAATAATAGTAGTAGTATTATATATTCCCTTAATAACAGGGGTGTGACACCTCGGTCTAATTGTTCCCTGGTAAATTGTCCATCACTTTGCATGTTACACCATGTAAACTCAAGGCCTACATAACCCAAGTCCCTTAATTGACAAGATTCCAGTGTGGTTCGAAAGTCAGCCATTTGTCTTTTGGATTTTCTAGCTACTCTATACTTCTCATTTTCCTCCAAGATTTCGTTGAAATCACCGGCGCACAACCATGCCTTTGGGGAGTATGAACACAAGTGACACACCAGAGACCAGGCTTCATGTCGTTTGCTCACCTTATGATGGCCATAGTGTAATGCCCCGAAAACTAATTAACTAGTAATTAATTCCACGGTTCGTCTCCTAGCCTTATTCCGCTCTGAACAAGACTCAAGGACCTCTACTCCTCGAAAACAGAGGATACTAAGCAGTGGAAATAATTAAGTTCTATAATCATTGAATCATACAACTAGAGCATCTAGCCTAAGATCATCAAAGCAGCGGAAATCACACTATATGCATAACATCATTACAAGGGATCTATGTTAAACCTTAATATGCAAGCATGTATCAAGTCATAATGTCTACAACATAACTCAAAAGTATTAGTTACCATGAATACCCCATTAAACTTGCAATAAATCCTCAAGCATCTCCCGGATCGAATCCTCCACAATAACCAGATGATTCGCGGTAACCATTCTCTATAACAACATAATCATACATATGAAGAAAAAAAAGAAATAATACAATGGTAAGTCGAACGACTTAGTAAGTAAAAATGCACATAACGTATCCGCCATTAATTTATGGATTCAGTTATTTATAAAACACATGTAACATTATGAGATGACAGTTTATCATGGATGTGATATATATAATATAATATATGCACATGATATAGAGTAACAGTTATAATTCAACAACATGGTCTACCCGAGATATTAGCCATTCTCAGCATGGTTGACGCTGTTCCGAGGGACCTGTAATACAATGTTGGTGCCCCAGCCATTGTACACATACCATACGTAGCGGAGCATTGTAATATCCCGATAAAAAATAACCCTTTTATTTAGGAGATCCCTTTCATTGGAGCATTTAACCTGAACCTTTGATAGAGTCGTTTAGACAAAGACCTAAGACCCTTATAGTTAACCTAAGCACACCTTGAGCTTTTAGAAAATGGAAGCCAAATACTGATCCTCAGGTGGCGGACGTGCGCTAGGTCTGGCGGACGTATGATGCTGTCTGTAGTGCGGACGTACGTGGGGGGACTACCGGACGTACGCTCTACAAATCGTACATCAGACGTACTCCAAAAATACCAGATGTACGCTCTTTTTTGAAAACCCTCTAGATAATACCTAGACGTACGAGACACTCTTTGGACCACTGTACAAGGACCAACGGACGTACGCTAGGGTTGCCGGACGTCCGCAGGTCTGACAGAGAGTTGGTGGCGGACTTTCCCTATAAATAGGCCGCCTCTTCTCCCATTCCTCATGCCTTCTTCAGCCCTCTAGTGTGCCCTTAGGCTGCCAGAATCCCTTCCACGTTTTTAGAGAGAGTTTGGTGAGGAAGAGCGTTTCCAAGCGGAGTTTCCAAGAAGGAAAGGTTATGTTGGTGTTTAGCTTCGGGGTAAGCTCCATTCCCTCTTGTATTCAACATTGTTGTAGCCTTATTTTATACTTCATCGAGTTTTCAAGGTGTTTATCAAGTTTCTTCTTAAAATGATAACATTTGTGAAAGAACTCTTTCAAACCCCGTTGTGTTATGATTCTTACGTTGCATGTGCTCTTTTATTTGCCTAGAAGAGGTTTAGAGGTCTAGAGGTGCTATAGAAATCATGCACTGTCCGAATCTTAAAACGGTGTGCAAAGCATACTGAGCGGACGTACGCCCTCGAGGCCGGACGTATGGTCAGTGGACAAAACACTAGTTTTAGATTTCACACGTGTATGCTTTAGCTTAGCCGTATTTCTAGGATTTATAAGGCATAGAATAACGGTGACTTGTATCCGTTATAGCAGGAATTAGCTTGGCCGGACGATTTGCTCAAGTGTGCAAGGTAAGTAAACACTTAAACCCATTTTACATAAAACGTGAGATATGTCAGCTGACTGACCACGCATATGATACGAGCATGTTTATTTTTTGTAAATACTTGGTAACTATATTATTAAATAAACTACCAAGATGCATCGTAAGACATGGTACACCGGTACGTGTAGTATGAACGGTCATGGGCTTACTATATGAACCTGCGTATTATGGTCAAATGTGTGCGTTATGTGAAGGCTGTGGATCCATTGGTTTCATGACCTTGATGCAACAATTCTCAATGGTTCAGTCACTACAGGACATACGTCATTAGTTTGTGTGGGCCACTCGGGGTGGGACCTAATCGTGTCACTAATGTTACTTATGGTATGTTGTACAATGGTTGGGGCACTGACATTGTATTATAGGTCCCTCGAGACAGCATCAACCCTGCTGAGAATGGGTAATATCTCGGGTAGACCATATATGGGAGTTATGACTTATAATGCATTAGTTTTCCTGCATCAAATCAATTAGGTATTTATCGTCGGTTCTACACCATAGGCTTTGAAAACCTTAAAACACATTAATGGTATATTAACGGAGGTAATACCCTCTTTTTGGTTACTACTCAAAATGCACGTTTACTTTTACTAAATGGGCTCGTGTCATACCTACGTGTGAGGTTTCCTTACTGAGTCGTTAGACTTATGCGGTTATCATCCTTTAGGTGATCTGGCTTATCGTTGTAGAAGTGGCAAGAGACGTTACTACCTGTCTGGTTGTGCTTTACTTGCTATACAGGTTCGTACGTACTACGTAGTTGCTCAATGGTCTTAACTTGATGATTGTAGTAGCTCAGATTTATTCGCATTTCCCTACATTTACTCTGACGTCTTTACAAGGGCGATTACCTATTTAGCCACAAGTTGGCTTAACGAGGCAAATTGCCAGTGACACCATCGGATTAGTCGAGGTTAATTTTGGGGGCGTTACACGCACACTGCTAATGACGTTCGTCCTATAGTGACCATTCATTGGGAATGATTGCATCTTGGTCACGAAACCATTTAATCTAAAGCCCCCACACATGCACACTAACCATAAAGTTAACCCGTATAGTAAGCCTATGGCCATTATACTACATGTACCGGTGTATCATGTCATACGATGCAATTAGTCTTATCAGTCTTTTACATGCACAGTTTTACAAGTCTCATTATTATCTTATTAATCAATACACGTTTTCACAAAAAAGAGTTTCAAGTAATTCCAAAATGTATTTCATGAGAGTTGCAAAATATGCATGTTTGATATATATAAAATAGACGTGCAATGCAAGAAAAGTAACAACAAGCATCCATGTGAGTTTGTACTCACCCGGATCGTAAACTCCTCCATGTAATTCTCTTGAGGCTCTATAACCTTGAATACTGAAAAAAAGACCTATCATTAGTTTATTTCTACTAAAGTAACTTTAGAATAAGGAAATGGGAGCTATGAGACGGCTGGTGAAAATATGGTTTCCTTGTCACACTCTAGCCATACGTCCACTGTGACACAGCGGGCCGTACGTTTGGTCACAAGACCGTACGTCCGCTCCGACGTCTTTCAGGGAGAACCTTATTTTCTCTCCACTATCCGCCTATTCTCCAACTCTTAAGGCCATCACAGACTCCCTAAGGCCTCTTAACTCAGATCAAAATCTCCATGCAAAGTAATAACGCTAAGTTTAACAAAACACTAGCCTAAGCAAGATTTATGGCGTAACTAAACTAACACTACCACTAGCTACAACAAAACAATAATCGAGTAGCATAACGACGTATTAAAACGCTAAGGAGCCGAACGCTACCTCATTGAAGCAAAACCTTAAGAGTTCCTCTTCCGGCAACACTACTCAAAACACTCACAAAACGGTCTACAGGTAGCCTGAGGGCGAAGATAAGGGGTATTTATAGGGCCAAAAAGCAGCGAACGTCTGACCCTAGGGGCGTACGTCTAGTACTATTACTCAGTGGTCCAAAGGTTGTCTCGTACGTCTAAGTATTACCCAGCGGTCAATCCAAAAAGTAGTGTACGTCTGGTACTTTTGAGCGTACGTTCACTGTACTATTCACATAGTATGGTGTACTATATGTCAGTGGACGTCCGATAGGGGACTACCGTACGTCCACACTACAGATAGCAGCGTATGTCTGCACTTAAAAACAAGAGTGTACGTCCGGTCCAAAAGTCCAATTTCCCAAAATACCCTTTTGGCAGATCCTAGTGACCCAAAGTCAAAATTAACCATCTAATTAAGCTATTTATGCCTGGTTAATTATTTGGGTCACTACACATAGAAACCAGTAAACTTCCATGGCTGTCCATCGACTTTGGATTTAACTACGGCATTGATGTGTCTTCTGCTATAATTTTGAATCTCCACTGTTATTTCATTATTCCACAACAAAGCTAAACCTACACTGCGCCCCCACACTGTTCATTGAGAAAACGCTATTGAACCCCGTTTTAGCTTTGATGATCTCCATTCTATGAGCTGGTAGCTTGGTTTCCATTAAAAAAATCAAACTGGGTCTCCTATACCAACCGACAAAGGTCCCGAACTGTTTAGGGGTTTTCAATACCCTGGCAATTCCAACTTAGGGCTCTCATAGGAAGGGGTGTCAACCAAGTCCCAATTCCCGGTTATTGGCCAAAACTGGGAACCGGAACTGGTGTACCCCGGTTATTAATTTTGGAAAACCGGAACCGGGTAACCGATTATATAATAACCGGCTGGTTCCGGTTGATACTTGGTTATACAGACCAGGTAACTGGTTAAAAAAATATATATATATTTTTTGGGCTTATTTTGGACTAAAATTCCCCGAAATTCGGACATAATAAAAAATTCCCTAAATCATTATGATTTTAAACTTGAAATTCAATGGGTGAAACTAGAGATTTCAATAATATAGCAAGATCCCCAAAATCCAATGCATGAACCCTAATTTTCGGACCCAATCCAAAGTCTCACAAATCCTCACAATTTCTAGTTTCTAATCCCATAAGTATAACGAAATTTACAAGAAAAGGGTAAAGATTTTACCTATGGCCGGAATCATTATTCTTCCTCTTTTTCTTTATTTCTTCTTCTTCCTTCACGGCTAACAACTCTTTCTATATCCGGTTCTCTCTCTCAATCTCTGGAGCTATATCTCATGTGCGTGTATGTGTGTTGGCAGGGAAATGAGGAGAAGAGAAAGTAAGGGGTTGGTGTGTGAGGAACATTAAAAGAGGCAGAAGTGAAAAAAGTGAAGTCGTGAACCCTAAACAGCTAAACCTAAAGTAAAAACAAAAACAATATATATATAAAATATTTAAATACTTAATTAATCCTTAGGGTTTGAAAACTTTATTTTTTCCTCCCTAGGATTTGGAAAGTGACCAAATTAGTCTTTGTGATTTTGAAAAGTAATCAAGTTAGTCCATCTGTTAATTGACCGTTAATTGACTTAACGGACTGACACATTGATCAATTAGAAGTTGACACGTAGCCACCTAATTAATTTTTTTTATTTTTTTTTTAAAAAAGAAAAAAAAAAAAGAGAAAAAGATTGGTCGTCGGGGCATGGCTCAGGGAAAGAATTGGGATTGCAGTCCTTAAAACTTTGCATCACAGAAGGAGACGAGGAATATTCCCAATTTGCATGGAGCCTAGAGGCCTTGTTGATCAAGAATCCCAAGAAGAGATTTATCTTCTTCTTTCAAAGCAAGATCTTTGAAATCGTAGCCCCAAGCAGCAACTCCTCCCATGGAGTAAAAGTCAGAACAACCATAACTGAATGGATCTTGTGGGTAAATCACAGCATCTAACGCCATTTTTAAGAAGATTACAGAGAGCTAATAAATTAAAGCTCTCAAAATCTGAAAGAAAAAGGTGAAAGAAGAAAGGATGGACAAATGGGGGTGGCCGAGCCACCCCCACCCCCTTGGGCACCAAGGGGTGGCTCGGCCGCCCCCATGGGCCCAAGGGGGTGGCCGAAACCACCCCCAAAACCTAGGGTTTTTTTTTCTCTCCTTTTTTTTTTGAATTTTTTTTTTAAAAATAAAAAATTTAATTAGATGGTAACGTGTCAACTTTTAATTGATCCACGTGTCAGTCCGTTAAGTCAACTAACGGTCAATTGACGGAGGGACTAACTTTGTCACTTTTCAAAACCACAATAACTAATTTGGTCACTTTCCAAACCCTAGGGAGGAAAAAATAAAGCTTCCAAACCCTAGGGACTAATTAAGTATTTAACCATAAAATATATTATTATATATGTTGGTACCAG
This sequence comes from Carpinus fangiana, assembly GCA_006937295.1. Lineage (NCBI taxonomy): Eukaryota > Viridiplantae > Streptophyta > Magnoliopsida > Fagales > Betulaceae > Carpinus > Carpinus fangiana. The sequence goes on from CM017321.1 coordinate 52,390,225, forward strand.
GTATAACCGGGTGCCAAAAATCGAAACCGAAATCGGGGTATCCACTTACCGATTTTTTTCAACCAATTTTCCGATTTTCCAATATTTTTTTGACACCCATGCTCGTGAGGATTAGCGGGCATGTATTACCTAACAATGTAATATATAAATCTTAAAAGGGTCTTATGTTCAAAGAACTTTTTTTTGTTAATAAAAAAGACATTTTTAAAATAATAATAATAATAATGATAAAGAAAAAGGAAGAAAAATGAAAAAAAAAAAGAAGGGAAAATTCAGTTTACCACCTGAAGTTTCAGGGGTTTTTTAATTTGAATCTCAAACTTTCGAAATTGGCAGTTTATCCCCATGAAGTTTCAAAAGTGGCAATTTAAGCGTCAACTTTTTTTGTCAAATTAGACGAAAAATTATGAAATGACGAAACTGCTCTCAGGCTATTTTTTTTTAAAAAAATTTATGTCCATTTTAACGGAAAACTTTAATGGAAAGTTTAAATTGCCACTTTTTAAAATTTTAAGGAATAAACTACAAATTTTAAAACTTTATAGTACAAATTGAAAAACCCTTTGAATTTTGCCCAAAAAAACAAATAAGCCACTTTTATTCTCCGGGCGCTCTCTGAGACTCGAGACTGTCCAATCGCCTTCAGGTCTCTCTCTCTTTCTCCGCGTCTCTCTCTTTCGATGTACGGAGGCTCATCAAAGCTTGCCCGTGGCGGCGGCGGCGCGGGCCGAGGAACTGGTGCCAAGCGGCCCCACTCTTTCCCTCTACCGCCGCCGCACCGCCCATCCGGCCCAGGCCCAGGTACCGCAGGCCGCCTCTCCCTCGGCGGACGCGGCTCCGGCTCGGCATCCATTCCCCGAAGCCGCGGCTCGGGCCCAGCCGCCGCGGAAGAGACCTTCAGCCTCGTTGCTGGGAATAACCCGCTCGCCTTCGCCATGATCATACGGCTCGCGCCAGACTTGGTCGACGAGATCAAGCGTGTGGAGGCGCAGGATGGGACTCCGCGTATCAAATTCGATGCGAGCGCGAATAATTCTGCTGGGAATGTAAGTTTCTTGCTGAAATTTCAACTGGGTCCAGCTTCTTTCGTTCAAGTTATTTGCAAAATTTGGCTATGGTTGTGCTTAGTTTTTTTTTTTTTTTTTTTTAATTCTCTGTTGGACATTGATTAAATTCCTCAATTTCTCTTTCGAATGCAAAAGGCTATAGTGCCAATCTAACTCTTGTGATGGAATATCAGATGGGTACAGCTTCTTTTGTTAAGTTAGTTGGATAATTTAGTTATACCTGTCCTTAGTTTATGGATTTCTTGGTAAATGTTCAATTGGGAAGTAGTCAAGTTCTTCAATTTATAATCATATGCGAATGTTCATATTCAACCAAGAATTTATTGGTTTGTTGTTTTCAGTTAGGCATTGTTTAAACTCTACAAATTTCTGCTTGAATGCAAATAATCCCCGTGGCTATGTAAGTTTGGCGATGAAGTTCAAATATGGGAGGAACTTGTTCTCGTAAAATACTCGGGGATATTGAAAAGTTTACATATTCCGTAAGCACAATATCAAACAAATGCCCCTGATTTTTCCCAAAAAAGACTTGCAAAAATTAGGTTTGTATAGTGTAGTGCTAGAGCCCGAGTATAAATATCAACACAGGGCCCATAGTATCTCCAAAAGCAATAGTATGTCTATATATGCTATCTTATTTAATTACATACTTGATATGAAAATCATATTGCTCATAACATACAAGGACTAGGTGGCTGGTTCCAAGGTGGATGAAGTACATTGGATTATGTGTCTAAAACTTCTAGCATTGATCAAAGTACTCATTTTTTGGAAAAAGAAGAAGAAGTTTAAGTAGGTTAAAGATGTGTAGGTAGGCCCCAATTGACACAAAAAATGGCATCCAATTCACACTCTAGAAATTTGAAGTTTGAACTATGTATTTGGTGGGTTCTGCGTGGACTTGCGTGAACAATGGCGAAGGGGAGATGCCCTCAAAGCATGGATAGTTTGTTTAGGTCAAAATAATGGTAGCAATTCTAGATAGATGATTGAATATGTCAAAGGATTTGTTGAAAATGTTAATTTCCTTATCATACTCTGTTACTGCTTGTCGTGCAAGATTTTCAACCATCTGTACTCCTACAGAATTAGGGTCCAATAATTCTAAAATGTTGAGTGCTGCAGCTGCGTTTTGTTTTAATTTTTGATTGAATATGATACGGGGAGATTGGGAACCCTACTCTCTCCAGGGCCTTTGGCCACATCCTTTAGCCTATTTTTCTTGTATATGATTGTCTTTGTGTTGTTACTGTACACAACAATGATGAATAATATGAAATCGAAAAAAGAAAGAGAGAGAAAATCAAGACACATATTTATGTGGTTTGGCAATGTGTCTACGTCTACAGGAGAGTGTAGCTATATTTCACTATTCATGATTCAGGGTTACAACATAACATATTTATAGGATAAACCTAATTGTACGGACGTATTTTGGAAAACCCTAATTGTACTATAGTTATAGGAAAACCCTAATTCGCTCCGTTCATTTCACTCCGTCTACTCAGCCAACTACTAGTATTCCAGTATTACCGTCTATTTTTGAAAGAATATGAGCCACAAGTTCTTGGAAGTATCTTTGGTTGCTAATTGCTTTTTTTATGCCATTGTATATTGTATCTTGCTGGTTGTTTCTCTCCTTTATGAACTGCATTGGAGGGTTCTCCTGCCCTTTTCTAGATAGGCTACGGAAGTGAAATGAGGCTATACTTTTCTCTAAACTTTTCATGCAAACTGCAACAAACATGTTATATGCGTAAGAGGAGTTGAAACTTTGTAGATCACTTATTTATGCATTGTGAGATTGCCAGTGCCTTGTAGAGTGCTATTTTCAGTCGTGTTGGGCTAGCTTGGGTCGTGCCTAAGAGAGTAGAAAACCTTCTTGTCTGTTGGAGAGGATTTGGAGAAAGTCCTCAAAGCACAACTATGTGGAAGATGGTTCTGTCCTGCCTTTTGTGATGTCTTTCGAGGGAAAAAATGATAGAAATTTTGAAGACAATGAAAAGACACTGGCGGAACTTAATTATTTTTTTTTCAAAGTTCTTTATCATTGGACAGCTGCTTTAGATTTTAATGTGCTTAGTTTTCATGATTTTCTTGACTTGTTCTCTCTTTCTAGCTAAGTGTTTCTCGTGTTCTTGTGTACTGGAATTGTGCCTTTGTGATTTTAATGATATTTCCTTTGCTTCTAAAAAAAAAACATTTGGTTGCAATGTTGGTCTAAAAATCGTGATCTAGTTTTCTGCCGGGGCTTCCTGGCATAGTTGAAGTCAGCGAAGGGTCCGTGTCTTCTGCCACTGTTCTGCCCGTTCCCAAGGCTCAGCTTTCGGTCCATGGTCTGACTGAAGCTCAGGCTTGGCTTCTTGGGTGGTTGAGGGATGGTACTCGGAGCCATGAGTTGCTCGCCGTTATTGATTGTTTTGAGGCGGGAACACGGAGGAAGAACAAGGTTGTTCCTCCTCCGGTATGTTCTATGGAGCTCCTGAAGTTGAAGGCGAAGCTTGCAGGGATACAGGACGAAAACAGGGAGAATGTGGTTCGAAGTTGGGCTCTTTCTATTGCGACAAGCCTGGGGGTCTGTTGAGGCTGGGCGAGGGAAATTTCGGGGTTAGGGTTTTGAGGTGTTTGGGTAGATTTTGTGGGGTTTGTAGGGGTTTTGTTGGGTTTGCAGGGGTTGTATGGTTTGATTTTGTGGGTTGTTTGTAGGGTGTTGCTTTGGGTTGTTGTTTTTGGTCTTGTGGGTGCTCTTAGTGAGCTTGGGTCTTCTTTGGGTGTATTTAGGCGCTCTTAGTTATACTTTTTGTATAATTGGGTGGCGACCCCTTTAAATTTGCGCTTTTTGATATAAATTCTACTGACTTATCAAAAAAAGTTTTCTGTTGTCATTTTTTTTTTCTTCTTTTTTGTAATGTTTCTAGGTTTTCATTTTCTTTTCTTCTTTCTTTCTTTTTTTTTTTTTTGGGGGGGGGGGGCCTTTAACGATATCAAGTGGTAAATGGTGTATTGTTGCATCGGGTTATTGATGTGGTGGGAAGGAGTTTAGATTTACACGGTCATGAGAATTTGGTGACCTATGTGAAAATAGATTTTGCCATCCAAGTTGCACTTTAACTCTCTTTGATGTTCTGTTTGTAGCTACCACTTTTATGGTTTTGGCCTTTAACGATATCAGCGGTAAATTACTTATAACAAAAAATGATATCAGTGGTAAATGGTCTATTGTTGAATCAGGTTATTGATGTGGGTGGGAAGGAGTTTAGATTTACATGGTCACGAGAATTTGGCGACCTATGTGACATATATGAGGAATGCCAAAGTGGTGAAGATGGAAATGGTTTGCTTATTGAATCTGGGTCTGCCTGGCGAAAGCTGAACGTGCAGCGTGTGTTGGATGAATCAACTAAGAAGCATGTTAAGATGATGTCAGAGGAAGCTGAGCGCAAGCATAAATCACGCAAGTATGTTGTTTGATTATTATCAAGAATAATTCTTTAATTTTTGGGTTCATTATATTGGTGATTATGTGCTTTAGTTGTGTACTTTTCAACATGCAATTAACTTTTGTTTCTGTTTTTGTTAATGTATTTGTCCCTTACGGTATAAGCTTCTCCAAATGCCTTGGATAGATTTGATTTAGTGAGTGTAGTTACTAGTACCTGTTGTGGATCGACGCCAATTGACATTTGTTATAGATGTTAATGCTAAAAATCACAAGCTTTAATAATGTACAATCTTAAGACAATTTTAATTGGTTGATGATCTCTTCATTTATTTTTCCCAGAGTTGAAAGGAGCTCATCATGTGCCAATAAATTTGTACACATGCTTTTAAATTCCTTCCAATTTGTCTTCAACATCTTTCTTAGATTTTCTAGATGTTCTCAATTTTAGTTCATGAGATTTTTTTTTTTTTCTTTTGCTAGGGTGATCCCATTTGTATACTACTGTGTACTTGGATTATGCCTCATTTTTTGGTGTTCTGAATAGATTTTTTTAATACTTACAAAAAATTTCATTCGATTTATATGTTGGTTTTTCATTTTTTACTATGCAACACTTTGGCATCATAGATTGTGCCAATCTTAAGTAATTAAGATGTTACTTGTAATTTGATTTTTTCTTCGTATAGTGAAGACCTACCTAAGTCATGTGCACGTCTGTTCAAAGACCTGCATAAATGCTGGCTTCAGTGGTAAAGAGGTGGGGGCAGGAATTTTGGCTTTTAATAAGTAATTGAAATATTATTAAAAAGCGCAACTCCGGTAAACAAGAAGTACTAAAAAGAGAGAAAAAGGTAAAAAAAATCATGAAAACCAAGCAAATTATGATATTATAAAGCAGTTGTCCAGTGGTAAAGAGTATTGATGAAGAAAGACTTTAGTTTCACCATCGTCCTCAAGCGGTCTTCAAAATTTATATCGTTTCTTTCTCTTCAAAGACTCCACAAAAAGCAGGAAAATACCATATTTCACACTGCTACACTCTGAGGACTATCACTCAACCCTCTCCAACAAGCAAAAAATCTATCACTCGTCTAGGCATAACCCAAGTTAGCCCAAAATGATTGAAAATAGCACTCCACAAGGCACTAGCAATCTCACTGTGGAGAAGAAGATGATCTGCATACTCCTCACTCTTGCACACACAACACCAATCGGCCATAGTGGCATATTGCTTCCTGTGGCATATTGCTTCCTTGGGTTATCCATGCTAAGGATCTTCCCTGGGGCTACTAACCAAACAGAAAACGCCGCTTTTAAGAGGACCTTATTCCGCTAAATACTTTTCCAAGGGAAGAGAGAACCATCATGAGGGACAAGGACATTATAGAACGATCTACTGTCGAACAATCCTTTCTTGGAAGGAGCCCAACAAAGCTTATATTCATCTCCCTGTCTCAATTTAAAGGAGTACAAAAAATTGTTAAACAAAGTGAAGACATCCACCTCCTAATCGCGAGTTGCTCTAATAAAGCTTATGTTCCATTGATGGGAGCCACTAGATAACTCTAAATGATCTGCCACTAAAGCATCTATAATGCGAGTAATACTATACAAATCCGGAAAAGCTTCCTTGAGGACCAAAATCTAGTCATGCCAAAATCTAGTCTTGGAGCTGTCTCCCATCTTAAATGTGGTATGGCTAGAGAACTCCCCCAACCCCTCTTGACATTTTCCCATAACCCCATCTCTTACGACCCATGAACCTCGTTAGGACACCCACCCCACGAGCTGTCATATTTAGAATCCATTACAACTCTCTATAAAGCCTATCTCTCATGCATATAGCACTATAATCACTTCCCCAAAAGAGTACAATTAAATAAAAAAGCAAGCTTCGACCCCAACCCTCCCTTAAAAATTGGAGAAACAAACTTTGGACCAATTGACGAAGTGAAATTTGAACTCTTCACCTAGCATATCCCTTAAGAAATCGCGCTATAACTTCTCTATGTGAGTGGCAACACTAGCAAGGAAGGGAAAAAGAGATATGTAGTATGTAGGAAAATTGGATAGGGTGCTCTTGACCAAGGTAATTCTTCCACCCTTAGACAGGTGCATCCTCTTCCAGCCAGCAAAACTTTGCTCAATCTTATCAATAACACCGTCCCAATTAGATTTGACCTTAAAAGAAGCTCCTAACGGAAGACTAAGATACTTCAAAGGCAAAGAGAAGCTCCACTGCCCTAAATACCGACCAATCCATCAACATTGTTGACATTACCCATAGGAACTAAGTCAAACTCAACCAAATTAATTTTCAAATTGGATACAACTTTAAAGCGTAAGAATAAGGCACACAAATAGTAGAAAATGTTTAGCGTACCAATGTTCCTAGACCCTGCAGAAAAGCCTATAAGAAAGCCTCCATTTACAATTGTAGATAGCATTTAGTTAAATCCTCCTTGATGATGACAAACAACAAAGGTGGCAAAGAATCTCCTTGTCCCAAGCCACATGAACTACTGAAGAATTTGGACAAATTGCCATTAACCAAAACAGAAATGCGTATTGAACAAATAAATTGCAGTATCCAAGAACAACATTTCTCCCCAAAACCGTACTCCTCAATGAATATAACAAGTTCCATTTGACATGATTATAGGCCTTCTTAATATCCAATTTGCAAAGCATTCATGGTTCACCAGATTTGATCATATCATCCAGACATTCATTAGCCATAAGAACACAATTTAGGTTTGCTACCTCTGAGACTCTCACAAACACATTCCGAGGCTTCGAAATAATCTTCTCCACAACCCTTCTCAACCTATTGGCAAGGACTTTGGCAATAATCTTGTACATTTCACTCACTAGACTAATATGTCGAAAATCTTTAACATCGAAAATCCCAGATTTCTTTTGAATGAGAGCAATGAAAGAGGCATCAAGGCTCCTTTTTTTTTTTTTTTTTTTTTTTCAAATTTGCTTTTGGCATGAAAATATGGAGCACCCCCATAATATCTTCTTTAATCACATCTCAGCAAACTTGAAAGAATGCCATAGTATAACCATCAAAGGCTGGCGCTTTATCACTATTCATACTTTTCATCACCTCAACGACCTCACTCTTATCAAATGGCCTCTCTGACCAGGGGGTCTCCTCCTCATCAATGGAATAAAAAACAAGGTCATCCAGCTTGGGCAGCCAACTAAATTGTTGGGTAAACAATCTATCATAGAATTGCAAAATGTGTTCCCTGATCTCAGTTTGATAAGATGAAACAGAACTATTTACCAATAGCGACTCAATGGAGTTGTTTCTCCTATTTGAGTTAGCCGCTTGATGGAAGAACTTCATGCATTTGTTACCCTCTTTTAACCATAGAGCCCTCGACCTATGCCTTCAACTCATCTCTTCCATTGAGGTTGGCCTTTCCAAATATGTAATAACTTTGTATTTCCTCAACTTCTCTTAATCATATAAAGCTCTCTTTTTTTCCAAACCATCAAGAAGTCGTAATGCATCCAAAAGAATCTTTTTTCTGGTTCTCTACATTACCAAACACTTACTCATCCATTGTGATGTACTAGTGAGATCTAACACTTGGTTCTCTTCTTATTCGGAGTTTCATGGGTCATGCCCAACAATATCCTAGAGTTGCTTCATTGTGGGAAGACTCAAAGGGCGGGGACACTCCAAAGAGGCCATCTGGAAAGTTATCCCCGCATTATTAATGTGGAGCATTTGGAGAGAGGAAATTGACACCTACTTGAGGATTGCAAGTCTAATGTGCTATGTTTAAAATCCTAGATTGGGATGTAGCTTATGTTCCTAATTTTCCTCGTCAAATCTTGTAGATTTTATGAACTTTTTAGATTCTCAACACCATTAGGGTGGTTGTATCTCTTGTATACTTTTCGTGTATGAAGGCTTTGCCTCTTCTTCTAATAAATTATTATTCATTAAAAAAATATCACCAAACACCTGCTCATTCCAGACTCTTAAATCAGCGAGCCAAAATGAAGCTCAGGAAGCTTTGAAAATGATAAGAAGTCTACCACCGTCTCACTCTATCCACAAAGCCTTTGGCCTTGACCACATATTCTCGAACTTAAAATATCTTTTGCCGCCCTAAACACCACCACAATCAAGAAGAATGGGGAAGTGATCCAAGCAAAGTCTAGGCAACTTTTTTTGAGATAAGTCTCGAAATTAGGCTTCCCATTCCGAAGAGACAAGAAACCTATCAATTCTTGACCAAGATGGGGTTTCCTGATTTTTTGACCACTTAAAAGTCCCCTCTTACAATGGGAACATACATGAGGCCTTGATTAAAAATAAAATCAGAGAGCTTCACCATAGCGGGACAAAAACAAGCTTCACCTATTCTTTGACTAGGAAATTGAGTCCTAGGCTCAGATCTTACCATTCGAAGATAAAAATAAATACAGATTTTGCTCAGTTGAATATTTCAAAGTTGGGTATTAGTTCAATCATGCATTCTAAATAATTTTATGTCCTTAAAACTTTTGAAAATAAAATTGCTCTTTTGCAGCATATGATGTGTAAGGAGAAGTTTAAGCTCTAATTTTTGTATGTTTGTACTGGACACTTTTATTCTGACAAGGTCAATTACATTAATTTATTATGTTGCTCTTCTTTGTTTTATAAGAATACTTTAACCTTAAATTAGATAAATTGTTTATTAGTTGGCAGCTTTCACATTTAATATAGTGGATTCCCTGGGAACAGCATCTGGATTGTCTGTTATTTGGTGGTTACAATCTACAATTATGTTGTGATAGTACTTGGTGATGTTGCTCTTTATATAGATATACTTTGGCCGATGATCTATTTCAGTCTCTGTGGTGTACCCATTTTATCATGAAATAAACTGACGAGAAATTCCCCTTGGTTCAGATGCTTTGGAAGATTCCTTCTAGTGAAAGCGTGGACTTTTTCTCCCCCATTTTACACTTATGCTTAAAAATCTGGCTTCAGCCTTCTGTAGCTAGTTAGCCATTTTAGTTGCAAAAACTTGGTGGTAATTGAATTCTATTACATTTATGAATGAATTCTAGATTTCATTATCAATGACTTTTGTTGGAAGGTTAAATTATAGTTCTACCATTGTCAATGACATCTTAAGCTTGCTTGGGTTATGCCTACCCGAGGAATCTATTGATCACTTGCTTCTTCATTGTGAGAGTGCCCAATTTTTATGGAACGCCTTTTTTGGTCACTTTGGCTTGGCTTGGCTTAGGTTATGCCTCGGGGGGTTGTGGACCTTTTCCATTGTTGGTGGTCGGGGGGGAGTCCGCGCAGCGCTGTGGTTTGGAAAATGGTTCCGCTTTGTATCATGTGGTGCCTATGGTCCGAGAGGAATGAGAGATTTTTCGAAGACTCTGAAAGAAGCTTGGAAGATCTCTTACATTTCTTTTTTAATACGCTTTTCACGTGGGCGGCTGCTTGCTTGGCTCCTACTGTGATTACCTTCTCTGATTTTCTTTCTCTTCTTTAGCCCCTCTTAGGCGTTCTCTTGTATACTTCCTGTGTACTAGAGTTGCGTCCCTCTGCGCTCTTTTTATAAAACTTTACTTATCCAAAAAAAAATTAGTTTATATTTTCCACTCACGTTGTTTAACACTTTGCTTTTCCCTTTGACAACAGAGCCATTGTCTTAGACCATGGGAACCCTCCTACAAAGAGTCAATTGAAGGCATTAGCTGCTGTTGAGGGTAAGTTGCTTATTCAGATTTTCATTTAGACGTAACAACAGAGGATTGCTTTAGACCACATTATATAAGCATCTCTCTCTCTCTCTCTCTCTCTTGGGTTCTTGAGTCCTTGACAGCATATCTCTTACTCTTTTCTTTCTAGCGTCCTCTTTGCCTGAAGTAATAAAGTCAACTGTTAAATAGTGTAATGTTGTAAGCAGTAACAATAGGTTAATTATTTATTTAACTATTTGATTTATTTGCTGCTGATTTAATATTCTGCCAAAACTCCAAAAGCTGAACTATCTGAAGCATCTAATATTCCTGTGTTTCCAGCTAATCCGTGGAGGAATCGCAAACAAAAGAAAGAGCCTCCAATTAAAAAGCGCAAAGTTGTACCACCTCAAGGTGATTGAAGCCTTCTAGAGACTTGAATTTTCATATTAAATCAGAGTTCATGTGATGCATTTTGCTGTTTTACATGCAAAAGTTTAAGTGATTATAAGATTTCAATGTTCTACTTAATATTTGATTTCTTTTCTTTTGGTATCTTATTACTTTTTTCCCTCTTTTGAACTACACTGTCTTGCACCATTTGCAGTGAGCGGGCCCCCTAAATCTTTCCCTAAATCTGGAATATCCTCAACAACTACTACAAAGGGCAGACACTCATCTTCACCTCTTCCATCTCCACCACAGCAATCTGTTCCTCCAGCATCTCCATTGGGGAGTGTAAATATACCTAAGAGTCATGCTACTGTAGAAGATCTAATGCCCACTCAGGTGAAGAGTAAAGAGAATGCTGCTACTAGCTCTGATAAAGAAATCCCAAGCAGGACTACTGGTGCAGTACGGGAAACACCGGGACGCAAAAGAAATGTTGGAGCTACTGGAGATACAATTCCCAACTCTGGGAAGAAGATTGAGCCCATTATAAAAAAAGTAAGTGGTGACACATCCTTGATGCTTTTATTTTATGAACATTTAGTGATCTTACGTCTTCTCATTCAATCTTGAGCATCAGAGTTCAACTTTTCAAGCTCTTCCTGGAAGAAATTTCTTGAAACCTGGAGTGGAGCCGGAAAGCCTCAAGAAACCTTTTTCGGAAAGCGGAAGGTACCTATTGTTATACCTCTTTTTCTCCCATACTTATACTGGGTTGTTCTGGTCATTTTCGTGGCAGAGTTATTTCCCTTTTTACTCTTATGTTTCCTTTTCATTTGAACTTATGTTTATTGTGAGCATTGTCTTTATTACCCAGTTGTTCTCAAGTCTTAACTGTCCATTGAAAAAGAAACGATATTACTGAACTGAAGGAATAGGAACATTAGCGAGGGAGTTCTCTAGCGCCACTCCCGGGGGAGGAAGACGACCGATGGCTAGGACAGCTGCATTGTTCATCATGATAGGGCCCCCATACTGATTAGAATGAGCCACTGGACCCTCCACCGTGACTGGGTTCAGAGTAGAAGGCTCAGTTAACCTTTTTACTCCATGTCTAAGGTGGTGTTCCCGGAATCCATTACGAAGCCACTTTATCTATTCCCTCTCTCAAACATTGCCAAAGAGAAGTTATCGGAGGATGGTTCCAAGATTGGGCTTTTTGGTGATGGTGATCCCAGTGTTGTTGCGTTTTGTGGGGAAGTGGCTTGTATAGTCAGTAAGGTAGTTTCAGGGCCAGTTGGTGCTGGTTGTCAGTCAGGACCACTTGGGTTTGGAGCAAACCTGAAGTCTGTTGAGTCAGCTTTAGTTTTGAAAGAGGGGAAACTTAGCTCTTTTCTGGGTTACACTCTCTTCTTCTGATTCCTCTTCTCGTGCTTGTTCTGGGTTGCTACTATAGGGTTAGTGAGGGAGGTCATCGTTAATGTTGATAAGGGGGTTAGGAATGCCCTGCCTGCTTTGGATGGGTTGGAGTTGGGTTTTGTGGAAGGGAATAATAGCTAGTTTGTGAGCGAGCTGCTGCCAAGCCTGGATATGGATATTTTCAGCAGGGAAGTGGCCATGGTATGCACTCCATTGAGGTCCTATTGCCCTGCTTTGTTTAGGAAGTCTGACTGCTCTAGGTCGGAGTGCTCAAATTGGGTTTTGCAAAGTGTGAAGGAGATATACCATTTGTGGGGCTTTCACGAGAATGTTTATGAGGAGCAGTTTATGGCATTGTTGCCACCAAATATCACAGAGAGAACCGATGACACCAAACAAAGAGAACCAACGACTCCAAAGGGCTACCCTGAAGCATCCTTTTAAATCGGGGATTAAAAATCAGCACCCACGATCATGGTTATGCCTGCTACTCCAAACCCACAGACGACGGAGCCAACCACGGCAATGACGGCGACATCACCCAATTGATGACAGTGATCTCGACAACCATTGGTCTCCTAACATGGGCATTGAGCACAGAGCCTCAGTCTCCTTCAATCAACACAACCAGTTTTTTTTTTTTTTTTCTCAGGAAGAAAATCAATAGGGAATAAAGAAGGGAAAGGGAGGATTAAGAACAGAATGGGCGTATAGTATCAAGAATAGGATTAAACCCTAGTCTATGATACCATGTTGAGAGGTTTCATGAAAAACTAGAGAGAGAAACAGAGGAGGCACATTATATATATATATTGTAACCTTGAATACAAAAACCAAATACCCATATAACATATTAACCCTAATAAACTCTTCTAACAATTAGAAATTTTAAGGAAGCTCCAAATTGATTAGTCTTTTTGGGGTGATAGCGCAAATGTGGCTAGTGTTTTCTCCTAGGTTACAATACTTCCTGCGTAAGTGGATACACCCTTTGGTTTTAATGAGTTTCAATTACTTATTAAAAATAAGTAAGGGAAGAAATCTATAGCTACTATGGAGTGGATGCCATGGGTTCTATTTTAATGTTTTGAAAGAAGATATTGATTATTGTTGGAAAGTCGATGCAAAGTACATACCTTTTCATTAATGCTGTAAGTGATCCTCGAGAATGTGTCAAGAATGCATGCCTTTTCATTGATTTTTGGTATGTCTGCCTTCTTTAGGAGCCATGACCATAGTTGTTTTAACTCTACTTTTATGGAATCCATGTTTGAGAAAGGTTAGCAAACTAATGATTGATATCTTAGAGGAAGTTTGATGTGAGCTCAAATATTAGTTAAGAGAATGTTTTCACCTTTTTTTTCATTTTTTTTAAGTAAATGGCTTTCCATGTGTTCCTGTATGTGGTTTTAATGTGTGCTTTAATTGTTCCAGTTCTCCTGACGACAACCATCAACAGAGACCTGCAACTGAAGACAAACATGGTCAGACTCCTGCTGCAGAACCAAGCTTTGAAGAGAGAGTCCCTGCTGATGAGGTGGAAGAACCAGCACACTTGAACTCTAAACTTGGAGTTGAAGCAAATGCATTGGAGAAAATTGACATCCACCAACATTCACCTGATCTGTTTGGTGAAAAAAAGGGCTCTGAAAATGGTGAAGGGCAGGCGGGTAGCTCTAGTGATAGTGGAAGTGACAGCGAGAGTGAAAGTGACAGCAGTGATAGTGCAAGTGAAAGTGAAAGTCGTAGTAGAAGCAGAAGCAGAAGTAGAAGCCAAATGGGTAGTGGGAGTGGGAGTAGCAGTGACAGTGAAAGTGATGCATCTTCCAACAGCAAGCAGGGTTCTGATGAGGATGTGGATATAATAAGTGATGAAGACAAAGAACCCCAGCATAAATTGCAACCTTCTGAACCAGGGTTCTCTTCCTCACCCATCCCGTGGACGACTCCTGATGGCAAGCCTGTGCACAGTGGGAATTCTGAGAAGCAAGATGGTCAAGGATCTGATGCAGTTGAGATTGAAAAAGACTATCCTGATGATGAACACGGAACTGAAATGGCTGTCGTTACAAGCTTGGTTCGTGACAAAGAGGGTGGAAAACATGCCGAAGAAACTAAACCCTTTTCACCTGGTCATGATGATCTGCAAGAGTGCCAACATTATGCAGGAAGTTTGTTTGATGAAGGGGAAAATACAGTTAAGGACAGCGTCAGACATGAGCAGTCTGACAGCTCTGAGAGGATATCTAAAGTGAAACTCAAAAGGGGTTCTGATGTGAAGCACTTAAATGAGAAATTTGAACGTACAAAAAGGTCAAGAGCAGAAGCTCAACCCCCTGTTTCTGGGGGTTGGAATAGTCAATTCTCAGAGAGCTCTCAAAATTTATCCCCTGATAGACTTGGTGGAAACACGTTTATGGGTCCTACGATTCTAGCAACAAATAGAACTGATAGGGATGGGAATGCTGATATTGGCCTACAGAAGGGATACAACCAGGCATTTCCTGGAAAATCTAGTTCAGATATCCAGCAATCTGGTAGAAGGTCCTTTGATCAAAGCACAAGGGCAAAGGCTCCTGATACAGCAGAGAGACCTGACAAATGTGAGAGCTTGGGACGTAGCCATAAATACTCTGAAAAGAGCTCCCATGTGCACGAGGGTTTCTCCATGCAAAAAGAAAATTTTCATAGAGATGCTCCAAATGAAGATGATTATGCAAGTGCGAAAAAGGTTTCAAAAAAATCCAAGGGAGGTGGTGCTGGTGGCAAACAATCAGTGCCATTTGACTCACACTACCGGAAACATGGTGAAGTGCTTGGAAAGTGCAAGGAAGGTGGGCAGTTTTCGAGTTCACTCATGGATTATTTGCCAAAGGATAACATCAGAACTGGAGTGGATGTATCCCCTGTGGTCAATGGGAAAGTCAGTATGCTGCAAAGAGAGCTTTCAGACTTGGAGTTGGGCGAACTTCGTGAGCCCTTGCCTGAGGAAACATCAGTTAAAAAGAAATTTGAACGTAAAAGTTCATTTAAACAATCTGAAAATAAACCGAGCTCTTCAGATAACTGGAATTCAGATTTAATTAAAGGAAAACCTGTTGGGAAGACAACTTTAGAATCTGGAAAGCCATCCCCACCCAATCTAAATGCGGGGCTCCATAGCAATCTAGAAGGCTCAAATAAAAAGAGAAACACAGAAGATCGGGCTGAAGATCTAAGAAGGTCTCACCAAAGGGTTGTGCAATCTCAGCCACAACACCTGTCAAAAGTTGATCATGCTGAAGTTGGGTCCCAGCTTAACAAATTGGCAGATGGGAGTAATAAATCTAGACAGAATGAAAAAGGGATTGGTCTGGAAATTTATAGTGAAAGCAATAAGAAAGCACCCGTAACTGCTCCTCAGCAGCATGATGCTAAACGTGGAACAGTTTCTCACTCCATAATAGAAACTAAAAAACAAATATCTAATGCAATAGTTGAGTTGACTGATGGGAGAAAGGATTCAAATTGGGCTGAAGGCAATAATAGTGATCGCAAGAGGAGGGATTCTTCTTCAGATGAAAATAGTTGTTCTTATTCCAAGTATGAAAAGGATGAGCCAGAGTTGAAGGGACCAATAAGGGATTTTTCTCAGTAAGTAGACATTTAGATTAGAACTTTGTCTTGGTAAATGCCACCTAACTTGCCACTCCTTTCAAGGATTATTTCTTGTAATTTTCTTACCTGATTTTCTGGAAATTGATTCAAATTATACTCTTTTTTTTTTTTTTAATGTTAGGTATAAAGAATATGTGCAGGAGTATCATGATAAGTATGATAGTTATTGTTCCTTGGACAAGATTCTGGAGTCTTACAGGT
Organism: Carpinus fangiana; assembly: GCA_006937295.1. Classification (NCBI taxonomy): domain Eukaryota; kingdom Viridiplantae; phylum Streptophyta; class Magnoliopsida; order Fagales; family Betulaceae; genus Carpinus; species Carpinus fangiana. The sequence continues at coordinate 52,406,113 of CM017321.1, forward strand.
AATGCGATAGCTCTTTTTCTAATGTCTAAAGGTTTTGCTGCTTTCAATTTATTGTTACTTGTTTGACAGATTACTTGTATGGGCTTGTTGTTCTGAAATTGTGTCACTTAAAACAATGTAATATTAAAGAATATAGATGCCACGGTTAACCTGTGAAATTTTTTAAAGACAGATACTGTGAAAGTGTTATAAAGAGAAAAATATGTTTTATGTACCTGTTGTGGAATCAGGGTGTTACAGTAATACCTGTTATATGTAGGAATGCGTTCTATAACCTCGGAAAGGACCTGGATTCTGCTAAAGACAGGAATATGGAGAGATACTATGACATCTTGGTGCAGTTGAAGGAATCCTATCATCAGTGCGGAATGGTATGCTTTATTCTTGTTTCTGTATGGTGTATTTTACATTTATAGTATGTATATAATGCTTGAAAGATTTACCAAATCCATTAAGAAGATTGATGACATTGCCCTCTTGGTCATTTACAGTTTTTCAACCCTACTGTACTTATCTTTTTCAGTCTGCCCTTTCTACTTTGGCTTCATTATGGAAAACTCAACGATTGCTTCTAGTATATCACCTAAATTTTAGGGGCCTATGTCTGGTGCAATCCACTCAAGTGAGACCAGCACTGGGTAATGACCATTACACAGTCACTGTGGACTCGTGAATTCCAGGGGCATCCAACTCATAATTATGTATTAACCATTTAGACTTTTGGGCATCCAGAGTATGATTCTAGTACAATCCTTCAGTGGATCCAAGTTTCTTAAACTCTATTGATTCATCTGTGTCCTAGTATTCAAAACTGCAGAAATAAGGCATCTGTCTTGGACTTGCACGAGAAAATTAGTGCTTTTTTTTTTTTTTTTTTCCTTTCTGAATACTTATTGAAGAATATGATAGTGCTCAGTTGAAAATTGCATGTGAATTACACAAGGTTTGGTTGGATTTTACCTCTTTTACGGTGTATGATGATTATTCTGAGTAATTTTAGAAGTCCCTCTTGTGTCTATCTTAAGTCCATCCAAGAATGATGTGGCTATTAAAATCACAATTTGATCAAAATCCAATAATGATCAATTATAAGTCAAACTGTGATTTTAATAGCCATATCATTCTTTGATGGACTTAAGATGGACACAAAAGGAATTTATAGCATTACTTGATTATTCTTGAACCCTAGATGGTTGTGTGACCTTATACCATGTCTAAAAATTATGTCATTCAATATGCATATGCCCTTCAGACGCATGTGTTCTTGAATAAAGAACACGTTGCTTTGTTTGTAATGTCATCCCTGCTATTCTGTTGCTCATTCTCAACACTCTAATTGCTTGTGTCTATTTATATCTTTTCATTCTAAATTTCGTCAGTTTCAATCACTTCATATAAGCTGTAGTTTACTCATTACTTATAAAAAAAAACTGTAGTTTACGGGCAAGTACTTATATGAGGCTTTTTAATTAACCCTAAGGGTAGTTGTATCGACTATGGTCATTAGTTCTAATCTCTCCTTCCTCCCTCCCCGGTCAATTAAATAAAAAAAGAAAAAGAAAAAAAAGGTAGTATTCAAATTAGCAAACAAGAATGTTAGTGATGTGAAGTAAAATATTGGGATTCATAGATGAGAATATTTATAGATTCCATTTTGCAACATGGCCACACAATCTTAACAAAAACCAGGCAAGACCATGCCAAACTGTGTCCAACCTGATTTCAAAAGATTTAGCATAGCTGCTCAGTTGGAAGATCCAGGCTAAGGATGTTATTTATTGAGTTAGGTCTGATTTGACCTCTAATCCAACCCAACCTGTTCAAGTGCGACTCTAAGGTCCTATCCTACTTTAACGAGTGTAGTGAGATGGCTAGTGGTAAAAGTAGCAACAAAAAGATCATAATTTAGCACATATGTGCAGTAGGAATTTATTTCCCTGCACTAAACTAGAAAAAATTCAACTAGATGGATTGATGAGCCCTAATATGGTATTGTCAGTGATGAGGTGGGGCAGTTCACTAAATCCTTATTACCATAAAATTACTATTTTCATTGGGTACTTTGATTTTTCTAAATTTTAGACAAGCACAAAGAACGTCAGTTATAATGCTGTTAAGTTTTCTAGGGCTCAATATTTCAAGCGACATATTTGGGGATTTAGTTAACATCTCTGCCAGTTCATAATGCTTGGTATTAGACTGGATATATATGCTTTCTTTGTATTTATCTAATATTTTCTTTTTGCTCGACCTTGCAGAGACATAAAAGGCTGAAAAAAATATTTGTTGTGCTTCATGAAGAGTTAAAGGTGATTCTTCCAAAAAGCTTTCATATTTGAGTCGCTTCCATCTTTTTTCTTTGTAAAGTATTTTTCTTGTATTTTCTAGACAAAACTTTAAAAATTACCTTTTTATATGGCTATTCGTTCATATTGCAGAACCTCAAGCAAAGGATTAAAGACTTTGCACTCTCATATGCAAGAGATTGAAGAGAAATTTTATGCACTCTTGCATACAAGAAGGTGAAGTCTCATACTCTAGGACTTGAGCTTATCTGGGGAATGATCAAGGAAGATTTACCAGAACGCAAGTTCTGCTTCAGAGATGGAGGAAGAACTTTCTTTTCATGACCTTGAAGATGAAGGAAGCACATCAGAATGCAAAAATTGCTACAAAAAGGACTCCGGTTAGACTGGATGTCCACAACTTTTTGGTTCACACCCCATAATTCATGTGTTGTACATCTCGTGCCCTTTTGTATATTTCTCTTGTAACACCCCAGTCCGATATTGAAAAGATGAGTAGCTCATATAGAGTGAGTTATTTATAAAGACGTTCATAAATGGTTAGTCTCATATTGCCTACTTATTAGGTGAAATTGTGTTTTATAAGTAATTTTAGGAAAGCTCTAAATTTATTAGTTCTTTCAGGGTAGCAACACAAATGTAGTTAGCACTTTCCCTAGGTTGTTACACCTCTTGTACTCAGGTCTGGCTTTTTGTTTTTGTTTAGCCTGACCTTGTCTGGCCATTTAGAGTTGGTTATGAATTTTGCGGGTATTTGTTCATTTTGCTTATCACCGTGAAATTCTTCAATTTTTCCAAGGGAAGGGAAAAAGAAAAAGGAGCTATGAAAAGCACAATTAGTTAATTGTTTGGCCGCCTCGTGAAATCCATTTCTCTTCTTGTATATAATAGGATTAGATTAATGTAATTTCATCAACTTATGGTCCTATCAATTTCTGAGAAAGTGAGGGAAACTAAATGACACTTGCAAGGCTGTATCTTATGATTTCTTTTTCCTTGGTCTCCCAGTAGCTAGCAAATATAGTGTGATTTCTGCATTTCTGAGTGGGCTTTGTTGTTAGGCTCAACCTTAAATAGAAGGTCAAGTTAGATCGTTTTTGGGCCCCTAATTTCTTGTGTAAAATTCTATACATGGTGCAAGTATAGTTTGTTGTTGCCCATTAAAAAAAAGGGTTGGGGAGGGGATTGGAAATGATCCATACCTATTTTTTGTTATTTGGAAGAAACAAATTATAAATTTTCAAGTAAATTATTTTAAAAATTAGAAAAAGGAAAAATAATAAATGGGTCATAATGGTCTATGTGTTACACCATAAATTCATTGGAAACAAGCAAATGGATTGGTTTGAAAGTGATAGTGATAATTTGAAATGGTCCATACCTATTTCTGTTATTTTGAAATTATGAAATATATATAAATATAATTTTTCAAGTAAATTCATCTTAAAAAGAAGAAAAAGAAAAATAATGAATAAAGTTTTTTTATTTTTTATTATTATTATTTTTGATCTTTTAAAAACTGAATTTGAAGAATTTTCTTCAACTCAATCTTTTACAATTGATGTGTCCAAAATATATGTGATTTTCACTAATCGCTAACCGTAACCGCTTTAGCGGTTAATAAATTTCGCTAACCGCAACTGTAACTGCCTAGCAGTTAGCGGTTAGTAAAACAAGTAACTGCATGCTATAAGCACTTTTTCAAAATTGGCCATTTTGAGCTTCTTCTCTCTTTTTTTTTCTTTTTTTTTTTTTGAGAGAGAGAGAAAGAGATAAACATATAACCAATTTTTAGTTTTGAGCTTTTTTTTGGATCACTTTAGCATTTTTTACCATCATTTGTTTTTTGCATTTTTAGCGTCTTCTTGAGCCAAATTGCCATAAAAAGGGCCCATATTGAAAAATAAAAATATTTGACCCCAAATTTACATTTACTTGTACTTAAAAAAAATGTCCCCAAGGGCAAAGCGGAGGTAATTAATTAAATCATAATTTGTTAAAATTTTAGTTTTAACTTGTAACAAGTCCTTAAAAGAACATTTAGTTTTAACAAAGATTTGAATGGAGACTTCAACACAACATATAAAAAAAAAAAGTCCCACAATCCTTGTGGGTTAACTTTTACTCAAGAAATTATACAAAAAAACAGTAAAACTTCATCAATCCTTGTACATATATGTATAATGTATAATTATAATTTATAACATGCGTTGAAATAAGTCTCTAAATACTTAATTGTTGTATTAGTATGAACTTGCATACACATATGACTTATGAGTTATGCCATATTATATATGTATAATTTGTTATTATACAATCAAATGATTTAATAATCAATTGATCATGTGATATAGTCATATAAATTATAGTGATAATATATTAATACTCAAATTGTGATTTAATTATATAAAAAAAAAATTGTGATTTAATGATCAATTGATTATGTTATATGTATAAATATTATTATAATTATAACTATAAAAATATATTATATAAAATGGCGACCGTAACCACTAATCGCTACGCGGTTATAACAATTAAGATGATTAAGCGGTTATAGCGGTTAGCGGTTAACCGCTCGCATTGACACCCCTAAGTCCTCCTGTGAGTAAAAAAATCATGATTGGAATAAACATATTCAAAGTTATAACTAGGGTGGATGTAGGTGCTTAATTTAATCGAAATGTAACGGTCTTCTTCTTATTATTATTATTATTTAATTGTTAATGTAATATTTTTAATGTTGGATAAATTATATATTAAATATAGTGTTTCCAACTAAATTAACATTTTTTGTTTGTTTGTTTTACGCCTCGTAATTCTTTCTTGGTTGGGCTTGTTGTAATTGTGGCATCTTTAGAGAATTGATAGCTGCATTAAATTAAAAATGTACTATATATTTTAGATACGTATCATTTTAATAGATGGAATTGAAAAAAAATTATTTAACCAAATTAAAAAGAAAATTTGGTAAAGCAAATAATAATAATTTTCCCCTAATAATAATAAATGGGTCATAACGGTCTACGCGCTTCTCCACCGTATGATAGAAAGTCTGACACGCGCGCCAGAAAAGGCCAAGAAAAGTTTGTCAATCAAAAAATGCCACTTTTGCCCACCTAGTCCTCGTCTCACTCTCACCCCAAAATTTTGCACCAAAATAATAAAAATAAAAAAAAAAAAAAAAAATTACGGTTATGTAGTCCAAGGAAACTTCACATAAAAAAGCTTCTCTCTTTTTATCATCTACTGCTACAGTGTCTCTATAAGCAGTGAATATAGGAGCAAGAATCTGAATCCGGAGGAGCACGATCTCACTCTTTAGTTTTCCTCGTCTAAGGCATTTAAAATTGTAAAAGAACGAGCCTTGCAGAAGGAACTGAAAAAGTGCTCAGGGACCAGTCTCAGACTGCAACTTGGGGGAGTGTCAAAGTTCATATATTTCTGTTGTATAATTAAGGTACTTGATGATATTTCTTTGTTTGAACTTCTGGGTATTCCTTAATATAGGAAAATAAGTTCGGGGTATTATGGAAATTAACAACTATCGCTGTTTTTGCTTCTGGGGTTCTTAAATTTTTCCCAAGAATTCGTGGGTTTTGTATACTTTTTTTTTTTCGATTTTTTTTTTTGAATTTTTGTGGGTTTTGGGGCACAATTGACTGGCTAATTGGAATTTGAGTTTTGGAGTGTTTTTTTGAGGACACTAGTTTGGATACTGAGAAATTGAGCAGTAGAAATTAAATTGGGTTTTTCTGTTTTTGGTTGCTTTGGTTTACAACAATTTGCCTAAAACATATCGAATTGTTCTGCTAGGCTCACTTGTGGGTGTTTTTCTTGCTGAATAATTACAGATGTAGATTTATGAAATTCTTTTCTTAGCTTGTCTTTGAAATCAAAATGTTTGTATGGTAGTCTGAATTCTAAATGGTGTGGAAACTGAGTATTGGTGCTAGAGATAACTGGGAAGTTTCAAGGTTTGTGCAGTTCTACGGCACAATGTACGTTGAATTCACATACAGTGGCCAGTTGACTCTGTATTTCGTATTGCACTTAATTAACGTGATTTGATAACTGATTAGTTGAATGGGTAGTGTTGTTTGTTGCATTTAATATATGAATAATCTTTTGTGTGTACTTTGTGCTTCTATTGGTTTTGGAAAAATGTAAAATTCAATCCAACTAAAGACTATTGATGTTATGAGGCTCACTTCAGTATCGATCCAGTTAATGAAATATTTTAGACTCAAACCTTCAATTTTCTTTTTTCTTTTCTTTTTAATTTGTATATTAATCAGTTGATTTTGAAAGTTTTAGCCAGGCGAGTGATGTGGTGTCTTCCTGTTAACAGACTGGGTGAATTTAAGGTGGTGGTAAAATTGTCATGCTGAATGTTGCTACCGGTAAGTGGGGTAGGGATGAATTCCACGATGGATGATATGAACCTGATTCAGCAGGCACAGAGGCATCACTTGGTCAGGGAGCTAGGAGAAGAGTTAGATTTAGAAATTGGCCCTGGGGATGATGCTTCATTTGCTAACACCCCGCTGATTGGTGGCCCACCACGAGAACCTTCTTCAGAAGAGCATGACGAGACCAAGCAGATGGTAATGGTCTCTCAGCTCCCCAGTGATGATCAAGATATGTCAAAGATGCAAGCATCAAAAAGGAAGAAGAAGGTTGTGAAAAGATGGAGAGAAGAATGGGCTGATACCTACAAATGGGCTTATGTTGATGTCAAGGAAGGGACAGCGAGAATTTTTTGTTCTGTATGTAGAGAGTATGGTAGGAAGCATAGGAGAAATCCATATGGGAATGAAGGTAGTCGAAATATGCAGATGAGTGCGCTGGAAGAACACAACAATAGCTTGCTTCACAAAGAGGCTCTCCGTCTCCAAATGGCCTCTAAGGATAAGATTATTGTTGACAAACCAATCTATGTTAAAGGTTAGTCATCTAGTATTGCTAATTTTTACTGGGCTTGCATTGAAACCTTTTAAGTGTTTGCCATAGGCTGTAGATTTTGTTGTTTTTGTTATGGAAATTATTACTCTGCTTTGCCTTTTCATTTTTGTTTTCTTTTTGGGGAGGGGGTTCAGCCTTTCTTATATTGATGGATTTTCTAGTGGTTGAACTATTGCTAATTTAACTTGAATATAATGAACTTTGTCTTCTGTTCGCTAGAGGATGAAGTTATAAAGACATTAGATGTAAGATGGACATGAATGTATTCCTTTATCATTCTGCTGGGAATTTATTGCTTGCCTTGAGTTTCAAGTCTTCTAACTTCCATTTATAAGGATATGAGGCAATCGAGCTTTAAACTATTTAGATCTCAGTATGAATGATTTTTTTGATAAGTAAATGAACTTCGATAAAAAGTGAAAGGGCACACCCAAGTACATGAGAAACACTTATGCTAGGGTGATCTGAGAACGGTCACTGTTGTGAGAGGATTTAACTACAATACATTTCTCTCTCTCCCTCTCTCCAAATAACAATAGTCATAGACCTTTGTAATTTTTGGATCTCAGGGAACCAAGAGCCTTGATTAATTAGACCACTGTCAATACTTTTAGAGTGCAGGAAATTTTTGAGTGAGAGAGGACTTGAGAATTATTGCTGCTATCTGACAATTGTACTGCAATACATTTGTTTCCTCTCTCTCTCTCTTACGACACACACGTGGGTGCGCCTGCGCTTACAGATGTCGATTAGATTATTGTCTTCAGGAAGATAAAATATTCAGAATGATTGTAATTGCTAAAGACTGAGTTTATACATCTTAGTCCTACATTCCTACATCTCATTCCACTGCACGCATAACTGACTTTGATTTCTGTTGGTCATTGTAATGTGAAGTAAGAGCACCTCTAAGTTGCTATCCAGTGATTGGGTTTAGGAAATTTAAACGAATGTATGGGAGCTTTCTAATTGATCCCTGCTGCTTCTCTGCAGTCGAAACTCAGACACAAGATTTTATTTGAATTTTTTGCAAAAAATTGATGTCTGCAAATGTACTTTGTATCTCCCACATAATTGCATCACATAATCTTTTCTCTTTTTGATAACTTCTCCCTATGGGCTATTTTGGCAATTCTCCTAAATGAAGCTCTTATGTCAAAAACTGCTGGATCAATCGTTGAAGCTGCACTGAAAAGGGATCCTCATGAGATTGAATTCATACAATCAGTGCAAGAAGTGGTTCATGCTTTAGAAAGAGTGATTGCCAAGAATTCTCAGTGAGTTGCTTTAAAATGAAGTGTATTTACTTTTATCCTTCACCATCCAAAGCAGGAGTAGTCTACAGTCAAGTTTATGACAAATCTTATGAAGTGGCTTTGATATGTTTCAGTTATGTCAACATTATGGAGCGGTTGTTAGAACCTGAGCGTATTATTATTTTCCGAGTGCCATGGGTTGATGATAGAGGTGAGACACATGTCAATCGAGGCTTTCGGGTTCAATTTAACCAAGCATTGGGTCCATGTAGGGGTGGCATCCGTTTTCATCAATCAATGACCTTAAGTATTGCCAAATTCCTTGGTTTTGAGCAGGTATTGGTGTATTTCTGGTGTTCGTATGATTTGACTTCTCTCCTATAATTCATCATGCAAAGTTCTTGACAAAACTTTATCAAGTTTCTCCATTATTCCTTTTTAAGTTGATTTGCATATTCGAAGGAATGTATTTAAAAACTCTATAATTGCTGCTACTAGCTAACTCTCACAATATTGTTAGGTTTAATTTTACCAAGCAAAAATAATTATAGTAATAGTAGAAGTCAAATAAATGGTACATCCTATCTTGAACAAGGATGAGGCTTTATTACTGGAAGTAACTTATGTTTTGTGACTGCTCTATAATGTCTTAGTTTCTTCTTATCCACAGACTTTAAAGAATGCATTATCTCCATACAAACTAGGAGGTGCTGCTGGTGGAAGTGATTTTGATCCAAAAGGGAAAAGTGATAATGAGGTAAAAGCTTCATTCTGTTAACTGATGGTCTGCTACTATTAATTATTATTATTATTATTATTATTATTTTTACCTTTCCTGGGATTTCTAAAAACTTCTCTTGCAAGCTGGCAGATTATGCGGTTTTGCCAAAGTTTCATGAATGAGATATATCGCTATTTGGGTCCTGACAAGGTAACTAGAAGAAAATTCAATTGCTCTTTCTGCTTCGGTCTTTGTATGAATTGTCAATGCCTCAATCTACATATCTGATTTAATGCTGTATACATTTTAGGATCTTCCATCAGAGGAGATGGGTGTTGGTACTCGGGAAATGGGGTATCTGTTTGGACAATATAGACGTCTAGCTGGTCATTTTCAGGTTCTTAAAACCCCTTTAACAAGCTTTCTTCTGAAGTATACTATATATTCCTTCTTTCTTCTTGTTTTCCTCATCTTCTTGAAATACAACATGCATCATCTACTTATAAAGAAAAAAATTACAATGTGCATCATCTAACGGAACCTCTACTATGAATGTTCTTTGGTTTATGTGATATTGTTACCCATCATGTAATTTCTTCTTCATATAAATCTATGGTTACACATGCAAATATGTGTATGTATGCGTGCATATAATAGTTTAGTTACTGCTTGTGATTATGCACCACAGAAAGAAAATTAGGTGATTTATGTTTTATGTTTTCATATGTATGCATTACTTATGCAGGGAAGTTTTACAGGGCCAAGGATATTTTGGTCTGGCTCTAGCCTTCGAACTGAAGCTACTGGCTATGGCCTGGTACTTTATATTTCTACTCTCTGATGGTCTTTGTGTGTGGGTGGGTGGTAGTGGGTGAATGCGATGATGCGTGCATGGCTGACTATGCACCTCCATCTGTGTAAAATCCCTTCCCTTTACTAAGTATCTGTCTCTCTAGTTGGTGTAATAAGTTCCCTATGTATGTCTTGTTTTCAAAAGTTTTATTAGTGAATAACTATCTGATGCTTCTGCAGGTTTTCTTTGCCCAGCTCATGCTTGGAGATATGAACAAAGAACTCAAAGGATTAAGGTTTCTTACTCAACTTTGTGAGCTTTTCAGAGATAGTCTTGATTCTAGAAGTTGATAGCATAGTCTAGGATTTTTCTACCATATTTACTGTAGGACACAGCATTTTTATTCTCACTATTTTGATAGCCTTATGGAGGTTTAGCCTTCTGTTTCGGATACAGATCTTTCATGTTTTTGAAGTTCATATAAATATGGGATGTTGTATTCTCACATTTCTTTTGCAATTTATTACCTTTGATTTACTGAAAAGGAGCTTCTTCATGATGTTGTTAATTTGGATACTGATCAAGGTTGTCATGCAAGTTTGTTATTTTGAAACATTTGTCTGAATTCTCCCCAGATGTGTTGTAAGTGGTTCTGGAAAGATCGCACTGCATGTTCTTGAGAAGCTTATTGTATATGGCGCCCTTCCCATCACAGTATCTGGTAACTTTTTCTGCTCTTTTTGTACTAAATATGTTTTTTTTATGTAGGCAATCAGAGAAATATGTTTCTCAAGATGTTAGTACTAAATATGTTAGTTCCACTTAACCACATGATGGGGTTGATACTTACTAGGGTGCCTTCAATTATCTTAATTCCACCCGTTGATTTAAAGGGAGAAAAGTGCTTTTGGCCTGGAATATGTGATATGCACCCAGCTCTAGTAAAGAACATAGATTTTATACGTAGCAGTGATTTTGCTGCTTTTGTAGAAAACATGCAAAATTATGTTCATGGTTGGAAGTTCAGTCACATTGTGCGTTGAAAGTAAGGTAGCTAAATGTATTTAATTATTTTTTGGCTTAGAGAAGTAATTATGGTTAATAGGTGTTTCTGCATACACGTGTTTGTGATCTTTCGTTTCAATCTGCGTGTTCTTGTATGTTATTTTTGTCCTTGTAATAAGAGTTGGTGCGTGAAATTATTATGTCATAATCGATTTGGCACAAATTAGTGATGCAATACAATCATATTGAAGTTTTTAATGAAATTATAAATATTATCATAGTGGCTTGGTTTTTGTAACTTATTACTTGATCTGTGGTGGATGTAGGTGATTGATTAAGCTGGAGAATTTTGAAACTTTGATGGTTTATATACTTAAGCTAAATTCTAGTTTATTGCAACTTAATAATTTTACTGAGAATCTCACTAAGTATTTGATTCACAAATTTTTGGAAACACATTTGAAAGGAACTTTAACTGACATAAATTATTATTATTTATTATTTTGATGTTTTAACTGACATAAATTTGGCAAACAATGAAAGCTTAATTGGACACTTTACCTTGGAACCTAAAGTTGGTCAACACTGGATTAGCAATAATCTAATTTCATTTCTCTTCTCTTAGGCTCGATTGCTTTTATATCTAATATTGTAAAAATTGCTAAGGTTTGACTTGAAATAACATAGGAATTCTTTTTTTCAGTTGCATCTATCATTAGACCAAAAAAAAAGAGGATTTTTTGTCCATCTCATTTTGTGTGCCTCAAGATTAAACCGAGAGTTTTGGTGCCTATAAAGTTTTGTAGATCTTCTTTGTAATGTCGCTTCAATCGGTATAAAATTTGGAGAACCTGGTCTGCATTTTTGCTAATCTCATAGCTCTTCTATACTATAACTTTAATTGCGTTTCAGGAATTAGGACTGGTTTAAGATTTTTCAATGAGTAGGTATTACTGATACAAAGTTTTATAAATGACTGCTTTTCTGACAAAATAATGGACAGATTCTAAGGGGTATTTGGTGGATGAGGATGGATTTGATTTCATGAAAATATCATTTCTGAGAGATATCAAATCTCAACAGAGAAGTTTGAGGTGTGTGTTTACAACTGTCTTTTTATGTCTGTTCACCAAATTGCTATCTTTAATAGCACTTTAAGCTGGCCATGTTTATACATGTGGCATCTGCAGGGACTATTCGAAGACTTATGCTCGATCTAAGTACTATGATGAAGCGAAACCTTGGAATGAAAGGTGTGATGTTGCATTTCCTTGTTCTTCCCAAAATGAAATTGATCAAGCTGATGCAATTAATCTGGTCAATTCAGGTTGCTGTATACTAGTAGAAGGTAGTAATTCGATGCATTATGGCTTTTAATTTCTAATTTTTAAATTTTAGAATTGCAAATAGTAACCATGTGACAATCTTTTGTATACTAGGTTCAAACATGCCCTGTACCCCTGAGGCAGTTGATGTTCTGAGAAAAGCTAATATCCTCATTGCTCCTGCAATGGCTGCTGGTGCTGGGGGGGTGCGATTTCAATTTTTCCAATTTATGCATAATAGATATCCCTTTTTACCATTTGCTAGAACAATACTAGATGAAATTTATTTGCGCACCCATATATATGCTTTGATTATTGTGCTTTCATTTAATTCAATTTTAATCTAAATAAAAGCCAACTTGTTTCATCTATAATATATTATGGAGTTCAATCTTTAATATAAAAAGGATGCAAAGCCTGAAACTTCAGTTTCCATGAAAGTTGATTTTATTTTTTTTGAGGAAGTTCCTGGGAGGTATAAAAATTCTCAGTGTTGTGCAGACGTTTAATGATATGGAAGAGTAAATTGTCATTTGAGTTTCTTGTCATATCAACCAAGTGCCTGCCAAAGTTGATGCCTTTTTGAATGTGTTAAATGTATTTTTAACTTGCTGCTGTTCTAATTCAGTTTGAGACGGTCATAGTAGTGGATTGGCCGTGGATAACTATGTTAAGGGGATGGCCAATTCCTTTAGGAAGTGCAGCAGTTAAACACCTACCATTTTACTTTCATTGGTTGAGGGTCCGACTGCATATTCAACTATAAGCAGTTTCACGCTGGTTTGCCTAGTGAGAGTCACAAAGCTTTATATGGCCAAAGATATTCTCTTAAAACGGTCCTCTGAGTCTGTTAATCTGTTTTGTAGCAATTTTAATTTGACCTGCCAATAGAGTTCCATAGGCTCTTGCAGTTTTAAAAAAATGAGGGACTCCTGATATTCATTAAATCAAAATTTGAATGGTTTGAATTTGATTGTTTCAACTGAAATGTAACCAAATAATTTGATTGCTCGGTTTAGATCTTTCAAGGAGATCCTGAAGAGTTTTCTTTCTTTTTCTTCTCCTCTTGAATTTTGCATTTTAATGTTTAAAACTTGAATCTTTTTGGATGTCATATTAAGTATATGTTCTGGTTGAGATTGTGCTTCAACAGTTTTATTTAGACTTGACTATTTGACAGTGATAAAATCCAAATATATGGTGCTTTGAAAAGTCATGAGTAGTGGAATGGTGTAAATTTACTTTATGGACTGGTAGGGGTCCTTACTGAACCTCACTTATAGTTCTTACATGTTCCCACCAGTGTTTCAATTCAATAGGAAAGCAGACATCTATAGTTGTCATTTCTGCCTGACAGTTTTTGGCATTAAAAATCATTAGGTTGATGCTCAACAAAGAAAAAAGAAATCTTGTTGAAGTATTTGGCATACCTTACAAAAGTCTAACCACAATGCAATTTAGAACTGCTGGAGATGTAGCAAATGTTTGGGTAATATATATATAAAATATCAAAGCAGTAATTTATGTTCACCCTTTGACCACTTTACTGATTTACTTTTGCTTTTACAATCGTGTGTTCTTAAGCTTAGTTGCATTGAATGTGATGCAACTTGAATGTGGATGACAAAGCTGACTGTTTAGTTACAATTTCATGTTAATAAGGGTCTGGTTATTTTTCTCACCTCTTATATATTTAGTTTTTCATATGCTAAATATGTAATCTACTTGGTAGCAGGTTGTTGCTGGAGAACTTGAATTAAATCACGAGTGTAATTTGATTAATTGGTCAGCAGAGGACTTTGAATCGAAATTGCAGGTGAGGCTCTCTATATTTTTATCCTTGGTGCTATGGTTAATTTCATAACTTGAAATAGTTGCAAGAGTTCATAACTACCAAGTAGTAGTGCCCACTTCTTATGGCTTGGAGCAGTTTCACCAACCAACTAAGTCCATATAATCGACTTGTTCAGAAGTGGATTATTCGCATTCTTTACGGAAAAATAACTCCAGAACCATTCAAGCCAAAGGGGTTCACTAGATTGAGTTTGATGCATTTCCTTGATTATTGCTTCTTGTTTATCCTTGTTTAGTTGGAATTTCATAGTGAACCTATATTATTGGAGGATGGATCACTGGAAGCATACTTGTTTGTGAAATTATTCAGATACATTAGAACATTCAAGCCTCAAGACCCTTTAGTATGACCTATTCTGTGATGCAGCTAAAGTTGTATGTACCTCTTTGCGTACACCAACAGATGCACATAAAAGAAAAAGATTGTTATTAGGAAAATGCATGCAACCAAACGGGATTAGTACCCTTTGGAGAGAGAGAGAGAGTTATGTTGTTCAGTTTCCTCTATGGGGACAAAATTTAGTAAGAACGTTGTTGTAGCTCCATTTGTGAACATTGCCGCCTTTTGTTTTTAGAACTTGAGCTGATGTGGCATTTTCCTTTCTTTTTTAAAATGATTTCCGATCTCCCTTGTGCAATTTTTTATTGGCAGGATGCAATAAAACAGACTTACCAGAGAACCCTCAAAGCAGCAACTGATTTTGGTTATCAAAAGGAGAGTCCTGAGTAAGTGTTTTTTCATATTGCGCCATCATGGTGATCGTCTGTTAATGTGCTTATTTTAGTTGGTTGTGCTAGTGTTGTCCTTGTGTACTTATTGCAAGTGCCTTAGGTGTGAAAATCCCATTATAATTGAATTAGCTTGGTATTTGGCCTAATAAATAATAATCTACTCGAGTTAGAAATATACATTGCATCATTTTGATGAAAGATACCGTGATATTTGGTTATTGTGGACCTTGAACTAAGTAATCAATCCCCTCTGCCTTCCTGGGTGAAAAATCTCTTCTTGTATGGTTTTAGCTGCCAGGGAACTGGTCACCATTTAATGACTTTGGTTTCCCATTTAGACAACCTTGCAATGGATATTAAAGGGTTTTGATTTCTTCCAAGTCTCTAATATATTGTTTTTCGGACACAACTAATCTATGTAGTGCATAGTAGTTCTTCAATATACCAGCTCTAATGGCTTGGAAAGTGTAAACACAAATGTAATGGCTTTGTATTGTGTCATTGCCCAAAAAGATTAAGGACTTGTTTGCTAAAGCTTTTTAGGGCTTCTTTTTTCTTTTTAACAAAAAATCAAAAGCAACACGTCACATTACAACCAAAAAGCAAAAAACACCTTCTAAACAGCATTATCAAACGAGCAGCTATATATGTTTATCTTATTCTCTTTGTTTTACTTGTCTAACAGAGCTTTGGTACATGGAGCAGTCATCTCTGCTTTTTTGACTATTGCTCATGCTATGACCGACCAAGGATGTGTATAGAGCTTGGGAATACTGTACAATAATTTTCATGCTTCTCAAGTCTGATTTCTGTCAAGTGCACCTATGAATGTCTACGGAAATATGTGCATCTAATTAATGGTGGCAAAGCTGAGGATCATATGGATTATGGGATCCTGTTGGTGACAGAAACATTGAAATCATAGTAGATTTCTTTGTAACATGTATGTAATCGAATAGCTGAGACATGGGAAAAGGGTAATTTGTGAAGAACAATTGGGATGGATGGATACAGTTGATTAAAGAAAAATGTGCAGTAGTTCTAGTGGTAGAATACGAAGTGCCTCCAATTATTCTTGGGCCACTTGAGATGCTTAGATGATGATTCTTACCATCTTGTGAAATATTTAATTTGTTAGATTGGAAATAAAATTTAATTACGAAATTCTTGTTTCATCTTTGTTACCTTCTTTGGAGCAAAGCTGGTGTTGAAGGCGGGTCTCTTATCTTATGGATGTGTGCCCCGGCACGTGTATTTTTTTTGTTTTTTTGTTTTTTTGTTTTTTTGTTAGCCTTTCTCTTACGTTTATTATAGAAAAAAGACTCCCTAGCATAAGACTTAATTCATGTAAAAGCTTAGGACTGGTTTGCAAAGTGAGGTAATTTACAGCCATGCATAATTGGTTATGTTGGTGTATTAAGGTAAATTTTTTTTTTTTTATAAAAAAGAAAAAAGCGTTTTGATGTAATATAAAAGTGAGGCGTTCTTTTGGGTGGGTTGATATTTGAGAAAACGTTTGGCCATAAAGTTGGACCAAAGAAACGAAGTATTATTGTATGCATCCGAAAATGCTAATATGCTATATCATAGCATACCTGCTAGTAATTTTTTATTTTTCTAAGCAAGTTCAAGGGCAATATGCTGTAGATGGCGGTTTGAAAGGGCAATTGAGTGACGAAACTGCTTGAGAAAACACCTATTGCAATAAGAAGCAAGAAATCTACAGCATGAAAAGGAGCATTGATAATAGCTTAACCAAAGCTGTTGAAAAGAAACACCATTGTAGCATCCGGTGAGGGAAGTACCCGGCGAAGTAGGCTTGGTGGACACTACAATTAAATTTGCAAATGAATCTGGGATTATGGAGTGGGACACTATAATTAAATTTGCAAATGAATCTGGGATTATGGAGCCACTCCATAGGGAAAATGAAAGTACCATTCATGTAAATCCATAAAGAGGAAAATGAAAAGACTACAATCCGCAGCTGGAGCCAAAAAAATGGTGGTGATGGCTGCAACACGTGCATCACAAGCACGCTGGAGCGGCGTGTGGTGAGTACATGCAGTTATAGGAGTGGTCGCCAAAAGCCGAGTAGGTCGGTGAATGTGAAAGGCTAGTGCTTGTGCAGTTGGAGGGAGACAGTAATAAATCTAGATTCAAGTTGCAGGGAAAAAAGCAAGAGGAAGAGTTGAAAAAGGAGAGAGGAGGAAGACCTCCCCAAACGGTGCTCAAAGAGAAAATCAAGGTGGGAAGGGAGAAAAACTCTCTTGGTAGAAGAAAGACGAGCAGAAATTATCAGCACAAGGTGATAGTTACCTGTAAGTAATTGAAAACGAAACATAAATGCCTTAAAAAGTTGTTCATTAGAGGGCACAAACATGAAACAATAGTTAAAGCTAATGAAGTCCGGCCAAAAAAATGAAGAACATGTCTTATTTTCAGAGAGTAAAGGAGTCGGTTTTGGCCTTACCCATCCCTAATTTCTCCTCAAAGGCTCAAAGCACAACGTAGTTCAGAAAGAAGGAAGTGCATGGCAGCTTAGATATATGTCCATGGATATATATATCATTGCCCATTTTGGGGCTTCATCTATGGAACACAATGTTTTACAATTACAAAAACTATTTTTTTTCTTCAAATTCACTCCTTCTCACCACTTTACTAAAGATCATCATAATGGCTAAAACTATTTTTCCTACTTCTCCCTCGAGACATTAACAATGCAAAAATTCAGATGACAAAAAAATAACAGAAATTGATCCATGCCAAACACTGCTCCATATGCTCTTTAAGCTCTCATTGAAGAATGAGAGGATGAGTCAGTTTTCTCTGCCAGGTAGTGCTCCAGCATATCTTCTTCGTCATCTGCCACAACAAAGATATAAAACTTTGTCAGACTTGGCATACAGAGCTTACCAACATCATTCATATTCTCCACACAAAAATAAAAAATAAAAAAAATGATGGTCTTCAAATCAACAAATGGGAAATTATGGAAAGGGAGAGGGAGAATCACCTTCAAAATCATCATCATCAACATCAATATCTTCCTCGATTTCCTCATCAGATCCTTCAGTAACTGGAACTGCACCTTTCTGCAGAAGAGAAAAAGGTCACTGTAATTATTCATTCATCATAATTAAGCCAAGTTTTTACAGGGAGCTCCATAGCTTTTTTTTCAGCAATGCTACTGCAGATTGTGAAGAACATAAATTCCATCCACAATGTGAGAGAAGGGGGCAGGGGACAATATAAATTTAAGGCATCCACAATGTGAGGGGGTGATAAGGTCAGATAAAAGTGACATACTGCAGCAGCTCTTCCACTTTCAAACCACTGTCTTCCTGAGAGCTTCTTTTCCTTAGGTGCTGTAAGTGCAGACTCGGGCATTAGCCTGAAAATTGTTGTAGATTTGTTTGCATGAGAAAAAGTCGTAGGCTAACATATATCCCCTTTATTGGATAAAGGAAGAGACTACTCGATCCATTTCCATATTGCTCATGATATATATATATATATCTGAGCACCAATCTACTTGTACTTGAATGGCATCAATCGCTATAACGCAAGGCATGGGACATCAAATGCAAGGTTGGAATGTCCAAGACTATCGCTTCTTGTCATTCTTGAGTTCCAACACATTTGTCCTTTTCCACATCTCTAAATTCCATTTTTCTATCATGAACAACCTCAAGGAAAATTTATCTAGGAAACACATGAATGAAAGCATTCTGTTCTATTCCTCTCATAATGAAAATGCCTGAGGCAGGAAAATGAACTCATATCCCAAAAAATCAAAATCAAAATCTACTAAGAGAACTTACTTGGCTCGTTCTAGTGCCAACTCTGCTTCAAACCTTTCTCTCCACACCATAAAAGTATCAATAGTAACTGGTTCTCCATGTGGAATGACTATCTGAAAAAGCAAAGGGAGGGGGAGAGAGAGAGAGAGAACAAAGTGAGAAGTAGCTCTGAGAAAAAATATGAAGGCAAACATACCTTAAACAAACACCCAATGCAAAAGTATGAAAATAAAATAAAAACCCCATAATGCAGCATTGACACAATCGACAATCATGATCTATTGTAATCCCAAAAAGAAAAAAATGTAACACGCAGAAAGGAAAAACATAACTTCTTTTATTGATTATGCAGTTGTCTACATGCTTCATCTTAACTGATAGTGCAAGTAGACAGAAGGATTTTTTTTTTCATGGACATAGAGAAGTCCTAGTAATCCCATTGTAAATCAATATAAATTCTTAACATAACTCATTCAAGCTATTTCTAAACTGTTCATCTCGTGTCAATAAATTGGTCAAGTCCTCTTTGAAGCCTTGTAGGTAGAGGGTTCAAACATGGAAAAAGGGAATCAGCTTGCTGATTGGTAACTGCAGCCTTGCCAATAACTACTGACCACTCATATGAAGATTGCTAGAAGACAGATTTAATCTCAATAGTAGACAATTCAACACAATTAAAAATACAATTATTCCTCTCTCCAAACTGTCATGTTCACCTTCTTAGGCACACTCATTGAAGTCCAACTGCAGTAAAAACAAGGTACCACAACACTCGGACTAGAGCAACAGATGATCAACAGGTCTACCACTACATTTAAACGTGCATAACATTCATTTTTCTAGCATTATCTGCAGTTCAAGTTTTACCTAACACAACAGTCTAAGCGAAATAAGAAACTTTTTCACGGTTTTCACTACACCAGATAATCTTCCAAGGAAAATGGGCCCCACTGCATCCTCTCAATGCCTAAACTGAATCTGGTGGTACTAGACAATATACCCAAAGTTTGCCCTCGACTTATTCCCAACCAGAAGAAAGGCCCCATTCTTGGGGCAGATCAAGTGATACGATCATGCCTAAGCTGGTATTCCCTAATAGCAAGGATTCATTGGAATTATACAACCTTCTTTACAATCATATCATAGAATTATTTGTCATATCCAAACAGACAAGCATCCGTACATAATACTAAATATGAGAAATGTGCAAGCATAAAGTAATATAAGGAGATCAACAGGCAAGATATGCAAATCAATGCAACAAAGTCTTATCAAATTGATTAGGGGCAGCTTCATTAACTCTTTTTCACCAACACAGTAACCTTCTTCATGAAAGTTCTGCTTAAGACCAAGCATATGTTCTTGTTTTCCTTCTTTTTTCCTTTTTTTGATTGGCCTTGATAAGTAATATTTATTAAATTATACGGCATTATCATGTTTGACAACCTACACCAAATTCTTTTTGGCCTTCCTATCAACTTTGCAGCTCCTTCAACTTGAACCATAGAAAGTCTATTTAGTTATGCTTGTCATAGGTTCTTGTAGCAAACGACTAAGCCATCTGGCCTAGATCTCTCCTCTTGTTTCCTGGAAATGAAAAGGAATAGAAAATGATACCTCCAGGCTCCAAGGCTCAAATTCCTCACTGATGCACAATTTATTCTTTGTTGCCACATGGTGTCTCAACATTCTCATTAAAATTACACCAGTCTTGTTGTCATTTTTGTTATGTAGTCTTTCAATTCTATTAAGCATGAGGAAACCATTTTGCCAAATTTTCTAAACATAAATGATATGGGTACTAATTTTTTTACCAAAAGATGGATACCAAAATGATGTGGAGCTTATTCATTGGTATCCATAGCATTCTTCTAAGTTATTTTGATCATTTCCAATGAATAAGCTCTACATTATTGTGGTACACATCTCTTGATAAAATATTCGGTACTTTTAGCATTTCTCTTTTCTAAAATATTCTTTTTGGATACTATACACAAACACACATCTTGTAACAACCCAGGAAAAAACGTTAGTTACATCTACGCTATCACCCTAAAAGGACTAGTCAATTTGGAGCTTCCCCAAAATCACTTATTATAAAGTCAAGTTTCACCACAAGCAATATAGGACTTAGCACTCATGAGTATTTTTATAAACCATCCACTCTGTGTGGACTACTCATTTTCCTAATATGAGACTAGGATGTTATACATGTATAGATGTGTATACGTATATACACATCTATATATGTAAATACATATCATATATATAAATACATATAATCGCACTATTGTAGTGGTACCTATGCATATAGCCATATACGTTTTGCCAACCACCCTATCATTCCCTCTTTTTTATAAACTGGTAGTTTATAATAACTGCTCTGACTACAGTACTCTTTTCTACTTTCTAGTATTGCCCAAATTATTTATGGTAACACCTCATCTTCAGCATAAGCTGTTTCCCTCCTTCTTTTTACACATTTTTCCAACTCTGTCAATACAAATGATTTGCTTGGGCTTCACTAAACACCTTTTTTTTGTGCATTTGTGAGAACCTATCTTAATACAGAACCACATCGCTGGTGCGCCAGCTGAAAGTCTAATTTAAAAGGCATAATATGACTAGGAAGAATGAACATTCAACAGTCTTTGTTTATGTACAGATAACAATATACATTACTTATCTTTAAAAAAAAAACAATGTACGAACTACAAGTACAATATAAAATTTTGCAGTCAATGAGTTCATGAGCTTTTGAGATCTTGCTCATGTATTTTGCTAAGGAATGTTCTGAAACAGAAACTACATATACAGATAATATATAGGAATCATATAAAAAATAAATAAAACAGAGGTTATAAGGAGAAGAAATTAGAATACACCCATACATCTTCGGTTGCTGCCACTTCTGCTTCCGCATCCTCTATACTTGTATCTTGACCAAATTGTTCAGAAAGCCACTCTTGAGCTGATGTAACTAGCGTGTAAACCATAGCCATACCAAGAATTTCAGACGCCTGTGGAATGCAAGTAACAGATCAAAATATGCTATGCACAACCGTACAACTTTACATCACTTTTTGAGTATTTCAACCATCTTAGAGAGAAACATAAATGTGACCAACTAAGCTAACATTTTCTATTATTAGCTTGCTATAAATTTCAGTTACTATAAAGCCCCTTCAGTCCCAGTGAGAAGATGACATCATGCCATTTCCTATTTTGCAGCTCTCAGGATATCAGCAGCACACCTGACATGCAATCTCAATTTATAGATTCCAACGGGATTGATAGCCCATAAAAATTTACATGGAAATTTCTAAAACAACTGATTTTTTTTCCTTTTGAAAATGGCTCTTTTATTATTATTATTTTTTTTCCTTCCTTTTTTTCCCCATGTGTGGAGCAGGTGGAAGGGGTGGGGTTGAATGGACTATTCAACTGTACTGCATTGCCAGGAAGCTACATTGCGTAAAGAATGTAAACTCACCCACTTGCACCTAAAAAGTGCTGAAAAAGTAAGTTGCATACACAAGTACAAAATATCTAAAAGATTACCTCTTGTTGAAGCTTTTCTTTCAGAATTCTAAGATCTTCTATTCGTATTCCTCGTAAACTGACAAAATGAAAATACCATCACTAGGGAACAGAAAACATGGGTTCATCTCATACAGAACCATATTCATACAGTTATCGCTTGTCCTTAATCTAGCTGAACAAGGCAAAATTGATAACAGACAGCTATTCATTTAAAAAATTTGTATGATCTCAAACTTGCAATACGAACCCAAGCTATATAATCTAAAAGAGAGCCCCTATCATTTCAATGAGCTCCCAAAAGGCCCCAGTTATAATTTGCACCATTAGCAAATGGAGTAATCAACAAGTACATGCACACCAAACATTTGGATCCATAATAAATAAGTACAACCAGCATTCAAACATAACTGTCCCAAAAAATAAAATGATTCGTGATACTTGTCAAAATAAGTAAATGAAATATCAATGCATCAATTTATAATTTTTGATAGCAGCGTTCTTTGTTGGGTCGGCCACCCTAAGAAAGATCCTCACTATGGATAAGCTAAGGAAGCATCATTTCATTGTGGTTGGTGTTGTATGTGTAAGAGGAGTGGGGAGTCAAATGATCATCTTCTTCTCTACCGTGAGGTTGCTAGTGCTTTATGAAGTGCTATTTCAGTCGTGTTAGGCTAACTTGGGTTATGCCTAAATGAGTGGTAAACCTTTTCATTTGTTGGAGAGGGAGTAGGGCGGTGTCTTTGGAGGGAAATGATAGAAATTTTGAAGACCGCGAGAGGACGGTGGTGAAACTAAAGTCTTTCTTCTTCAATTCTCTTTATCACTGGACTGTTGCTTTAGACTATCTTAATTTGCTTGGTTTTCAATATTTTCTCGACATTTTTTCTCTTTCTAGTTAAGTGTATCTCTTGTGTACTTCCTATATATCTAAGTTGCGCCTTTTTCGCTTTTTAATGATGATTCAATTACTTATAAAAAAATTAAAAAATTATTGCTTTTTCAAAGCATCAAAGAATTCAAAAAAGTTCCTTTTCAAATTACATTTTTTCTTTTTGAATTTCAGATATTCTAATTTTATAGTGCACAGGGTGCAATTTAACTCTACTTCATTTACGCAATAGAGTGAATTCATATGATCTTTTGTTTATGCAATCAACTGGGGAAAGACCATTAAAAATATTGGCCAAGGAAACCAAGCAGGGGAATGGCAGGTAAACAGAGAAGCAACACAGAAGCATACAAATAATAGGCAAGGTATATGGTGCAGATTACAAATACTAAGGCTAATATGATGGACAATTCACAGCATGTCTACACAACACAGGCATGGCAGTTGGGAAGTCAGCAAAGAGGAATATAGCAGAGAGGTACAACCATATGATGCCACTTGAATTATGCATTCAAAACATGAAGGTAGTTACTTGAGAAAGTTAGTTTTTTGCTATTGTATACTGGTAAGTAGTTGAGGTGTGTTCAACAAGTTCAGGGCAAAGCAAGTCAAAGTCAACGTTGGAGTTGAAAAGATAAATTAAAAATGAACTTAAAAAAAAAAAAAAAAAAAAAAAGATGAACTATAAGTTTGAGGATAAATGCTAGAGTATAAGCGTGGAGAATGACAGAGAAATCTTTAGCACGGCACTCTCCACCGGAAGAATGTACTAACCTTTTCACACTTAAAAGTGGAGGTTCATCTGGATACTTTTCTGTGTGCGAGAAAATCAAAGCCAGCTGAACTGCAACAGAAGTTTCGAAAAAAGTTTATGTTCATAGGAAATCAAAAAATCCTGAACTAGGAAACCCAGCAAACAAAGCTCTGACAAGTGTGTATTAGCAAGAAGAAACTTATCAATATAAAAAAAAATGAACAAGAATAACCTGGAGTGGACGATTCATCTGCTTCATCTTCCTGTTGAAAATAAAGCAAAATAACACATATAAGGAAATTTATTTCCCCAAGAAACTACTTTTAAACCCTTTTTCTGGTGAGTGTGTGTGCGCACATGTTGGGGTTGGGGGGGGGGGGGGGGGGGGCGGGGTGTGTACAAAAAAGTAGTCCATACAGCAACTTTCTCAACACCAGCTCTGAACAAAATTCAGGCCTATATCACATAAAACAAATTGATTGATATCTATGGAGTTGAACATATGTATTGATGTACTACATAGCCATTGATTTTCAAGCCAGTTGAAAAAGCACCGCCGAACTATGCATTATCGGTTAGGCCGGGTATGACAGGTAGGTCATAAAACGCATAATTGTTGGCTAATGCACACACACACACACAATAGTGAATGCACACACCACATACTAGTGATGATTAAAGCTCTTTTAGATGCACAAAGTACGTGCATATCACTTTTCTTTTATAAGTACTTGAGATATTCTTAAAAATTAAAAAGCATAAGGCGCCCCAAGTACACAGGACGTATACAAGAGAAGCCACCTGGCTAGTAAAATAAAAAAAGAAGAAGAATATCACGATAACTAATTACCAAATGAAAAACAAAAGCAATTTTCAAAAGATATAGGGCGTTGAAAAATAAAAATTTAATCTCCTCCAAAGTCCTATCACGATCCTTAAAACTTATGTCATTCATTTCCCTGCATAGTCACCACAAAAGGCATGAATTACCATCTTCCACCCAATAGTACTCTGAGTGCTACCAGCAATCCACCAATAAGCATACAAGTCAACACTCATCTAGGCATAACCCAAGACAACCCAAAATGACTGGAGAAAACATTATTAATGGCACAAGTAACCTCACAAAGAAGAAGATGGTCCATGGACTCCCTATTCTTTTTACACATACAATACCTATCAACCACAATGATGTGATGTGTCCGGAAATTGTCTATGATAATGATCTTTCCTAAGGCCGCCGACCAAACAAAAAAGGCCGCCCTCAACGGGACCTTAGTCCACCAACCACTCTTCCAAGGAAAACAGAAATCATCATTACAACTCATGATATTGTAGAAGGATTTAACACCAAACAGCTCTCTTTCGAGCGAGACCCACCACAGCTTGCCCTCCCCTTCCAGTCTCATTCTTACTAAATACAAAACCCTGAAAAATAAGGCAAAAACATCCACCTCCCAATCATGAACCCCTCTAGCGAAGCTCACGTTCCACTAAATAGCACCCCAAAAAATTCCACGTGAGCTACAACAGAAGCATCCTTTGCATAAGCAATACCAAATAAACCTAGAAAGGCTTAAGGGCCATATCCCCACACCAAAGATCATACCAAAATCTAACCTTGGAGCCATCTCTGACTTAAATCTGGTATGACTACAAAACTTCTCTCAACCCCTCTTAATATTCTTCCATAACCCACCCCATACGGCCTACCAGACTCGCTAGAACACCACCCTCTCCATGAACTTCCAAATTTAGAGTCAACCACCACTCTCCACCAAGCTTTTCTCTCAAGCCCATAGCACCAAAATCATTTACCTAAGAGCACAAGCAACAGATGTCCTATATGCCATTCCCTTCCCTATGTTTAGGGAAAATTTTAAAAAAGTCACAAAAACCTACTCACATCAAATTCCCTACATTTAACCAACCCTCAAAGGTTGGTACAGTGTCTCCCAATGTGTAAGGAACCAAAAGTGGTTCCCTATACATTATTTTAATATAAACATTTATCTTTATTATTTCCTCTTTCATCTTGTTGTCTTTAATTAGAGATTGTATTGGGATTTTGTGAAAAAAGTGAGGGTAGGTTGGGAACTTGTATTTTGTAAAGAAACAATACTTTAATGGTATAGGGAAATGTAAGGGAAGCTATTGTGAAATGTATTTTTATAGAGAAGCCAAAAGTAGTTTTGTGCCCTAAACTTAGAGAAAATCTGCTAGTGCTCTTAAAGAGCATGATTAAACCTTAGCAAGTTCCTAACCCCCAACCCTCCCTCAAAGATCGGCATACAAAACTTAGACTAACTCACTAGATGATGTTTGAACTCATCGCCTAGCTGCCCCATAAGAAATCACGTTGAAGCTTCTCAAAACAATTTGCAACACTCGTAGGGAGAGGAATGAGGGACATTAAGTATATAGGTCAGTTGGATAGGGTGCTCTTGATAAGGGTAATCCTACCAAACTTAGACAAATACAACATTTTCCAACTAGCTAACTGACATTCTATCTTCTCAATAACATTGTCCTATATATGCTTGGCCTTATAGGCGGCCCCAGTGGAAGACCAAAATAATTCATGGACAAAGACACAACCCCACAACCCAAAATCCCAGCCAACCCAGCCACATTATCAACATTTCCCACAAGAACCAATTTCAACTTGGCTAAGTTCGTCTTTAAGCCCAACACAGCTTCAAAACATAAGATAAAATCCGTAAATATAGTAGATGATTTGGGTCGACCCCACAGAAAAGCAAAGTATCATAAGCAAACAAAAGATGGGAGATATCAATCCTTCTCCCCACAAATAAGCCACACAACATACCTCCAATTACAGCAGCTAAAATCATCATACCCAATGCCTCAATCACTATGACAAACAACAAAGGAGACAAAGGGTCCCCTTGCCTCAAGCCATGATAGCTACTATAAAAGCCTATGGGAGAGTTGTTCACCAAGACCGAGAAACAAAACGAACCAAGTAAATACAGTGAGCTATTCATGAGTACCATTTCCCCCCAAACCCACGCCTTATCAGCATGTAAAAACAGAAAATCCAAATTAACATGATCATAAGTTTTTTCTAAGTCCATTATACAAATAACCCCCAGTTCTCTAGATCTCCTACTATCAAGGCATTCATTGGCAATAAGAATAGGATCTAGGACCTGCCTACCTCGAACGAACGCATTTTGTGACTTCGAAATAATCTTCCCCAACACCATCTTAAGCCTATTCGCTAGAATCTTAGTAATAATCTCGTAAATGCTACCCACTAGACTGATCGGGCGAAAATCCTTGGGGTCAACAGCACCCCATAATCTTTGGAATGAGGGCGAGGAACGTAGCATTAAGGCTTATCTTGAACTTACCACTAGCATGAAAATCACGAAAAACCTTCATGATGTCCTCTTTCAGAACCCAACAAGCTCGGAAGACGCCATAGAGTAACCGTTAGGGCCTGGCGCCTTAACACCATTCATACCTTTCACAACCTCCCGCGCCTCCCTTTCCTCAAATCTCTCTCCAACCAACTAGCCTTAGCCTCATCAATAGAATCAAAGGCAAGACCGTCCATCACAAGCCTCCAACTAAACTTCTTGGTTAACAACTTTTTATAAAATTCGACAATGTGCTTGCTAATCTCCGACTGGTTGGTAGAAATTGTATCATCAATCAACAAGGATTCAATGAAGTTCCTTATTTAGTTGGAGTTAGCCACTGTGGGAAAACAAAAAAAAAATTGAACACTTGTCACCCTACTGTAACCACCGCATATATGTTTGCCTCCAACTCACCTCCTCCATGAGAGTAGACCTTTCTAACTTGCAAACAATTTATGCCTTCTTCATTTTCTCCTCAACGCCTCATGCCCTTTCTTCTTCAAAAACTTCAAAAACACGTAACTCTTCTAAAATAATCTTCTTCTTTCATTCTACATTGCCAAACACCTCATTGTTCCATCTCTTTAAATCAATTTTCAAGGCCTTGAACTGGCTTGCTAAAATGAAGCTCGGCGGTGAGCCTTGGAAATGATAAGAGTCCCACCACTGTTTCACCTTGTCCATAAACCTTCAGACTTTAGCCATGTATTTTCAAATTTGAAGGAACTACTACCCCTTATAAAATCGCCATAGTCAAGGAAGATAGGGAAATGATCCGAACAAAGCCTAGGGAAGCCTCTTCTGGGAAACACTAGGAAATTGGGCTTCCCACACCGGAGAGACAATGAAATTATCAATTATGGACCAAGCCGGAGAATCCCAATTATTCGACCAAATAAAACTTCCGCCATGTAGTTCTTATGCTCTCCGATTTTAAGATTGTTGTTCACTGTGAAACTTCTCAGAATTTAAATAACCCAGATAAAACTAATTCTACTATGACTTACCCAATTGTTTTTTAAGAGCCACGCTAAGAGAATGAATATATGTACCTGTGGGGATAGTGTTATTTGGAAGCACCGATTGGAAGTAGCCAAACCACTCTCACCAGAGTGAATTTCTGCCACAAAACGATGCCGCATTGCATGTCAAAATGGCAACACGGAAATATAAGAGCAAAAATTGCTATTCAGGTTCAGATACAAAGAGGGCACCACAAACCTTTGAAATCATCCATAAGTATTGCTTCCAATGCCTCGATTTCCATCTCCTGCTCCTGAGCATAGTCTGTTCACATAATTTGTTTAAGAAAAACAAAAATAACAACCGTAAATTAATCTTAACGCAGTTGGGTCATCTATGAGCTAAAATTCCATGGAATCTAATAGATTTAATACGTTATCAGAAAACCCAGATCATGGTTGTTTATGAGGGTAATATAGTTATCAAGCAATAGCAGAGAGAGTGAAGGAAAATTAAATACCAGTCATGGTTGTGAATAGCTCTGGATACTTCTTTCTGGCTTCAGGAATCCACGAACTTAGAGTGCTTTCTCTTCTTCGTACGACGGCCACCCCCCACTAATACTATCACTGCGCTTTATCTTTAAGGGGGGCTTATTTCTGTATGCCAAAAAGAAAAATCGATTTTTGAGGGGTTTTTTTTCAGAGCAAATACAAACAAAAGGGAAGGGGTACAAAGGGGATCCTTCCCACTAATTTTTCTTTTTAGGAGTCACTTTTTTTTTTATCGGATGTCCCGGAGGACAGGAGTCACTTATTTGTAAAGTAATTAGTCTTAAATCTATTTTAAAGTATTTTTGGTATTCCCTTATAGAATAATAGTAGTATAAACTACATTTTTATTTACAACGTTGACTCGTAATCAAGAGACTTTTTAAAATTATATTACAATGTAAACAAAAAAAAAAAAAAAAAAAACCTCTAAAATACGATTCCACGTGAAAACAAGGGTTAAAAACATGGTTTTAGTTCTCAAATGGTAGCTCAATTAGCTGGGAATCACACACTTTGAAGCGAATGTCACTAGTTCAAATCACCTCCTTTTCCTTTCCCTTGTGCAAACATTTAATGAACAAATCAATAATCTAAAGAATAAAAGCTTGCTTAGTTCGTGAAATTACTATTCCATTAAGAAAATGAATAGTTATATACCACCCCTAGAGCCCTTCGCAGTGGGCTCCAGTGGCACTGCAGGGGTGGTGCGACCTATCCCAAATACGCCTAAGGTGGCCAAGACCACCTTCGACTCCATTTGGAGGTGGTCCTTGCCACCCTCAAATGCCTAAGAGGTGGTGCGACCAACCCTAGTTTTTGTAGTGGGTGATTAACCACCGTAGAATAGACCCTTAGAATACATAGAAATACCTAGAATAACCATTTTTTTTCAATGGTTATTCTAGGTATTTCTATGTATTCTAATGATTTATTATACAAATCAAACGAGACTTAATTAATGAACTAATAAATGTTCTAAAACTTTGTTCTGTACAACAAACTAAAGAACTCACAAGAAAAAAGAAAAGTAATTTCATATTTCCAAACTGAAACACAACAAAACAAAAATTTATAAAAATCCTTGTACATAGTTACTCGCCCCTCGAGAATTTCAAAGTTGTGAAACCCTAATCGTGTTCTCTCAGCCCTTCTCCTAAGAAAATAGATATGAGAGGAGGAGATAGCGTATCTTTTATCTTCTCTTTCCCTTCTACTCCTCGATCATACCCTTCCCCTCTCCTTTTGTTTTGTTTTTTAAATATTTGTAGGCGTTATCCGACCATATTAGCAACTTCGGCCTCTCTGCTATATTGTCTGCCCTCCTTCCACCATGTTGTGTCATTCATCTCCTCCCTAGCCATTGCTGCTATTTGCTGGTTGTTTATTTGTGTTTTTTTTTTAATAAAAAGTTTATTCTCTCTAAATCTGCCCTCATGAGCGAAGATGAATAATGAGGTATGATATGTTATTTCTAATGGCTTGGATATTTTAGTGTGAGAAGTTATCTCTCACGGCCGGTTTAAATAAATTTTGTTAGAAAATTTGGTTACCCATGTCTTAGATATAGTCTACTTGGACCAGATCTTCTCCTTAACTATATTTGTACCTGAGTTAACAGAAGGTTAAAGTCATAAATAACACTTAATTGTAATCATTTTTACTTGTATCTATGACTTTGTAACCTTATAGCATGTAGTTATGATTTTGTAGAGCTTTTTGCTATGATTTGTAAGAGTTTTATACTCATGATCTTTAATAAATAAAATTCTCAAATTTTCGTTAAAAAATTTAAAAAAAAAACTCGCCCCCTTCTCTCTTTGTTTTTCTCGAGGTTATACATTTATGCCCCACAAAGACAAACCATACCTTCCAACACATGAAAGGAGGTTTATGACACTACATCTAGCATCAAACTTTTATTTATCTTAAGCATAAGTAGTCATATAAATAACACACAATTCTAAAAGAATTAAATAAATTTTTTATATTCACAAGAGGTTTGATGTAGTTCGTAGGTACTCACACACATACACACAAATATATTTGTTTGACATTTACAAATAGAAATTCTTTCTAATTCCAATTCTTTTAGATCATTGTCAATCTTTTTTGATTTGTTGTCGTGCTTAAGAACTGAGGAAGTTTTATTTCGAAGACAAAAAAAATTGACTAAATTTCATTAGTTAGAGTAGACGAGGACAAAACAGTACTAGTTGAAACAAATTAGAACACAACATTAAATTAGGGAGCATGCATGAGTCTTGAACTACTTTTTTTCTTTTCTTTTTCGAGAGAGATGTTTGGGGCCATTTGTAATAGTATAGGAGGCCATAAGGCCCATAACTATAATTATGGTAGGCTGGGACGGAACTAAGTAGGCCGGTGTAGGCGATGCCCCCCCTACAAGGAAAGAAAAAAATTTATTCTTTTAGCTTTAGCCCCTATCCACTCAATTTTTTTGCCATTAGCCCCTACCCATACCAAAGTCTGGCTTGGTCGTTGATGGTAGGCAATGATCATACTGAGTTAATCAAGTACGGTAGACCCATAAATCAAGTAATAATAACTTCAAACAATTCGTTCATGCTCTTGATCATACTCATTTTTTTTATTTTTTTTTGAAACAAATGTTTTGGTGCAACATAAGTGAAACTAATTTGGAATGCTTAGTACTTGTAATTGTTAAATAATATTTTTTTTTAGAAAATTAAAAAAATATATGCCAAATAGGGTCAAAAGAAAGAAGGGAGTAATCTAATTGGATTAGGCTTACGTATCATGCTATAGCTTTTTTATGGATCCATATTTAATTTCAAGTGTTCAATAAGAAAGAAAGAGGAAGTTAAGTTAAAATCTAAGCCTTCACAATGTGCTAGGGTTTGTTCTCTCTAGCGGTAGAGAAAGAAAACAAGGGTGATCATTCTAAGCTTCTCCTCCCCAACTCTCTTCTTTTGGAAAACAAATGATGATGTTCAGTGATTCAAGGTGATTGTAGTGATTGCTGTTTGTCTTCTTTATAGATTTTCTTTAAGCGGCAATCTACGGGGTGGAATTTTATTTACCATTTGGGGGTTTAGTCGGTTTATAAGCATTTATTTACATGAAAGCCTCATAGTAATAGTCTTAGATCTTTAATTGGTCTTTTGTGTTTTTTCTTTGATTATTTTTTGAGAGCAAATAATTGACACATAACGAATGAAATATTAGACATGTGAAAAAATTTTTTTATTGATTGTAGAGGAAGTGAAGGGAATTGTGATTGAGAATGCATTTTTTAGTAGAGATGGAAAAGAGAGGCAATCATTGCCTAGTTAGGAAAGTTTTGATGTATGGACATTGGACATGAATGTATTTTGCCGGAATATATTGTGAATTTGAAAACTGATTGAGACAGTGACATTCAAAGAGTTAAATATAAACTTGTTCATAATGTAATTAGATATAATTAGGTCTAATTCCATAATATTCCCTTGTCTTGTATGACTCGTGCTGTGATATCTAGTAAAAAAGTTGTTAACCAAAGTATGTTGGGTAATTGATCAGCCACAAATACCCAATGGGCCTTAATGAGTATTTACAACATACAAGGCCCACTAGTGAAAGGCACAAGCCAAAGTTATGCCAGCCCACCGAGGGTAAAACAGGAAAGGAGTGTTACAGTAAGAGAAGCCACGTTAAAGCTTGCAGCGCCAAATCGAACCCGTGTATACGTGCCTGAGAATAAAGCGGGAACCAAGTTCTGTACGAACGTGGCTGAGCCATCAACTAATTCCACAATCCCATTATCAGGAGTTGGCCCATGTTCCCATGATCCATCTTTCTAGCATTGCGCACAGTGGATCTTGGGAACCTAGGGCCGAGAATTGGGAGATGCTAACTGCTACTTTATGCATATAAAAGAGAAGCTCCAACTAGGTATTTTGGTTAATTACACTCTAGCATTATTTTGTTCTCTAAACTCTATGAAGTCCCTTATGTATTAGAGCTATCACCGCGGGCACCTCGACAAGCTCTTATCTTATGTGTCTTATTTTGTAGATTATTTATCTTTTGATTGTTGAGTCATTGTCTCGGAAAATTGTCATCAACAAATTATATAGATCGGGTTTAGATAAAAGAAATTCATTTTTGTATTTATAATATTGTTTTGTTAGAGCAATCTGTTTTATTTTTATGGAATGAATAAAGAAGAAAAGTTGTTATAAAAAAAAAAAAAATCTAAACCTTTGCCAAAAAAAAAAAAAAAAAAATCTAAATCGTATAACTTCGTATAATGTATGCTATACGAAGTTATTACGTCTTATCTTATGGATGTGTGCCCCGGCACGTGTATTTTTTTTGTTTTTTTGTTTTTTTGTTNTTCTTGTGCTTATGTCTAGAAAAAGATAAAAAAGGTTATCTTCTATCTAAATTTACCATTTTTTTATCTTTGATTTTTTTTATTATTATTATTATATTTGCGGTCTATTTCTTTTACAAATTAATTATTGAATTTATAGGATCCAAATTAAGGGATTTATTTTCTTAATTCTAAAAATAAATCCCAAGTCACCAAGAAATTAAAATATTAAAAAATAGAACTCAAAGGTGCACCACCAATTATATCAAATATTTGAGATTGACAAAATATTTAATTCTGTCGTATTTATCATGAATTATAAAAATGATAACGCATTTTTTTAATAATACATTTTAGTAAATAGGTGTATTTAAAATTTTCAACTATATTGATTGATATTTTATACAATTAATGAACATAATAGGCTAGGTGTTTTTTTTTTTTTAATATAACTAATAAATACTATTTTTTTAAGAGTAAATTTAAAAACTCAACTCTTATATAATTTCTGTACAATTAGACTGATGTACAGTACCTATAAAACTATTATATTTATAGTTTTTTTTTTTTTAATAAATAATGATCAAATGATTTATGAGCACATTTTTATGTGAAAAAAAAATTATATAAGAATTGAGTTTGTAGCAATTTTTTTTTTTTTTTAAATGAGAATAGAAGCATCTCTATTCAAATGCAAATTAATTCAAAAAAAAAAAAACAAATTAATTAATTAATTTGAACTCTTTGAAAAAAAAAAAGTATTTTATAAATTTATAAAATTGAGGGATAAGCATGGATAATTTAGATTATCCCCATTAGAAATTGGCAAACTGTAAACATAAACATAAAACTGTGCATAACCTAACTCACTTGCGTTCTCTCTCTCTTCGGGCAAAAAGATACCAAAAGGTACGTTTGATCCAAACACTCAACTCTCTCTCTCTCTCTCTCTCTCTATCTATCTCTCTCTCTCTCTGTTCAGCAACTCTTTTTCTTTCTGTGTACGCACACTCTGTAAGCCGCTGAGGGAGGGCTTCAAAAACCTCGAAGGCAAAACCTAACTGAAGAAGATCAGAGAAAATCGCAAAAATTCAAAAAAATTGAAAAAAAAATATAAATTTATACAAAGAACAGAAGTTTTAGATCCTCTCCTTCCAGAACCATTCCCTTACGCGTTTATAGTTCTTCCTCTACTGCCAGATCTCTGTCATCCATAAACTGTCCAGCCAAGCCTCTGTCTTTCTTCCTCTGTGAGTCTTTTTTTTGTTCCTTCTTTTCTATTTGTTTGTGTATATATTTATTTATAATTTTTGGGTTATTTTCTGGGTTTTATGTTGCATGCAAGATTATGAGTTTTCTGATATTTATTTCATCTGGGTTTTGTTCCTTTTGGTTTTTAGGTTTAAAAAGGACAAGCATTTATTTGTTCATGAAACCGAGGCTTTGGACCATTTTTTGCTACTTGAGAATGGAAACCGGAGATTGATTGTTTCTGAGATCAGAGTGTTTTTCTTTTTCTTTTTTTCTTTGGGTTATTGTTTGTTGGTTGTTATTGTTTCTGAGATGGGGAGTAGTTCTGGTGAGGCTAAATCCAACGGCATCGATGCGTCGGTGGGCGGGTTGGTTTGGGTACGCCGCCGAAACGGGTCGTGGTGGCCGGGCCGCATAATGGGCCTCGACGAGTTGTCGGAGGGCTCCTTAGTTTCGCCGAGATCGGGGACTCCCGTTAAGCTTCTGGGCCGCGAGGACGCAAGCGTGTGAGTGCTCTTTCCTGTTTTATCACTTGTTCTCCCTACTTGTTTACCTTGATTGTGCATTGGTTTTTTTTTTATAATTTTGCGTTTATCTCGGTATTTTCTTGGTTGGTTTGGTTTTAGATTTGAGCTTTTGGTAATTTTTTCGTTGATAGTCTACAAAGGGAAAAGCTTCTGGCCTTTTGTTTTCTTTTTAAGTGTTTCAACTATTGTTTTTAATTTCATTTTTTCACTGAGTTTCGGGTTTTTTTTTTGGTCATGATAGAGTTAGATTGTTAGAAAGGGGCGATGGACATTGCTGTTAAATTGCTTTACATGTGCTTGATGTCAATATGGTTTTTTTTTTTAGTTGTATTTTCGTTGCTATTGATGTTTATGGTTATTAATTATACAAAGTCTAGTTGGCAATGCATTTTAACAGAAACCTTTGTTTGGCTAGTATGGTTGAGGATGCAGTCTTCTTAGATTTATATTATTCCTAAGTTTCTTAGATTGTGATAATTTGCAGAAGTATGACCTTTTTCTTACTCTTGGGGTAAATGGGAAAGACCATGAAACTCATTTTTTTATGTGCAAAGAAAGAAAAAAGTGCTTGGCCTTGGTATAGACACTATCACCACTACAATCATCTTCTACCGCCCAGGTGGGTCTTGTAAACATTTGCCTGGGCCTCATCGATTATGACCCTCTTTGTGAAGAAGCACCCCTCTCCCAAAGTTATGCTATTGCTGTTATTAGATCTCCTTTTGTATCCCCTAGTTATAATGTCTTATGGGTAAAAGGACTGTTGAGGTGCTAGAACTATATGCTCTTTGGACGAATATGCCAAGTTTAGGAAAATATCAAAGAAAGGGATCAATCAATCATGACGGGGTTTATTCCTTTCCACCTTGTTATGGTGACTAAACCTGATTTCTCTCTCTCAGCTTATTTTTTACTATTTCTGGTACCAATGCATAACTGATACTTGAATTGCCGCTATAACTATTAGAAATTTGAGACCTGGAAATTCCACCTTTGCCTGGATATTCTTATGTTGCATGCTTTTCTGTTGCAATGTAGTTCACAAAAGTGGGTAAACATTGTTTTCCTGCTCATTTGTCAAATCCTTTATTTCTATATTGTTGATTGGATTTGGCTTTTGAGTTGTTTATGCTGTCATGAAATCCATTTTCCAAAGCTATGGTATATGCTAAGCTTTTGTTTCTGATGCCCGCTTATTTGATTGTTATGCATTCTTTGATAAACTTGAAGAGGTCCCTTTTTCTTTCTGTACTTCACCCCTTTGTTGCATGGAAACTTTTATGCCTCATCTACTTAATCTCTCGTTAGTCATGCAAGTACTTAATGTCAACTAGGAGGATTGACACCTTCCATCCTAGAACGCGCATGTATGCACAATTACAAATATTGAATATATTCTTGGATACATATACACATTGTATAATCCAGGGTGAGATATAAGCATAATGTTGAAGGTATAAGATCTCATTGTATAATCCAGGGTGGGATATAAGTATAATGTCATAGGTATAAGATCTCATGTTTTAATAGTCACTTTAAAACTCTCTCATGGAATAATTTTTTTTTGTCATGGCTGTTGAAAAGATTCAGTCCTCTGAAGTTATTGTGGGATTAAATTGTTTGAGAATGAAGATCATTTGTTTTCCAGGAACATTATTGGCACACTAATAGTAGAAGAGACCAATCTTTTCAATTGAAGTTATTTATAACGCCATTAAGTTGGTGCATCATGGTTTGCTGCTTTAATATTCAACAGGGTTACATCCGATCAAAAAAAAATATTCAACAGGGTTACATGTGTTGAAGCACTATGATTTCACTTCTAGTCATATCTTTCAATTGATTGTCATTCTTCTGAAATTTTGTTGTAAAAACTTGAACTTAGACTGATGGATCAGGGATCTAATTTGGTCGAGCAGGCAAACATAGCCCATAAATTAGTTCGTCTTAGATCTTAGCAGGAAAAGAGGTACAAAAAGATGTACACTATTCTTCGTTTGTGATGAGGATGTTCCATTTTTAATATTACCTATGGAACAACTCTGAAAATCAATTATGATTTTGTTTCGTTGTAGATCTCATTGTATTTATTATGCATGGTAGCATTCTTATAGGGTAATGTATACCAGATCTACTATATGTTGCCAATCTACAATAGGATTAGGGCCGGCACTGATGATTCATTGATATATCCCATATGAGAGTTAGTGCAGCCAATATGCGGAGGTTGAGCCTCTGACGTGAATCTTAGATTGAGATATTCGTTAGGATATGCTTAAGCTGTGAGGCTTGCTTTTGTATGACGGGCGCTTCATTTTTGTGCATATAATTTACTTGAAAACAGTTTTTGTTGATCACCTTGGAGGCTTACTATATATAGTGTGTGGTGTTTAGCTTCTCGTTGTAAACATATGGTACAACTTTGTTGACAAAGTTCCTCTTTGTTTACTGGTACAGGGATTGGTATAATCTTGAAAAATCTAAGAGAGTGAAGTCATTTCGTTGCGGGGAGTATGATGAATGCATTGAAAAAGCGAAGGCTTCTGCAGCTAATTCCAATAAAAAAGCAGTTAAATATGCTCGAAGGGAAGATGCCATTCTCCATGCTCTTGAGATTGAGAGTGCTCGCCTTGGCAAGGAACGTTTAGACTTCTTCCAAAGGGATGATTCAGGTGGTGACCTTGGTAGTTCTGCCAGAGAGTCACCTAGCATGTCTCATTCTGGTGAAGAAAATGAGGATATGGGTGATGATGTGAGTGATTCTGAAGACAATTCAAATTCGGCACCAGAGTTATCTCAATCTGGTATATCTTTTGAAGATCCAAATCATAATAATTCTTCTAAGGTTCAACCTGTCGTAGGAAGAAGAAGAAGAACCCCAAATGATTCAGAGGATGATGGAACAGAAGGGGTTAAGCGTATGAGAGGACTTGAGGACCTGGGCATGGGTGTAATGTCGAAAAGAAAGGCTGGAGGGGTGCTTGATGTTGTTCAACAAGATGGTGCTTCACTTTGTGATTCAAGTGCTGGGAATTGCATTTCCAATGGAAGTCCTGTCAATGGTAGCAAAGGTTATTCATCTTCACTCAGAAGAAAGAGATCTCAAGTGCCAAATGTTCATGAATTCTTGAAAAGAAAAAATCGTCGCCGACCATTGACGAAGGTGTTGGAATGTACAGCCATGGTGTCTGTTCCAGTTATTTGTGATCAACTTCCCAGTTCAAGCAGCTCACCTCTTCAGGGTGTATCTGATAGCAGGGTTTCGGGATTAGAATCTAATGAGTCAAAGAAGTCTGTGATTGTTAGCAATAATTCAGACAGCACTGGAGTTTCATGGGAGAATGGAGTCCCTTTAAATGCTTCTGAACATGCTTGTGATGCTTCCCATCTCATTTACAAGACAAAGGAGAATGAAATTTCCAGCATAAAAGGGTTAGCTGATAATGATTCTTCCGACAGGTTATTTGATGTGCCATTTGTTGGGGTCCTTGGGGAGGAAAAACACACGGCAGGTATGCTTGAGTTAAAATGAGAAAATTTATTAACATTAAGTGTGCATAGCCTTTTCTTTTTTGTCTCTATTCTTACACAAATGCCATCCAAAATGGTGATAAATTTGCTTATCTGTAGCAGATACCACTTGGTATGTTAGAATGGTATGCTGCATGTATACATCCAATTATTTTACTTTATGCTGCTAAGCGAACACAATATCCATGAAGAGCTTAAGCTTGTCAGCGTGTTTGCGATGCCTTCGGCTTAGGTTTTTGAGCATGTTTACTGACTCAACAAAATTTTGAGCTGCGTAGCTACCTGTTTTTGAAAAATGACGTCTTTGAGTTTACATGTAATGTGTATGCGTGTTATGCACTTGTTCCCCGGGAGGGGTAGTTATCATGTGTGCATTAATTTTCTTCGTGGATATATGTATCTAGTGATGAGTTTAAATGCAATAAGATTGAGATATGCAGTTGACAAGAAATAAGCCATTCAATCATGAGTCAGCAAGTGTTTCAAGTTTTACTTTCGTGGTAATTAGCTCATAATTTCTTTCAAGTCATTTTCCTGCCAACTTGCTATTAGTGTAATGCAATATTCTTTTTGTTCATTCAGCTGATTGTGAACTAATGGGGACAGTGGAATTATTTCCTTGTGCTGATACATAATATGTTCTGCCAGGTTTTTCAACTATACCTGTGGCTTTTTCATCTGGAAGGCCTCATGGTGGTGCGTTGGGAAGACAATCTAGTCAAAGTAATCAAGTTGAAGCTGTATCTTTGAGAAATGAGGGACTTAATGAATCTGTTTCTACCAGTTCAGCTGCTGTTCATGTTAATAATATTAGCCAGAGGATAGAGAAAGGTACTTCGAAGTGGCAGTTAAAAGGAAAGCGGAACTCAAGACATTTAAGTAAAAATAGAAAACAGGACTCCAGAAAATATGTGGACATGGATGATGAATCCAATGCTTATTTGGCAGGTATAGAGCACTCGGAGGGTTCAGATCAGAAAGTTGATTGCACTGGGATTGGTGGACGCCCCACTTCATTTAATTGTACCTTGCGATCAAAGTGCAAACCAGTTGCTGAGGCCCCGGTAGATGGGTTGAGGGACTGGAGCAAGCGTCTGTCTCAGAGGGATTCTCATATGAGAGTGCCAACAGCTGAGGCAAAGCTATCACCTAATGGCTCTTTGAGACCTCAAAGATCACTTCCGTATCGTCAGTCCCGCTTTACAGTTCACTCTAGATATCAGATACCTGATTTTCCTGTCAGAAATATTAGCACTGATGCTTCATTATATGATGTTAAGCTGGAGGTGAAGGCCAGCTATAGGCCCCAGCATGTTCCCTTGGTTTCCCTAATGAGTAAGTTGAATGGAAAGGCCATAGTCGGTCACCCTCTCACAGTTGAGGTTTTGGATGATGGTCATTGTGATGATCTGTTGAGCAGCATGGAGTGCAATCTGGAAGTTGGTGAAATGCATAATGCGGTAAAGCCAAATTCAGTAACCGGTAGAGTTCCTACCAAGCACTTGGCCTTGCAGGCACGTTTTTTGCCTACCAAATCACAGAAAATGAAGAAATCCGGGTCATTGTCTAAAAAGATACGGAAACTGTCTTCATTGACTGGTCACAAGCACTCTGAAGAAGAGCGGAAACCAGTGGTAGATAAGCCTAAAGGTCCTGTTATAGCTTGTATCCCACTAAAAGTAGTCTTCAGTAGAATAAATGAAGCAGTGAACGGATTGGGACGACCAACACACCGTGTATTAACATCAAGCAATCCTTGAGTTTGGTTCAAGGGGAGAAGTTGCAGTTGCTGTTCTTTTGGTATTTTAGGTATTTTGATTCGGTTCAGCAGCCAAGCAGCTGCCTTTATTTAACCGGTGCTGGGTTTGCAGCACCATATATTCTGCCTTGAAGGTAGAATCCTTCTCTACAATTTCATGACATTTCGTTAAAAGTACATCTGGTAGGAGGAGTACGGCCAAAGGAGGCTGCTCTTGGCCCTGTATATATTGTAACATTATGTAAAGATGGTGATCTGGTATTAGGTATTGGTGACCTGATATTAGGTATTTAATTTATGAATTCAGGTTGATTCTGAGGCAATAACTTCAATCCCCATGCGCTTGGGTGTTGGCCATGATTAGTAATTTACTCACCTTCTCTTTGTAACTTCTTGTAACTTTGAATCCGGGTACGTTGGTTTGACAAAACTTTTTAGAGGGCGTTTTTTACTTTTTAATCGTGATGTGATATGAAGAGTAGTAGTATTTGTGTTTAGAGTTGTTTGTTAATGTTTTTATTTTTATGTTGTTAAAAACTATAAGGTTATATACCAAATGAGCCTGTCTTTGGTTGAGTTGGATTTGTTTGTGATCAAAGGTTTAACATTTCGTCCCAAGTGGAAAATCCCTTGGTGTAGTTAGCTGTTTTCTGTCGGTCTGTACCTGTGCAACAGTCTAGGTGGTCCACATTTCACATGCTATATATTCTCTTGAGTTAGTGATGCAGCCTATGTTTCCGGTACTAATTTGTTTTTGAGCCAAGGGATGACTCTGCCCCAAGGCGGCTGTATGACATGTCTTAATGATATCCCCGCCTATTTTCTTTTGAGAGATGTTACACGCTCTTATTCTCATGTTCATTGACAAAATTGTAAAAATTATTATTAGATTTTGGATGAATCTTTATTGAATTTTGAATATAAAGGTGATGTTTACTCTTACATCAAGGCGTGTAGGACTTTTCTCAAGTGTTAAAATGGTAGGACTTTTCGGAAGGTGTTTCCTTCGAAAGGAGACCTAAAGTCCTAAAGTGTTAAAATGGTAGGACTTTTCGGAAGGTGTTTCCTTCGAAAGGAGACCTTGACCGATCTTTTTGTTGTAACTTCGAATTGATAAATTTCTCTTATTTTTTTCATAGTAACCTGTATCATTATACATTCTATAATAAGCATGCCATGTAATACTTTATATAATTTGTAAGAATACATAAATATTTGTATAAATCATGTTCTTTAACTTTCGTATGTAAATGAGATTATCAAACATAAGATTTAAGTCATAAACCTTGTAATTTATAAATTATAGTTTGTAGTCGGTATTAGAATTAGATCATTTTATAAGACTATAATATATCAATCATGATGATCTATATATTTTCAACAAATTTGATTTTATAAAAACTTCAAATAGACGATTAATATGAATATATTTTACGCTATCAAAACATGTAAATAACTTTTCTACCTACTCTTGTTAGACAATTGTACCCTCTCTTACATCACAAACCTTAGATTTTAATTTACTTGTGGCATTTAGAATTTGGTATATTTTAACGATTATTATCTATTTCTTATATCATGTTCGTATCAGATGCATTATTGTGGGAGTATCCCTTAAAATTTTAGAATTCTTTCAATTTTTTTTTTTAAAGAATTTTATGACAAGTAATTTTTTTTATTAGGGGGATCATTCACATTTTTTGGTAGTTTAATTATAGTTTAGAAATACATTATCAATGTGATGATAAAAGGAAATGTGTACTTTTTAGAGGAAAAAAAAAAGGCCTAGAAAAGAATCGAAAACCAATAAATAATTAAGACAAAATTGTGGCTACTTGGACGACAAGACTTTACCCTTCGTTTTTGCTTTTGGCTTACGTAACGCAACAAAACAAAATAAAACGACAAAAGGGTAGTATGGCCATAACAAAGTGCTGAGGACATAGGCGTAATATAGTGAAATGAACCGTACCCATCCGGTCCGATCTAAATAATACGGAAAATTAGGGTTTCAATATAAATAGCAACATAAACCCTACTTTCACCTTCACCCTGCGAATCTCCCATTGCAGCTTCCAAAATCAAACCCTAATAGGTCTGTCTCTCTCTCTCTCTCTCTGTTTGTGGATACTTATTATTGGTTACTAGTGATCTAATTTACGGGAGTTTGGATCTTGTGTGGTGAGCTGCAGGGAAGTAGGAGATGGCGATAGTGCCAGGGCCGTTGATATGGGAGATGGTGAAGAAGAACAACTCCTTTCTGGTAAAGGAGTTCGGAAGAGGAACGGCGAGCGTACAGTTCAGCAGAGAGAGCAACAATCTCTACAACCTCAACTCCTACAAGCATTCCGGTATGCTTATTCGCTGCCTTTCTGTTCGGTTCCCGAGAAATTATGACTTTTATCAGGACGGAATAGAAAATAAAGTTTTTTGACTGAAGGAAAAGGAGTAGAAAAGTTTTAGTTTTAGATTTTTCTTTGCACTTGTTTTGTTTTGTTTATTTTTTCAAGGAAATAAATTTATACTCGTTATGCCAATTTTTGGTGGGCGCTGATTAAAACTGAAGGAAAGAACATAGTTTTATGGTAATTTTTAGTTTTCTAAGAAAATAAATGTCTTAGTAACTAAGAAGTTTAAACGATCGAAAATGTTGCTGAGGATTTGGAGGGAAAAGGAAAGGAAATGAGAAGTTCGAATTTTTTCTTTTTTAAATGATTTAGGTTTTGTGGAAATAGGAGTGTAAACAGAAGTCAGCGAATATGATTGTGTAAGATTAAATAGGGTTGGTTACTTCAAGCTTTATTGCATCGATGTAAAGGGAGGGAAACTGAAGTTTCTATATCTTTCAAATTTACATTTTCTGGTGTCTATTATCTGAAAATTGTTGTTTATTGTAATCATGAAAGAAATTGGACAACATTTTTATGATTCTTTCAATCTTTGGGGCTTAGAAACGATGTGGTGTGCCTTAGATTGTATTAGGATAGAATATGAGGTGTTGCTAGTTCTTGTGGGAAACTGTGGACCTGTATGCTGCCTGTTATCTGTGAATGGTTTGTCCCTGGAGACCAAGAAACAGCACAAACTTTTTTTTTTTTTTTTTTTTTTTNTTGACTGAAGGAAAAGGAGTAGAAAAGTTTTAGTTTTAGATTTTTCTTTGCACTTGTTTTGTTTTGTTTATTTTTTCAAGGAAATAAATTTATACTCGTTATGCCAATTTTTGGTGGGCGCTGACTAAAACTGAAGGAAAGAACATAATTTTATGGTAATTTTTAGTTTTTTAAGAAAATAAATGTCTTAGTAACTAAGAAGTTTAAACGATCGAAAATGTTGCCGAGGATTTGGAGGGAAAAGGAAAGGAAATGAGAAGTTTGAAATATATTTTTTTTAAATGATTTAGGTTTTGTGGAAATAGGAGTGTAAACAGAAGTCAGCGAATATGATTGTGTAAGATTAAATAGGGTTGGTTACTTCAAGCACTCATCGATGTAAAGGGAGGGAAACTGAAGTTTCTATATCTTTCAAATTTACATTTTCTGGTGTCTATTATCTGAAAATTGTTGTTTATTGTAATCATGAAAGAAATTGGACAACATTTAATGATTCTTTCAATCTTTGGGGCTTAGAAATGATGTGGTGTGCCTTGGATTGTATTAGGATAGAATATGAGGTGTTGCTAGTTCTTGTGGGAAACTGTGGACCTGTATGCTACCTGTTATCTGTGAATAGTTTGTCCCTGGAGACCAAGAAACAGCACAAACTTCTTTTTTTTTTTTTTTCCCTTGGACCGAACCAAAGTTGTTTTA
This sequence comes from Carpinus fangiana, assembly GCA_006937295.1. Taxonomy (NCBI): domain Eukaryota; kingdom Viridiplantae; phylum Streptophyta; class Magnoliopsida; order Fagales; family Betulaceae; genus Carpinus; species Carpinus fangiana. The sequence continues at coordinate 52,450,181 of CM017321.1, forward strand.
GCTAATTGTCTCTTTCAAGTTGTGATTTTGACAATGCAATAAGGAATCTGGGCCTTTTCTTTTTTCTTTTTTTTTGTTGGTTGAAAGTCTTAATGAATTCGTGAAAGTGGCTGAAGCTGCGGTTTTAAAATCCAAGTTAAAATTTCTTAAGGCTCTGATTTTCTTTTGTCCTCTCTTGTTTTGCTATGCTAGGAGGACTTAAACCATTTTTTTTGTTGGGCTGCTAGTAATTGAGGGTCTTATGCATGTCTTATGAAATATATCTTTTTATTTGGATGCATCAGGTTTGGCAAACAAGAAAACAGTTACCATTCAACCTGAGGGCAAAGATCGATCTGTGTTGCTTGCCACAACCAAGACCAAGAAACAAAACAAGCCAGCTGCTTTACTCCACAAGTCTGTCATGAAAAAGGACTTCCGGAGGATGGCAAAGGCATTGGAAAACCAGGTAATTTAAGAAGCCAGGTCCTGTTAGATACATGAGTCTTACATGTTTACACATTTTGTCTCTTTGGTAATGTGTTTGATCATAGGTGATGTGTTTGGTCATAAAAGGTCTGATCTCGTAATTCACTGGAAGCTTACCTCTAATTAAATTCTGTCTATTCTCACCCCAAATTTTAGTTTTTCTGCAGTGATGAGCCTCTAACATGTAAGCAGAAACCATAATGTGGTTTCTTCGGTGAAATACACTTGTTACGCTTGGCTTATGAGCTTAAACGTTTAAGCAGTGTTTGAGTGAACTATTTCTAGTCTATGTGATGTAGGAAGGAGGGCTCAATTGGTCATCATCATGTTCTTTTTGTGAAAGTTGGTGAGCCGACTGTTTTTGTCTCTTTAGTGACGTGTTTGGTTATTAAAGGTCTAATCTCCTATCTTCTCTGGAAGATTACCTCTAATCAGAGGTGATGTGTTTGGTCATTAAAGATCTAATCTCCTAAATTCACCGGAAGCTTTCCTCATATCAAATTCTGTCTATTTTCACCCCAAATTTTAGTTTTTTTCTGCAGTGATGAGCCTCTAACATGTAAGCGGAAACCATAATGTGGTTTCTTCAGTGAAATACGCTTGTTACGCTTGGCTTCTGAGCTTAGATGTTTAAGCAGTATTTGAGTGAACTGTTTTTAGTCTATGTGATGTAGGAAGGGCTCAATTGGTCATCATCATGTCCTTTTTGGGAGAGTTGGTGAGCCGACTGTTTTTGTCTCTTCAGTGACGTGTTTGGTCATTAAAGATCAAATCTCCTAAATTCACCGGAAGCTTACCTCTAATCAAATTTTGTCTATTTTCCACCCCAAATTTTAGTTCTTTTCTGCAGTGATGAGCCTCTAACATGTAAGCGGAAACCATAATGTGGTTTCTTCAGTGAAATACACTTGTTACGCTTGGCTTCTGAGCTTAAATGTTTAAGCAGTATTTGAGTGAACTGTTTCTAGTCTATGCGATGTGGGAAGGGCTCAATTGGTCATCATCATGTCCTTTTTGGGAGAGTTGGTGAGCCGACTGTTTTTGTCTCTTCAGTGACGTGTTTGGTCATTAAAGATCAAATCTCCTAAATTCACCGGAAGCTTACCTCTAATCAAATTTTGTCTATTTTCCACCCCAAATTTTAGTTCTTTTCTGCAGTGATGAGCCTCTAACATGTAAGCGGAAACCATAATGTGGTTTCTTCGGTGAAATACACTTGTTACGCTTGGCTTCTGAGCTTAAATGTTTAAGCAGTGTTTGAGTGAACTGTTTCTAGTCCATGTGATGTAGGAAGAGATCAATTGGTCATCATCATGTTCTTTTTGGGAAAGTTGGTGAGCCGACTGTTTTTGTCTCTTCAGTTACGTGTTTGGTCATTAAAGATCTAATCTCCTAAATTTACCAGAAGCTTACCTCAAATCGAATTCCATCTATTTTCACCTCAAATTTTAGTTTTTTCTGCAATGATGAGCCTCTAACATATAAGCAGAAACCATAATGTGGTTTCTTCAGTGAAATACACTTGTTACGCTTGGCTTCTGAGCTTAAATGTTTAAGCAGTGTTTGAGTGAACTGTTTCTAGTCTGTGATGTAGGCAGGGCTCAACTGGTTATCATCATGTTCTTTTTGTGAAAGTTGGTGAGCTGACTGTTTAAGTCATGGTTCTACGCATCATGGTCATCGTGTTTTATATGGTGTTGGCAGGCCTAGGGTTATCATTTTCTAGTCTATATTCTTAAAATCACTATTATTTCACCCATTACCTGGTCTTTACATGTTTGTGTATTTTGTCTCTTCAGTGACTTGTTTGGTCATTAAAAGTCTAATCTCCTAAATTCACCGAAAGCTTACCTCTAATCAAATTCTGTCTATTTTCACCCCAAATTTTAGTTTTTCTGCAGTGATGAGCCTCTAACATGTAAGAAGAAACCATAACGTAGTTTCTTCAATGAAATGCGCTTGTTACGCTTGGCTTATGAGCTCCCAATGTTGAAGCCAGCGTTTTCATTGAACTGTATCTAGTCTATAACGATGTTCTTAAAAGTCATTATTTCACCCATTACAGGTGGGAGATAACTACTACAGGCCGGACCTTAAAAAAGCTGCCCTTGCTAGGTTGAGTGCTGTGCACAGGAGCCTCAAAGTCGCCAAATCTGGTGTCAAGAAGAGGAATAGGCAGGCCGTGAAAACTCCTGGTAGGAAGTGAGTTGTTGGGAGGTTGATTGATAACTTGTATTTTGTGGGGGTTGTTTTCATTCCCGGATTACCATTTTTGTTTCAATATCCATTTTGTCTCGACTCTTGTTTCTTGGGATACATATTTTGGAATTCTTACTTGATTATTTTGGGTTTGTGGAATTTTTTGAATTTAACGCCACTAGTAGTCAATGCTCCCAAGTATTTCCCAAATACCTGCTAAAAAAAATATATGGGTAAATGATTTCATTCTGCCAACCCTCCAAAGCCCCTTGGAATGAGCAAGTTGAGGCCTGGAAGAATTGATTTCTCCAGTAGTGTAAAGGAGATTGTGAAGATCTTTTTAACTACTAAATCATCGTGCACGTTACCGTGTTAAAGCGCTTCCAAGCTTACGTGTACTCGATTTGGCGCCGACGGGCCGCACGTGTTTTAATCAACTGGGTCAGCAGTGTTTCGGGGGCAAAATCAAGTCAATACATTTTCGAGCCCCCGTCAATTTTCTCAATTGCGTTGGCGGAATGTCGCGTCCTCGTTAATTGATGGGCTTTCTTATTTTGGGTGGGAAGAAATTCTTTTGCAAGTGGTATTTATTAAATTAAGGAAAAAATATAATTTAGCCCCTCTAACTATCAGCTATTTACATTTTAGCCTCTTAATGTTTTAAAAGTGATAAAATAGTCTTTCAAACTACCAAAAAGTTATATTTTGGCCCCCTTTGTTAGTATTACTGTCAAAGTGGATGAAAAAAATCAAAGGTATATCGTTTTGGAGATGATAAGTTACTAAAATGCCCTCCTTTAAAAAAAAAAAAAAAAAAAAAAAGGTACGTTACAATAGATGTTTCATTAAACTGAGTCAACTCGCCCATCTTCGACACCTCAACCTCAACTGGAAGCTCCTCTTTTCTTGTTCGCCTCTCAATCTGTTATTGTGGCCACACCTCAGGTCCTCAAGTACTTCTAAATGTTGTCAACGTTCGCATTCAACAGTCTTTGAGACACACACGGAGTTGAACCCAGACATATGTTGTCGTTTTTGTTGCAAATTCTAGAAGTTTTATAACGATAGGGCGTGTGGGATCGATGAATAGTGTTTGAGAGCATTGAAAAGTACAAATTGATCTTATGGGCATTGAGATTTCATGGTAAAATTCTGTTATGCGAGATTTCACTTGAGATACAAATCCCATGATTGGTCTTTGTTTTGGTTTTCTAGAACAGGGCCGAACAGAGAGCTATGTGACATTTAACTTCCATGTCGCTCTGGCCATTTTTCAGGCTAGATTTGGTTTCTTTCCCATGTACACTTGAATGGGTTGTGCCCATGTGTGGGTTGCTTAGTAAATTTAAGAGCAAAAATAGTACTTAGTAGCCTTTGGGTGAAGGAAGAGAGAAGGACCTCCATGAAATGAGGCTACTCAAGCTGACCACTTTGAGAGAGGTAGTAAATGACGGTAACCTTTTGCTCAACGTCCCAAGAAGGCTTACCTTGGCGCTGGAAACCGACGGGTCTCCAAGAATTTATTTGGTGATGAATGAAAACAGACCAAGAATTAATGCTTTATTATTATTATTATTATTTTTTCAATCTCTCGTAGAACCAAAAATGGCCGGACATTGATTCAGTCTCTTTCTTGCCCTCATGTTATGAATAAATCCACACTACAAGCCCATCAGATTATGGGCCCCCAAGGGCCGGAGAATTGCCCTATAAAAATATTAATTAAATAACAAGGGCTATTTAATTAATGAATATAAATTGTATTCCAATTAAGATCACATTGGAATATTGGAGTCTTACTCTAAGTCTTCAAGTCAATAGAAGCTTAATTCTATCTCAATCTCCAGTGAGCAATTTTGAATATATCACAATCCCAAGAGAACAAGTCCAATACAAACTCAGCACTTTAGCCTATAAATAGGCCCCTAAGCAAGGTACAATTGCCACTCTCTCTCATAATCAGAAATTATTTGGCATATTGATTTATTGTGCGTCGAAGTGCAATATTTCTCTTAGGTTTTAACTTTGGCATCGGAGTGCCCGCGGTAGAGACACCGTCGGGCCCTTTGACGCTTTGTTGCTATTTTTGTAGCAAATTGGAGTGCACATGACAAAATATTGCAGAACTTGAAGGCCCCGAAGAATTCGCATCCACCGTGAGGAAAACTGTTCCAACACCCCATATCTTATGACCGTCTCTTAATGGGTCTTTTAAAGGGAACCCTAAAAAGTTGCAGGTTCAATGAGTGAGAGAGACGGCAACTGGAAAAGGAAAACTGTCGTGAAATCTAGGGTAGGAGAAAAAAGTTTTTAATTCCTACCACTTACTAAAACGGTGCCGTTTTAGTAAGTATAGGAAACCCTAATTTAAGCTAAAACGGCGCCATTTTGATCATTATTTTAGTGTTTTTTTTTCGCCAAGAGGGCATTTTAGTAACTTATCATCTCCAAAACGACGTAGTTTTGATTTTTTCATCCACTTTGATGGTAATACTAACGGAGGGGTTCCCAAGAGGTAATTCAATCGGCTGGACCACGCTTAATGAAGCAATGATCACTAATTCGAATCCCCCCTCCCCCCTCTTGTGTGCGAACAAGTAAAAAAAAAAAAAAAACTAACGGAGGGAATCAAAATACAACTTTTTGGTAGTTTGAGAGACTATTTTATTACTTTTAGAACATCATGAAGCTAAATTATATTTTTCCCTTAAATTAATATATATATATTTTTTTCTGAAGCACGTGATTTTTACACGTGTTTTAAAATGTATGTATGGATAAATTATATTCTTTCCTTTCCTTTATAAACCCTGATTCCATTTTTTTTTTTTAAAAAAAAAACCTACCGGCTAGCGTTAGAGTGATGATCTGTACAAGAGATTGTTTAGAAGTAATGCATATGAATTACTCATTACTCGTTTTGATTTGTCTGAAAGGGGGAAAGAAGCGGGTTCACCAGCGAAACCAACAATGACTTGTAGTATACGGAATCTTACACGAAAAGTCATAGAAAGAAAGAAATACTGCATATGATTATATTTATATATTAACGGCAATTATTTTGTAGAAATTGACTTCTTTTTTTTTTATATATATATTTGTTTTTTCTGCTGGCTCTATCGAGGGTTCCAAACTTCGCCAGCAAGTAAATGGAAAAATAAGGATTGTCTTACTCTTAATTACGGTCTTCCTACCCACCCATGGTTTTGTATTTTTATTTAAGAAGAAGTCGGATTATATATATGTCGATGATTAAGACAAACTCGTGAAGGTTTGGCGATTAATAAAAAGACAATTTATCAAAAAGGAATATTCTGGGTGAGGAATGTTGAAAAAGTCAAATCAATGGATGGAGTTGCCAAGAAAAAAAGAAGAGTCAATGGAAGCATTAGAATACTATTATAATATGTAACTTGCCCTTGTCTAATTCTCCAACCTTTATATAAGTTCAATTCGTACGTTGTTTCTCACAAACAAGAGTTTCCGGCCGGCTTTCGGCTTGCATAACCAGGAAGCTACAAAACGATGTCGGTGAGGAAATCTGCGTCTCTGAACAACGGCGAAGCCGTTGAGGGTAACATGGCAAAGCGTGGACGCTTTGATCGCTGCTTCTCCTTCATGGAGATTTCAGTAGAACCGGGAAAGTCTGTGAAGGACATGGATTCCAGCAAGTTGAAGGCTGAGATCAAGAGGTGGGCCAAGGCTGTCGTGGGGTATGCCCGCCAGGTTAGTGGTCGACTTGGAGGCTCTCGTGGCGGTTGAATTGAATTTGAAGCACCTGCTAATATGGCTAGCTTACTGAACTTTTTGATCAGAGATATGATGATGCAGATGCCATTGATGGGGTGGTTTATTTGTTGCGAGATTTCTTGGGCTATCTCTGTTCAACCAATTAAGACTCTGAAGGGCGCTGCATCCTGCATGCAGGCTGCAGCTGCTCCAAATTATGTATATAATTCAATTTATTCTCTGCCGGCCATCTGGATTTATTTTTTTATTTATGGTTAATTTCCTTCCTTTTGCTTTCGGTATTTATAAATTATATATTGTGGTTCATTTAAGAGGTAGATTCTTAAGAATTTCCTTTCCGAAAGAGTGATTTGTATATTTGATCATGATCAATAAAATGTGATACTTTTGGTTATGCTTTCTCTCTTTTTCATGCGATACTTTTGGTCAGAATTTGCAACACAAAAACAAAACAACCTTCACCACACATGCACGCTCCTTCCTCCGCTCATCCATCCACTGGCCTACTCCCTTACGCTTATACTCCATGAGCTGTTGTCGCACAGGTGGATTACACGCGCCACCGTTCCTCTTGATTTCTGGCCGCAGATCTCTTTCATCACATAACCTCTGACCATGGCCGGCTCAATGTATTTTGGGACCTTAGGCGAAACTTTAAAATGAGGCCTTTTTTTAAGTAAAAAATATTAATTTTATTATTATTATTATTATCATCATCATCTAGTGATTTTAATTTCTTAAAATTAAATCAAAAATCAAAAATATTTTTGTATATTTGAAATTGTTCAAACCTACTTTGAATTAAACACAATTTATATATAAAAAATATTTGGACTAAAATAAAATAAATTATAAAAATAGAATAATAAAACCTGATTTAGAGAGGTAGAGACTAGAGAGTTCTTGGAGAGGAAGAAGCCAAGAAGGTTTTGGAGAATTAGCATGAAGGTTCTTGATCTTCAAGAGAGTCAGAAAAATTACAGGCTAGATAATAGATATGAGTGAAGGACCGAAGTTTTTCGTTTTTATGTGAAAGTAGGCTTAAATTTACCATTATTAGAGACCTTAAATTTTTATGAAAATTTTTTTAGGCCTTACTAAAAAAAATTTCCACAAACAAAATTTTTCATAAATTTTTTTTGGGCCTTAATAAATGGGGGCCCTAGGCGACGGCCTAAGTTGCCTAGCCTTTGGGCCGGCCCTGCCTCTGACTCTCCTTTGTAAAACTCGTTTGGTTCACAAGAAATTTCAAATTTGGATCTATACCTAAGGAAATATTTGGTGGTTTCTCTGCCTCATCACTCTAGATGGTGTCTCCTCTGCCTTGTTCCGCTCCCTCATAAGTTGGATATGACTTAAGTTAAAATTGGCTTCATTTGTTGATACTCACATTATTTACTATGATAACCAGTTTCACTGTCAGCTTTCTCGATTGCCTTCTCTACTCTCAAGATTCTCTCTAAAGCTGTGGCTGAATTACTGTCAAGATTAAATTTTCTTCTTACTCTTTTGTATTTTAAATTATGTAATTTTTTATTTTTGTATTTGTTCCTCCTCTTTTTTCTTTTTCTTTTTTTCTTTTTTTTTTTTTTGGGAAAAAGAGCTATTTGCTGATTTCTAGCTTTGAGAGCATAGAGGCCCTGTTCTTATCTCAGTTGGCCCACATTTCTTATTTCTAGGCCAAGTCCAAAGCTTTTATTCTGGGCCCCCAATTTCCTCAATAAGACAAAAAACCAAAAAAAAAAAAAAACAAACAAAAAAAACGTTTCGAACGCGGACATAGAAGTCCCAGGAGCATCTGTGAGAGAAGAGTGGGAGAGCTTCCACTGAACCTCGGACGGCTCTTCTTCCAATAGCTTGTAACCCTTGAGGTATAAATTTAAATTTTTTATTTTTTCAAATAAATCTTTCTTTGTAATTTGCTGCTTTTAAGCTTAGATTTATTGATTTTCATATATATATATATGTTCGATCTGGTTTGACTCTGTTTTGTCAATCACCAACTTCCATTTCTGTATAAAAAGATACGATTTTTGTACGATCGTACGGATTGTATAGACTTTATAAAGAATTTTGGATTACAAGCTCGCGTTTTGGGGGGGGAGGGGGGGGGGGGGGGCAAGGGTGGACGGATCTTCCATACTCTAATAAGTTCTTGGTGTTAGTGATAATTAGATGATGCTATTAATCATGTAATCATGTAAATGATATAGATGCTCATGCCCTTGTGATTCTTATTGTTTACCTGTAAAGTTCTTGTATTTACTTTTACAGTATGATTCACTGCTGATTTATGCGTCTCTTTTGGAGTTTTCATTGGAGCAGTAATTTTTAGTTTGTTACCGTTAAATTATGATTTTATTTGAAATTCTGGAGCTGTTGGAACTGGCTGGTAGGGTAAATGAAATAGTAAATGTGTTGTTATTTACTAGCACTGGTAAAACCAACCTGACTTTGACAGCGCAGTAGATTGCATCACGTAAAAAATACTAATATAGCACAAAAAATATAAAATTTCTGAATCTGTAAGCATGGCTGCGAAGTAGTCACTAAAGGGTAGTGTTGTTTGGGTCCTGGGAAATGACATATGAAGTCTTGGCGTATTTCTTAGATGGGGTTTCTGTGTAGGACTTGTTTTACTAATAATTTGCTGCTTGTGGCTTCTTGTTCAAGCTGTGTAACCATTACATAAGACCTGGCCCTGCAGAAGTTACTTGTTTAATGTATGCATGTATGGAAAAGCGTTATAGATTGATAATTCTTCTTGGCAACTCAATGATTGATTCTCCCATCTTCTTGCCCATCTATACCAATTCACGTAGTCCTGATTTATCTAATTAGATGCATACATGTTATAGTAACATATAGATGCCTTTTTTTTCGGTGGGTGGTGGGGAATTCAGACATTGTTTGTTTTTGTTGTAAAGAAGTACATCACTCATACAGTGAGTGAATTTATTATGACAGTGGTAAACCAAGTATGCTTCTGTGGTCTTTCTCTTTTAGTGTTATTTGGGTTCTATTTTCCTTCTTTTTTTTTTTGGAACTTAAAAGGGTTTTTTATGCTAATATACTTTTTCAATTGAAATTAAACAATTTCTCACTTGCGCATGTATTTCTAGGCTGGTATAGCTGTTATTGCAGTGTATCATAACAACAATGGCAGATGGTCATGAAACTGATAAAAATATTGAGATATGGAAAATCAAGAAATTGATCAAAGCATTGGAAACTGCAAGAGGCAATGGTACCAGCATGATATCTCTTATAATGCCTCCGCGCGATCAAATATCTCGGGTGACTAAGATGTTAGGTGATGAATTTGGAACTGCTTCAAACATCAAAAGTAGGGTCAACCGGCAGTCAGTGTTGGCTGCCATTACTTCTGCTCAGCAGAGGCTGAAGCTTTATAATAAGGTTCCTCCCAATGGGCTGGTGCTTTATACTGGAACAATTATTACTGAAGATGGTAAGGAAAAGAAGGTTACGATCGACTTTGAGCCTTTTAAGCCTATAAATGCATCACTCTACCTCTGTGATAATAAGTTTCACACAGAAGCTCTAAATGAACTCTTAGAATCTGATGACAAGTTTGGTTTTATTGTCATGGATGGGAATGGCACCCTTTTTGGGACATTGAGTGGAAATACACGAGAGGTGCTTCATAAATTCACAGTTGATCTACCAAAGAAGCATGGAAGAGGAGGACAATCAGCTCTGCGGTTTGCTCGTCTTCGGATGGAAAAGCGACACAACTACGTGAGAAAGACTGCAGAACTTGCCACACAGTTCTTTATTAATCCTGCTACGAGTCAGCCTAATGTTGCTGGGCTAATACTTGCTGGTTCAGCTGACTTCAAGACTGAGCTAAGCCAGTCAGATATGTTTGATCCTCGATTACAAGCGAAGATATTGAATGTGGTTGACGTTTCTTATGGAGGGGAAAATGGTTTCAATCAAGCCATCGAGCTTTCCGCAGAAATTTTATCTAACGTAAAGTTTATACAAGAGAAACGGTTGATTGGAAAATACTTTGAGGAGATCAGTCAGGATACTGGGAAATATGTTTTTGGTGTAGATGACACACTGAAGGCTCTAGAAATGGGTGCTGTAGAAACCCTAATTGTGTGGGAAAATTTGGATATTAATAGGTATGTGCTGAAAAACAGTGCCACCGGTGAAATTAGCATAAAGCACTTCAACAAGGAACAACAGACTGCACAGAGCAACTTCCGGGATCCAGCCACCGCCGCAGAGTTGGAGGTTCAGGAGAAGACGTCCTTACTTGAGTGGTTTGCCAATGAGTACAAGCGATTTGGTTGCTCACTTGAATTTGTCACCAACAAATCCCAAGAGGGATCTCAATTTTGCAGAGGGTTCGGTGGGATCGGGGGTATCCTTCGTTACCAGCTTGACATAAGATCATTTGATGAGTTATCTGATGATGGAGAAGTATACGAGGATTCTGATTAAGAACCCATCAACTGTGGTTTAGTGCCCTCGTTGGAGAATGTTGTGAAGGTTTGTGCCAGGTTTGATGGAGTCTTTGTTGCTGCTGCTAGCTGAGAGATTTGAAACTCCAAGCTAAGATTTCACTGCTTCCGAGTTTGTTTTGGCGCTCATACATTGGACATGTAACGTTTGTAACCAATGTTTCTTTTTATACTTTTCTGTAATCGTGCTGTTTTTTCCCTTTTGATGTTTGGGAATTTTGGCATTATATCAAACCAGTATGTGACTCCTCAAGGTAGAATATACAGCTTTGTTTTACCTAAAGAAGCTGGTCATACGTTTAATCCACAACCTGGTTGGTTTGTTTTATGGATGCTTGAAACTCGGCCATTTTCCATTGTTGCGTGATGACATAAAAAAGCTTGTTTCAGTTTTTCTTGTGAAGTCTGTTGTGGTCTTCTCTTGCGGACTTCATGGTCGAGTCCAGACAGGTTAAATGCGTCCTCTGCTGTATAGGTAACATTTATATTGATCTTTTATTGATATTTGCTTCCATTTTTCCAAAGGCTCTTCATTGAGATGGTTTTTTACATAGCAAACGAAATAGAGTTCAAAAGAGGCAGCAAGAAAAAGACGTAGCAGAATATAAAATGAAAACTGTTTTGTACAATGGAATGGCAAATATACATCCAAGACCAAAAACGTGTACCCAAATGCATTGCAGCAAAAATCCCTATTTACCAAAATCTTAAAGAGCCACTGTAATTTGAAGGGGGAAGGAAAATCATATGGTAGGCTAAGCAAAATTCCCCTAAAAGAACACTACAATCCATCGCTGATTGACCTAAATGCAGGAAGGTTCCCTATGGTGAAACGCAACACTGCTGCGAGCAGCTCGAATAAGTATCCTGGACAAAACCATGGTTCTTTTTGTTCTTCTGTGCAACAAATAAAGGCTCTAGGTCACTCTCATTATTTCTCTTTCATCTTGCCAAACACCTTGTTGACACCAGATATGCTCCTCAAGAGCTGTTTCGAACACATGTCCTGCGCCCGCGTCGCATTTTTCGCTCGACTGGCTCTTACCCAAGCAGGTTCCTGCCAGAAGCAAAGTCCCATGCTCTTTGTTCACTTATTTTAATTTTTAAATTGAATTGATTCGTATTCTACTCATATGAAGAAAGTGGAGACTTTTCACAAAAAGGGAAAGAGAATCACCTCGGGAACAAAGCGGGAGAATCCAAACTTAATCAACAGAAGGAGATGTTCCATGACCAGAATAGCCGCAAGACCGGGTTCTATGCTCCAATTCCCCTCTTGATCATATAAACACACTAGAATTGCACAGTTGGTGCATATTGACATCACTATCAGGAACTGAATTTTGAAGAGACATCCCAAAATCAGTATGTCATTGATAAACAAGTAAATAGAAAACCAGTGCTGTGACAAATGAGCAAGTTTTGGGAATAATTAATAGAAAACAGAGATTTCTACCTTCTGTAGTTGAAGACGTTTGTATGAACAATTATGATGTGTTGATATTTAAATGTAAAACTAAGGGCACATGTTGTTCATCCAAAATAATACTTTGTGTCCACAGATTTTAGTACCTGAAAAATGTTTAGCCAAGCTCCAATATTTGTGGCAGCACGAGGGATGGGCCTTTTAAACATGGTAAGCAGCTTTAATGCATCTGTTCTAATTTCTGTAATGTTGTTCTGCACAGCATGGAACTTCATCATTCGTTACTTTACTAGGAATCAAAATGAACTCATAATTATAGGAAATAAAAAATGGTGGAAATACCACGAAAAACATTATATACCACAGCAGAGAAGGCAAATGCAAGGGGGAATGCACAGGCAAACATCATGATCATTCCGAACTGCAATGCCAACTCCAAAAAGTCTGCGGGTGGATATTGATTTTAATCAGTCAAAGAAATGGAAATATTCTGAAAATCTCATGATTGCTTTGAAACAACAAGAAAGTGAAGCTAATCCAGTTCTAATTTCCATGTCTACAAAACGCACAAGCTCTTCATTTAAGATCAAATCAGCAAGCAGCGTTATCATTGAGAAAATTAGAGACAGAAAAAGAAAGGCCAAATTCTCTAGTACATCAAGCATATGTTTCATGTATCCTATCCGGTATTTGCAATTCTAACTCAATTGAGACTCCTCTATACAAACAAAAGGTCTTCTTGATGCAAATAAAAAAAAATATTTATAATACTTTGAGAAACAAAATAAAATGATTTAGTTGCATATGATTCCAATATGTACCACTATCTTGTTATACAGTTAAATATGTCCGGCATATTACCATCAAATAGCCCATCCTCAAGCTCCTCACCGATGCTTGCGGAATAAGAAGGCTTCAAGTACTCTTTCTCTACCCTAGAAGCAAACTGGATCTTCCCAGTTGATGATCCCTTTTCACGTTTTTTCTTGTTTCTTGACACCAGAAAGATGCATCAGCCCATGTTCAGGCAACATTCAAAGAAGGAAAAATCACCCCGAGATGACAAACAGAAGAAACTTACCTAACTCTGTACTTTTTGTAGCTGTACTTAAGATAGGGTAAACTATTTTCCAACAAGTTCTCCAACACCTGGAAAGCATTTACAGTTCAAGAACATAACCAAGCCAGGAAGTAGTGAAAATCTAAATCAAATGAACTGAAAAAAAAAAAAATCTATTTCACCTGATACACAAGCAGGCGCTGAATTAACACTTGGCGGAGAGTCAAAATATTGCGGTGCAGGAGGGCGTGATAGAAGATTCCAATGTATGACTGCATAAAATAAAGACCAAAGACCTGCAAGAGCAGTGAAGGCCTGAAGTGCTGTAAATATCCCCACAAAGGACCAAAGGGATCTAGTTAAAATTCTAGTCAATACCTTGTAGACCAAGCTGTCAGCCCTTTTTTCTGTGGTTTCATTGTTTTCATACTTTATGAGCTTGACCGATATCTTGCCCCCAACTCGTGTAAAATACTGAATGACAAAAAGATAAACGGCTGTCAGCGCAAACCTGAAAAGAAAAAAGAAAAAGGAGTGTCATCTTCCAGCAACTAATCCATGAAGAACTATACCCAAAAAACAAAAAAAAAAACATGAAGAACAAATACAGCATATGGAAAAGGAAAAACAAACGTATAGTATAAAAAGTTGGGGAAAATAGGTCAACAGGAATTTACACATCCATCCCTTCATGTGGGGAGCCTAAACCTGTATTGAAATTGATTTAACAAGGACGTTTGAAGAGAACGTGAGAAGAACATAGAAGAATCTGTGTTTTTATGAAAAGGAGTCAACTGATTACTGCAGTAGTAGACATTGCCCAGATAAACGTTCTAAAACTCCATCTTTGTTATGCCAACAGGAGGTTGCAAAAGAATTATGAAGACTGGTAGTAAAGAAGATAATACTGTAGATAGAATCTAACACTTCTCAAAGGAAGCCTTATGAAGGTGGTTTGCGTTAGCATCATCATCTTACTTGGATACCAGAAAAGAAGTTTGGATCGGAATATGTTTATATTTACTTATTGAGACGATTTAATATGATATTGACTTCAAGCAAACACATGAAAAAGGTATAAGAGGGCTGATATACATTGGGGGATCCAGTAGAAAACAACTCCAGAAGACACATTCTTGTTGTATCCAAGGAAATGATTACATGATTTCTTTCCTTAAGAAAACTAGAAAAAAAAAATGCAAAATGACTGGGATCTTACTTCATAACGTCAGACCCGATAACCTCATAAAGATGTGCATAGGCCAACTCAAATGGTAATTGAAGGCATATAATACTCAAGATAACCATAGCATCATTTCTGAATCTCATGAGACACCCAAACCACTCATTTCGTTGGTATGCTTCTTTCTCGTTTGTTTTATCAGTCCCCCATTTTTTTAATAGTTCCACAGGTGACTGTAGCGAACTCCACTCCATGCCCAGAAGTTTATGTCCCAGGTCCACTCCAGCTGAATAACTGATCTGCCATCTATAAAAGTGAAACCCAAACAGCATATAACTTGACCAACCATAAATGTAAAATATAGATAAAAGTTTAATGCCAAAATATAATTTGACCAACCTGGCTAAAAGGGCGGAGTTTTTACGTTTCCAGAACTGGGAGAACATTACAGCCCACAGTATTACACCTATGAAGAAAAGAGGGAGCACCAATAACTGCAACGACCTGAAAAAAAGGAATTTAATATAAGCAAGCACATTATTTATCTATAAACAATATTGCACCAGATTCCCAAATAGAATAAAATCAAAAGCCTGCAGGGAAACTGAGAGTAGTGTAGCCAACCCAAAATCAATTAATTGCAAAGTGATAGCAAATGCAGCTGGGAAGAACATCCACCGTGTATACATTCCAAGGAAAGCAAAATAGATTGCAATCTGCAAAGTATTAATTCCTTCTTACATGTTTGCAAAATCATTATTAAAACATCTGACAAAAGAAACTAACATTATAGTTACGCTTACCTTTGTCCCAAAATATGAATAAATCTCATCAATTGGTTGATCCGTAAGGTCCCACCAGTTGAGCGCCCAACTTTTAAGGAGCTTCTTTCTCTGTACCTCATCTATCAACCAAAAGCCATCTTACTTTGGAATTCAGATGAGACCAGAACTCCACACAGTTTTGTGATTAGTTAACATACCATGCAAAGGAAAGACTTGTCTTACAAAATGCTTTGATTCCAATTTCCGAACTAAACATTCACCAACTTCCCAGTGGAACTCTTTGCCATCAAATTTTAAAGTTAAAGGAGACTGGCTCTTGTTCACCTGTAAAGTTCAGTCTGTAAATGAGCTTACTAAGTGATGCAATGTCCAATCTATATGTCGGGAAACAACTATCATTAAAAAAGGAAAAAAAGAAAAAGAAAAAGAAAAAAGAAGTCAGAAAATCAGATAGTAGAACCTAATCACTGGCAATAGAAAACTAATGACCACAAAAAATGGTTGATTGAGGTAAAAGAAATACTCACATTTAAGTGGATGTAAGATAAAATTATAGCTAATTTATTAGAAAAACACATCTTTGCAATGAGAACACCAGACTATTGATAGATTGGTATTAGTATATAAAGAACGACTCACAATCCCATATATTAAGTGATGGTAGCAATGAAAACGCTCACACCAACTGAACAA
The DNA here is from genome assembly GCA_006937295.1 of Carpinus fangiana. Classification (NCBI taxonomy): domain Eukaryota; kingdom Viridiplantae; phylum Streptophyta; class Magnoliopsida; order Fagales; family Betulaceae; genus Carpinus; species Carpinus fangiana. Next base: position 52,466,238 of record CM017321.1, read on the forward strand.
TGAACCATCAGGCTGTCTCACAAAAGCTTCAACCTCCTCCCATTCAAATTGTAAATCCATCCCTGAAATACAGAGAATATATTACATTCTTTAGTTAAAGAAACTGCATACTTACTCATGAAAATCATAACTTTGAACATGTCAAATAAGGCAAGGAGAAAATTGTAACCACACAATCATTACCAATGTGAGTCCTTTTCTTTAAGTGTAATTCAGCAGCAGCCCTTCCCAAAGTCTCCAAAGGCGCTGCCAGCTGAAACAGAGATTGCTAAAATCAGCAGCTTAACTTAGCAAAGAGTTCCACTTACTTTACTTCAGGTCAGACAGGAGGATGCAGTAAAACAATATAAATAAAATGCAGCCCAATTGTATGATCTTTCTCAATTCAGCAAAACCCAGAACACACCATGAACGCCTAAATTGAGGACTCTGAACAAGATTTTCTGCCTCCCCACCTCCCACCCATTCCCCTTTGGGGGGGGTGGGGGGAGAGAGAAGACAGATGCGGAGGATTCTAAAATGCTTCTTTGGGCTTATTGGGCATGCTAGTAAATCCGCCTCATACGATAAGCCAATATAACAAAGTAATATCCAAAAAATTCATTCCACCGCATGCGCCTCTTAACTAATACATCACAGTACATTAAAAGAACACCATAAAAGCTTTAAGAAATTAGACAATACCTATGCAGTACATATACATACAAGCATATATGGAAGTGCATTATACACAAACCACAAAAGAAAGAAACTCTTAGTTAATTCATAATAAGATTCAATAACTTGAAATGTAAATGGTAAGTATCAGCAGATGGCATAACAAAACAGTAATTAATAGGTCTGAGTGAAACTTCATGGTGGGGAGAAAAAAATATATATATTGTAGAGAGACGAGTAGACATCAAACCTTGATAAACTCATCAGCAATGCCTTGGACTCTTTCAACAATCAAACCTACCTTCCTGAACTCTTCAAGAAGAACATCCACACATTCACAGCCCTCGTTTTCGTCCTTCAGATTCCTCTTTGGAACCACCACCCCAATCTCAAAAGTAGTTTGTTCCTCCTCAATCCCATTCATTTCCAATGCCACTCACCCAGTCCGCCCTCAAAACCACCGAAAATCCGGAAAACAAATACCGAGACTTCTTCAACACCTGAAAAGGCCAACAATTAATTCTCTAGATTCAGTAGCCCATGTCGCTTGCATTAACCAAAGATGGAATTTTTCTTGTCGAACTGGCTCAAATACCGAAATGGGTCGACGTTTTTGGGACCAAAGGAATATTTTAGACACACAGGAAAAAAACAGAAAAAAGAAAAGAAAACCAAATGGGTATCAGTATTTAGGATAAAAAAAGCTGGTAGCGACCCAAAACGTGAATTTCTGTCAAAACAGCAATTTGGGTCCTTGAGAAGACACCGCTTTTACACAGAGAGAGACAGAGACAGAGGGAGAAGAACACAGGTGTCTGAGAAATCGATAATCAGAGGGGAGCAGCTGTTGCGAGGGGGAGACACATAGCAGAATGTGGAAGGAAGCGGACACGTGGGTTTTAGGGGGTTGGCGGTTTGTTTAGCACTTTCGGAACGTTCAATGTTAGAACTGAGTGGAGTTGCGGGCTACGACACCCTACGCCTCCTCCTCGGTTTCTGTCAAATTGCATTTTGAATCTTTGACCATTTTGTTTATATTCCCCCTCTTTTTATGCAACTTGCAATGTTGCGGAGGTAAAGTTTGAGACTTGAGGAATCAAAGAATTAAACAGGGGAGGGATTTGTGCATACGAAGCCTACGCTTGCGTTGAAATGGAGCAGAGGAGACAGCCATGATATGCTCATCTTTTGTTCACATGGAGTTTGGTGATTGGAATTATTCATGCCATCTTCTTTTACCATTTTCTCTTTTTAAAGTAACTTCTATATTTAGACCACGTTATTTTTACGTGTATTTTAAAGATTATGTTTTGTATGGAAAAATTACGTGTTCTAAAAATATATATGTCAATATTTAATATATTGAATTAGAATTTTTTTGAAAAAACTTCATTTTATATTTTTAAACTACGGTGTGTTTTGATAAGACTCTCAAATTTCAAAAGCTCTCGATTTAACTCATGAACTTTTAATTTGATTTAATTGACCCACTCTGTTAAATTTAAAATGTTAAAAATAATAAAATGACATTTTATACTCTTGAATTTTTTATAAAATTTAAAATTTATACTTAATTTTAAATTAAAAAATAATAATAAAATTATTAAAAAGAAATTGACTCACACTGGGTCACCTTATGACCTAAGCAAGTCTCGGCCAGAGACCCACCGTGGGTCAACAAACCCATGATCGAGTGTGGTAGCATGGGTCAACAGACTCACGCTGGGTCATGGCCACGACCGAGCATGGGTCAAGAGACCCACGGCCTAACCCACATGTCACAAGGTGACCTGCGATAGGCTCACCTTAGACCTTTTTTTAAAATAAAAAAAATCGAAGGATAATTTGATATTTTTAGACATTTTCGTTAGGGGTTAACGGCTGAATCTGATGAATGTGGTCAATTGAATCAATTGAAAGTTCTAAGAGTTAAATTGAGAGTTTTTAAAATTTTGGGGGTCTTCTCAAAACACACAGTAGTTCAAGAGTTTAAAGTTACGTTTTCCCAATTTTTTTAAAACCTAATTTAAGGGTATCAAACTTTTTAATTTTTTGCAATGCTCCCCATTTCTGGTAGGATTTTATGTTAAATCTTATCAAAATTTTCAATATACCCATATTTTTATTTTTATAAAAAATTTACTAGAATTCAAAAAAAAGTATTTTTATAAATTCTCTTAAATCCTGACCAATACCTATGTAAATTGAGATTTATTATATGTTAAGCAATTATATGTGAACCAATTCAAGCTCGGCATATTACTTTTTTTTTTTTTTTGTTATTTTCACATAAGGGGAGATAATTCAAACTAATAACTTTCGTTTCATGAGGTATTATGCAATTGTTAATGTTAAAACTAATATATGATGAATTGGTAAATCTCTTGATGTTATATGATGGGCTTGTGACTGCAGCATTCACCATGATCAAGGGCTTTATAGGTAGGGGAACGTTATCCTTTGTTGTGTAGTCTAGTCTTTGAAAAATGCCTAAGGACTAGAATTGGTAGTGGATATTTTGACATAATGGCATTTATTTTTACTTCATTATTTACCATATTTATCACTTTCTATTGTGTATAATGATGTGATAAATAATGATATATATGACAAATAATAAAGTGATAAATGTTGATATAACAAAATGTCAAAATTTATGCTATTTATTTTAGGAAAATGCTAGGGGTTCTTCCCGTAGGTTTTCCTACCGTTCTCCCAGTCTTACATAAAACATGATTTAAGAAAAAATAAAATTGTAGTGACCTCTACACCGGTTTTTTTAGGTATTAGCACCAAATTTAGGATGATCAAATCCATTTTGGGTGACACCATCCCTAAAGGGTTAACCTTTCACCCTTAGGTTTTAGTTTTGAATCCAAAAATAAGTTTTAAAGCATTAGAACCTAACTATTAACTCATAAAAATTAATCGGTTGGCAAAAAAACAGTACTACAATTTTATTTTTTCTTAAATCATGTTTTACGTAAGATTAGGAGAACGCCAGGAGAACACTACGGGGAGAACCCCTAGCAAACCCCTTTATTTTAAGGGTTAAATACCCTATTAATCCCTAGGGTTTGGAAATTTTATTTTTTTCTCCCTAGGGTTTTAGGTCTCTAGGGTTTGGAAACTTTATTTTTTCCTCCCTAGAGTTTGGAAAGTGACCAAATTAGTCATTGTGGTTTTGAAAAGTGACCAAATTAGTCATTCCGTCAATTGACCGTTAGTTGAGTTAACGGACTAACACGTGGACCAATTAGAAAAATTGACACGTGGCCATCTAATTAAATTTTTTATTTTTATTTTTAAAAATTCAGAAAAAATATTTTTTTCAAAAAAAAAAAAGAGAAAAAGAAAACTTGGGGTGGCCCAAACCACCATTTGGGGCCACCCCCAGTGGATACTGAATTTTTTGGCATTTGGGGTTGAATGGTTTGGTGGGTTTTAGGGGAGATTCGGTTTGTGTATCATGTTATGTGGAGGGATGGTATACAGTGATTTGAGATAGCCATTGAGCTGGAAGTGAAGGAAATGGATTCAGCGAGGAGTTAGCTTCAGAAGCTTCAACCGCGGGACAAGTTGAGGGCTTCGACAAAGAGGAAGGAGGCTTAGGAGGGTAATAGTGACGGGAAGGGGCAGTGGCGGAGCCAGGATATATATATTGGGAGTGCCGTCAAAATTTTTTTTAACATCTTAAAATTTGCTTCACCCTAAAAATTTGATAATTTACACAAAAATTAAGGTTAAATGTATAAAATTAACCTTGGAGCGTTAAAGAGAGAGAGTTTGAGAGGGACTGAGGGAGAGAGAGAAGAGAAAGGAAAAGAATTCATAAAAAACGTGAGGAAGGGAATGATAAAAAAACTTTTTTTTTTTAATAGCCAGAAAAAGTAGCCAAAAAAGAAAAAGAAAAAAAAATTAAAAAAATTGTTGGGGGTGCCATGGCACCCCCAACCCCTAACGTGGCTCCGCCACTGGGAAGGGGGATCCGGATGTGCAGGGCAGCGCAAAAGCGCTTTCCAATGGTGGTTTCGGCCACCCCAATTTTTTTTTTTTCACTTTTTTTCTTTTTTTTTTTTTGAAATTTTTTTTTTTAATTTTTTTTTTTAAATAAAAAATTTGGTTAGATGGCCACCTGTCAACTTTTAATTGGTCCACATGTTAATTCGTTAAGTCAACTAACGGTCAACTAACGGAATGACTAACTTGGTCACTTTTCAAAATCACAATGACTAATTTGGTCACTTTTCAAACCCTAAGGAGGAACAAATAAAGTTTACAAACCCTAAGGACTAATTGAGTATTTAACCCTTATTTTAAATAGTTAAGATTTGGAGAAATATTCTTTTTAAGAATTTTAGGGGCTTTTTTTTTTTTTTTTTTGACATGAAATTTTAGGGGCTATTGATCCAATGAGATGAATAGTAACAAAATGTTTATTTACATCTTTCTTGGCAGAAATAAAGAAGTTAATTAATAATTGTGAAAAAATACCTCCATTTTTTTATTTAAAAAAAAAAAAAAAAACTCATCTTAGAATCAATTTAAGACTTTAATTAGTCATGTCTTAAGATCGGGTTCTATGGCTCTATTTGTTAACGTGTTTTGATGGTATTTTTTATTTTTTAAAAAGTGTTTTAATATTATAAATGTCAAAAATATTTTTTAATTTTGAGTTATTTATTAATATTTTTATATTGAAAACAAAAAATAAAAGAGTTTAATACAAATACAACTAGTTTCAAATACCCATTCATTTTAATACAAATAAAAGGAGTTGATATAATAAAACACATGTATTATTTATTATCGTGAAGAGAAGAGCTACTCAAATCTAATCATAAGTATTAAATTGGGAAAACTTCACTTAATCATTTCATTACTTTTATAATTATTTTTTTAAAGTTAAAAAACTCTCAATTTAGTGTATCAAACTTTTAAGTTTTTACAATGTCACCTATCCATTAGGTGTTTCTATTAAATCGTATTCAAATTCTCAAAACACTATTGTTTTTTATATAATAAAAAAAATTGCAAAGATTTCGGTGAGTATTTTTGCAAATTCTTTTAAATTTTGACCAACAGCCGGCCTTAATCTTTGTAATTTTTTTTTTTTAAAAAAAAAACAATTAAGGTGTATTTTGATAATTTTGACATCCCATTCAGTAAAATTTAATAAAAAACTTAACGGATGGGTGACATTACAAATAATTAAAAATTTGATACGTTAAATTGAGAATTTTTAAATTTAAAGAAGTAATTACAAAAATAATAAAAATTTATAGGGGTTAAAAGTGAAGTTTCCTTTATTATTTTAAGGCACCGCCGGCGTGTAAACTTTATTTTCACGGCCCTTGGAGGCGGAAGGTTTAGAAACAGAGTTGGTGAGCTTTTGAAGACCCTTCTGAAACCTTTGGAAGAGTTTTGTTGTTTGGAGACGAGATAAACGGAATCCAATGGCGTCCAAATGCCAACCGCTTCTCCCAGTGAGGCCAACGATTATTCCTCCGTCCATCGAAAAAGTGAACGGCGTCCCTTCTTCCACTCCGTATGGCCCAAATGTTCTTTTGTTGCTCTTGAATGCGAGTGATCGGATCACCGAGCCGCCGCCGTGCACTACCGGGCAATAGTGGCCGCTCACAGTCACTAGGAACTCCTCTGGGCATTGCAGCTTAATCTCGGCCGTTTGATTGCCTCCAATTCCTCCGTGCTTTTCTGCTGTGATGGGCTTCCCGTTCTTATCGTAGACCACACGGATCGAGTCGATGCAACGGTCATAAACAAGCGTGATTTCTCTCACCCCATGGTAGGTCCCATCGTCCCAGCTGGTCCCGCCATTTCCACCCCACGGTCCCAGCAATATTATGCTCTTCTTTTTCTCACTTCCACGATCCTTTCCACTTTCCTAAAAACATTATCGTATGGAAACTCACATGTCGATGAATGTAAAGGGTACAAATAAATAAATAAATAGATAAAGTGGCGGTAAAAATTATTTTTAATTTTTTAAAAAAGGGTTGATTGAATGTTTGATTTTTATTATCATATCATCAAATTATATATGATAGTTGTATAATAATTTATTCATAAATATTCATAAAAGAAGAAGAAGAAGAAGATGATGTTGATGAAAACAGAAGCAAAAATAGCCCCAGATAATAAGAAACTATTGAAAAAATAAAATGATTTCTTACCATATAAATTGATATGAGTGGGAAAGAGGAGAAGAGATGCTGGGTTGTAGAGCTTAGCAGAAGGTATGGGGGGTGGGTGGGAGTTGTGAATTGTGGTGGAAAAATGAGATGCTAAATATAGAGGAGTAGTGGGAGATCTCTTGCAGAATCTGATTCTATTTTCCAGCACAAGGAATTATGCTTTTGCTTTAAACATGTATATAATCTTTTTGGGTCAAAGTTGATTTTCTAAAATAACAATCCAATTGAATTACTCAAACACCACCATTGGAGGCATTATGTCGATTTGGCGATCCAGGGAAAAAAGAGGGTAACAGGAAGTGGAAAAAAGCCTGTCAATGATGGACATGGCTGGGAATTCAAGCTTCTCTCACACCTTTAGGCTTTATCAAAGCTGTAGCAGCAGGCTGGCGTGCAGCCCTTTCATCTTACATCATGAGCTCTCTCTTTCTCCCCAAAACTGTTTGCAAATCCCTGGGCACAATGTTCAAAAATTCCTCGTGGGGCTTTGAAAAGGAGAAGAAAAAAAATCTCACCCACAACTCCTGGAAATCCACTCGCCTACCAACCAACCCCTCTAGTGCCCTTGTCAACTGCGCCTCATGAGGGCTAATAATAAAGCCTTTTATGGTTTCCCAGAGATAACTCAATTAGTTAGGATTACGTCTAATAAAACGAAGGTCACTAGTTCAAATCTCCATCTTTTTTCTTGTGCGGATATGCCCCCAAAAAAAAAAAACCTTTATGTCCATATTGAGTTGTCAAATCCAACCACCTGTGGCCTGTGGGACAAGATTCTCAGTTCAAAAATAGCAATCTATGTGGATTGAGAAGAACATATTCTACTACCAATAAACATGGTACTGACTTGGAACATACTCCATCATGAGTTCAAAAAATCCACAATAAAAAAAGAAAACTGTCCCATTTTTTTCTTTTCTAGGTAAAAACAACTCGGCCACCATTGTGGGACTGAAACCAACAACCTCTCTAATGAAGCGTGGACAAAGGAAGAGAAGAACCCTGTCTTCAATTCTATAAAAGAACACAAGCTACGCATAGTTTAGAGAAAAAAAACACAGAAATTTCCGTATTTTTTTAAAAAAAAAAAAAAAAAAAAAATTCATAATCAGAATTGTAAACTGCTTTCTTCATATTCATATAATGAGCTTTCTTTAAATAGAAGATATAAAGCTTTCAAAAGAGAAAATCTAAATAAAGATAATTCTGCAACTACAACTAATTAATAATATTCTAATGGCGGATACTAAAACTTAATAAGCAATTAAATCATCAAAGAAGGAAAATATTACATAATCTTAAATCTTAAAGGCAATAAAAATAAACTAAAGAAAGGAAAATAAAATAAATGGTAATCCTAACCTAAAATGGAAAACCAATAAGATTGACTTTTGGTTGGTGTCAACCAAATATGGTTGAAAATCAGTAGGTGATCATTATAAAATCTTTAATTTTTTTTTTATGATCAAACAACGTTACTCCAATATTATTATTGACATTTTTCCTATTTTTGTTTTCACTGAAAATATGAGTAAATGTTGTCCTACATCACTTGCCCCCCACCCTTAACTATGGCGGTCGTCCCAACGAAATCCAAAACTAGTTGTCCGGGACAGAATAGTTGGAGATGATTTCAACCAAGTAATACAGTCAGATGCCCTTTTAACGGCAGCTGTTTCAAAGTTCTCAATCTTGAAGTCCTTCAGAAAGTGCCGCCAACATTTATTATTTCGAGTGTTGTATGAGCAGCATCTTGGATTTTCTTCTCTGTCCATTACCTTTCGATATACCAACTGCATATCAGATAAACAACAACAGGGAACACAGTTAAAAATATGCCTCCAGAAGGAACAATCTCTACGTTTAATTCTTTCACAGTACAAATGTTCAGTTAAGACAAAAGGTGGTAACATTATTGTGTAAGGGAAAAAACACATCATACATTCGCATACACATTTTTGACAATATATCGACAATGTCATCACGTTGTTACAACAAGTGTAGCTCTGTAAGACACTATCATACCTCGGGGAATTCACTGCTAGAAGAAGATGACACTATTGATAGGGTCGCTGGGTGCCACGTCCTCAACAAATGATCTAATAAATCTTCAAAGCTCATTGATCGTTTGATTATTTCAATCTTAAGACCACGAAATGGAGGGAGCAAGATTTCTCTCAGTTCTTCGTATATAATGATATTCTAAATTGACAATGGCAAACAGGAATTTTCTTAGGGTCAGAAGTAGCAAGTAGATAAAGAATCATAATTTTTCGCAAAGTTAAAAGGAAAATACCCTTTTGGATTGGACAACCAATTTTAAGCCATTGCAATTGTTGAACTTTGAGAGAAATTCTCTCAATCTACCAAACCATAGAACATCAGCCTTTTCAAGATGCAATTCATTGCTAGCTCTGTATACTGGGTCAAAAGAGAGTTTGGCCTCCTTTAGACATGAAGGATTAGGAAAAGAAATAGGCATCTTATTACCCTTATACTCGAATGAAGAAAGATTTGGAGTATCTATGTCTGCCTCTACTAGATTTCTGCACCCTCTCAAGGCAAGTCTTTTGAGCCGTATACTTGAAATTGTTATATTCTTCAATTTAATGCATTTGCTGAGGTCCAATTTATCGAGGAGAGGAAAACTGGCAAAGAGATCTTGAAACATTTCATCTGTCATGTTGGCATCCTCCAATGTCAAATTTTTTAAACGTACACAAGCAACCAAGTCAATTTGGCAAGGCATGGATTTTTTCCCGCAATACCAAAATGTTTGAAGATTTGGAACTTTAACTTCGATATTTTTTGGTTCATGGCAAAGGTGCACCTCAAACCTATCAAGTTTTAGAAGACCAGAAACCCGCAGATCTTTCAACCCTGTGCAACGTATGAATCTCAAATCCTCAATTAAAGGGCAGCTGGAGATCAGATCCTCGATTGTCTGTTGATCAGCAAAGAGGTCTCGTAGATACAGTTTTTGAAGCTGTGGAAGCTTTATATCACCAAGAGATAACAAACCACATCCACATAACCTTAATTCAGTCATTGTTGTTGCGGAAAAAATGGTCTGGGGCAAACTGTAAAACATAACTTTCCCAACAACATGGAGATCTAGCTCTTTCATGTTGTTTTCAATTGCAACATTAATCCACCGATCCATATGCCGGGCTAGTTCTAAATCACAAGAGGTAATATATAGCACCAATTTATGTATACTTAATTTTCGCTGCAGGTGGCTTGTCAAAGAGTTGTCAACGAAGTCCTTGAAGGCCTTCTCCTTGTTCCTCGTATCAAGACATCCCTCCTGTTCTTGGATCTTCCGTTGGTCAAATTTCAAAATGGAGAATGAAGTCCATATATCTCTCCACCTTTGGGACAAGATACTGGTTCGAGCTGCATCTTTTGCATTATGAAGGAGAGAGAGGATGTAATGGATGATATGTCCAGGCAACAGGCTGATCTGATCCATGGATTCAAGTCTTTGGTCCAGGATATTTAAATCTTCTCTATTTCGCTTCTTTCTCTTCTTTCTGAGCCTGACACTCTCATCAACTGTGTTGAAACCTTTTCTCTTTTGCTTTCTTCGAACACTAGGTGCGTGTGAGACCAAATCAATAGGGATGTTTCTCTCATCAGCAGTGATGGGATCTCTTTTCTCTTCCCCACTAGACAGTTTCTTCTTCATACTTTTCTGGAGGACTCTCTTCAGCATCATTTCTATTCCACTTCTAGGATCCTGTTTGTTGTAGTATTATGTTACATTAGACTAAAATTTTCCCCTCATGTAAAGGAAAAAAAAAAAAAACTGAAAACAATTTCCATTAATATTATCATCACAGACCTTTACGCATTCTATTTTAAAGAAATAATCCAGTATAAACAAACTAATATGATCGCAACCCTGAACCTTGTGACATTCAAGATTGTCGAATTTGATAATAACATTATCGCCAAGCTTGTGACATACAAATCATTTGGAAAGATTTATTTAAGGGACTATATAAGGATTTTTAACACAGAATGCTTATTCAATCCACCTCAATATATCACAAGATAGTTACATTTTATAACACCAATCCAGAAAAAGAAATCTTTACCTGTCACCTTATTACTAATTGCAATTAATGGTAGAGTTCCAAGAATGGTTAAGGGCCACTTGCCCAAAGATATAAAAGACAATTGAAGCAGGTTTCAATATATTCTCCTTTAAAAATGCTTCTTGCAATTAAGTCAGATACAACCATTTATCTGTACAGGAAAACCACTAGGAAAATACATGCAACAACACCCTATATCATCACTATTCTCAATAAATATCAATAATATACATGGTCCTAACACAATACATTCTACAGAATATACCTAGAATTGGAAGAAAGAAGGGGGACAAAGCCTCTCCAGAATATTCGTAAAACCACATTGAAATGAACTCTTCAGAATGAGCCAATAACTGATGTTAGTCTTAAAATTAGGAGTCCCATAGCAGAATCAAAATAGCAATAAACAATTTAAGGTCTCTAATACAAGTACATAACAAATCAGACTTAAGTTTTAAAAACACAGTAGACAAGAAACCCAGTGATGCCAATTAGGCAACAGAACAAAGAGTTCTACCAAAATATAAAAGGAGATTAACACAGAGGGATGGTTGCTTTCTTATGGGTTTACAAAAAATTTGATTGTGAATTCTACAAGAAAAATAATACGCAATCACACTTGCTAGCAACAAAACTAAGGCTAGCTGCATGATTCAAGCTTAGCATATTACTCTATTTTCTTTGTAGTATAACCTTTGCGAAAGTTTTTGTACAGAACCCTTGTTATAGGTCTTCCTGAAATCTTTGACATCTAGAATTTCAAATGCAAACTAAAGACAAGAAATATACCTACCAATCCTAGATTGCATTATGAGTTGATGAAGCAAGACTAGGATTTCTTTTCAGAAAGAAATTACTGCACTATTAGGTAAACATAGTGCACATACCCACAAAACTAAAATTCTTTCTTGGGTTAACCTTCTGTGCCCCTTTTGGGGTTCTTATTAGTAGCTTTTATTACTTAAAAAAAAATCTATTAGGTAAGAAAACTTTTCCAAAAACTGGATTTAGTAAGATACAGTACATCGCTTTGAACTGATGAAGCTACTCTACTGGAAAGTAACAAATGTCCATGCTAAAAAGCACTACTATAATAAATAAGATGGGTTTACAGTTTAAAAAACTCAACTACTATATATGCCTCGCTCACTTGCCCAAAAATTATACATGATCGATACAAATGATTGGAAAAGCACCATTAAGAAACAGATACTAGAGCAATTGGGCTTATGCCTCCCTACAAACATTAAACCTCAACTTGGACTATCTAAGACTATGCAAGTATGCATGAACTGCTGTATCTTTGACGACTTGAGAAGACTTTACAAGAGATTAAAAGTTTTTATTTTTCAACACGTTGTATCTTTGAATAGTTGCTTCTGTTTCTCCTTTGGTAATTAGTTTTCATGATTTTCTAGTTCTCTTTGCTCCTACTAGTTAGTTAGGTGGCTTATCTTATATACTCCTTGTGTACCTAGGGCGCCTTATGCTTTTAATGATATCTCAATTACTTGAAAAAAATAATAATAAAAGAAACCAACCAAAAATATTTCCAGAAAACTAAAATAAAAAGAGAATCTCAAGACTCCCAATTTATTACCTTGAATTTTTTGGGTGACGAGTAGAAATTTCATATACGTACAGTTAACTACAGATTATACAGTGTTAACGCCAGGGTAAATCCCGAACACTTGAACTGTCAAATACCGAAACACTAGGTCAATCAGGACTTGAATCTCGACCAACAATGTGGGAACATACCCATTTGGCAGTTGATACGAGCCTAGGGACAAATTTATTACCTTTGACGTGAATTTCATAAAAAAAAAAAATAAAAAAATTCTATAAGCAATCGCATGAAATTCAAATGGGCAGGCTTCAATTTTGTCAAAAACAATTAAGAAACAAAATTTTCACTGTATTTTCTTTACCTATAGTTTCTAGGTAAACAAACAAAGAATCATCAACCATCAAAAAATAAAAATAAAACCTTTTCAGAATTGTAAAATCAAATAAATACATGCATAAGAGCACCAACAATGAGAACAAAAAAAAGATCATCCACTCACCAAGGAAAGTTACCTCGCAGAGAAGGACGGTCTCAGGCCTCTGCCGCAGAGGGAGAGGGAGAGAGAGCGAGAGCGAGGGTTGAGCAAGTATTTGTACCTGTGTACGAGTGCACATAGAAGGAGGATTCTACGACAAACTACGTGTCACAGTAATAATTAAATATTTTTTAAATTTTTTAAAAAATGTTAAAAAAAGAAAAAAAGAAAAAAAAGAAAAGAAAAGAAAAGAAGAAGGTCGCCTACCAGTCCAGTTGAGCTTGGGGTGGCTCCAAGGGCCAAACCAAAATTTTACTTTTTTTTGGTTTGGGCCTTGGGGTTGGCTGGCCACCCCTTATGGCAAAAAAAAAAAGGGTGGTCGACTATCCCAATTTTTTTTTTGTTATTTTGTTTTACATTTTCTTTTTTAAATTTAAATAATATTTTATTATTTTATTATTAGTGAGACACTTGGCTTGTAGTAGACTGTTGGATGACATTGGACAACCAAGATCTTCCAATTTTAGAATATGGAATTCCTAAGGAATTCTAGGGGATCTAGATCAAAGGAGGATACTCTCAAATGTGACGTGCTTTTTAAAATGATTATTAAATTTAAAATGATTATTAAATTTAAAATGATCATTATTGAATTTTAATTTATTGGTGATTTTAAATATGATAAGACTTTAGCAGGTCTCTAGTCCTCCTTATATCATTACTCCACATTTATTGACACCAACAAGAGTATAGACTAGTGATTGGATTTGTTTGGATGATGTTATTGGGTCCAACTTCTCAAACCTATTCTCAATTTTTCTTTGGAGTTCCAAAACCCATCAAGCTTCCTTTTCTACAAAGGCCGTTATTTATAGAAATGCTATGAGTGATAAACAGGAAATTCTAAACTAAACCAAAACCCTAGACTAAACCCTAGAATATATAAGGAAACCTATTAGCCCTAGCATAATATTCTTAACATCTGTTGAAAGGATCAGTCTAACTTGCAAATTCTGACTAGTAATTGATCGACGACCTGGAAAGAGGCTACAATGACCGGTGATAGTGGCGGTTGGGAAGGTATAAGTGGGTCGGTTGAAAGGGGCTTGTTTGGCATGAGTCCGTGGACAAGATGAAAGATTGGTCTGACCTAAGAGTGCCTACCACAAGAAGAATTAACTGGGCTGGGCTGCTCTAAAAAAGGCTATGGAACCAAATTGAACAATGCATGAACCGACTTGAACCGCATAAAACAAACGCCTTAACTTGGTGAATAATCTCATTTTGTGCCATATAGAGATGCCAAAAGAAAAAATACATCACAAATATAAATCTAGGACGAAAAATTGAGTTGGAAACACCTAGTGAACTGAAAGCCAACGGTCAAGCCAATAATCAACCGAAAAAGTAAAACAAGCCAAAATGATGACGTGTCAGAGATGATGACATGGCAGAGGCGTTAACGTGGTAAATGTGCTGACGTGGCAGAAGGTCTGGCTGTGCACATGGCACTAGGGATGGCGTGGTGCGTTGAGATGCTTACACGTGGCATAAGGAATGATAGCAAAGATACTAGTGTGTGTGGTACACACGCTTCACCGTGGCGACATTGTGGTGCATGAGTCCCACGAGCAACAACTTTAAACGGCACATGGTGGCACGTCCACAGTCTGTTGGTGGTGTGCTTGATGGATTTGTGACGGCCGGCGGAGGATCTTGGGAATGGCGCCACAACCAAGCTAATCCACTGGATGTGGCGGTGCATGGTAGCGCATGGCAAAATGGATGCTCCTTCAGGTGGCACGTGCGCGCGCTTGGATGGTCCGATAAGGCTATTCTCGACGGCTCTAGACTCGTTTGGCCTTGATTTGTCGATTGGTGCTATTACCAAGGTGATTGGCGCGTGATAGAACATGCATATTCTTCTTAGGCATGTGGCGGCTTGTTTAGATACTATTGGCGGCGAATGGAATGTCTGACTCTTGGTATATATACTTGGAATGACTTTGGAGGCTATGGGCAGTACAAATTTTGGTGGCGCTTGATGTAGGGTGACGAGACTGAAATTTGACAATTTGTCAGAAGGAAAATGCCAAAAAAAGACGTTTATTGAAGGCTACATAAAAGTGGCTATGATACATGTTAAATATATTTGAGAGCGGAAGAAAGAGAAAGAAGAGAGAGAGCAAAAGCATGGAAGAACTACATTGTATTGAGTAGTATATTGAGAATAATATTGATGTGATTACAAAGTTCTCTACTTATAGGGAGGCTATGAGTGATAAACAAGAAACGTTAGACTAAACCGAAACCCCATACTAAACTCTAGAATATACAAGGAAACATAATAACTTTAGCACAATATTCTTAACACTTATTACATGAACACCAATCTCAAAACGCCCGACAAAAAAGCTACTAAAGCACATGATCATGTTATGAAAATAATTAAATTTTGTTGAGCATATATATATTCAAGGTGAGTTAGTGCTTATCTAATATTGTTACCAAATACAATTTGAATTCAAATGTTATGGATGAGCATTATTAGAACCGATAAAAATCTAAATAGAGAAAGAAAAGAGATGAAACATAGGTCAATCGGTTAGGATTACGCCTAATGAAGGTATGTCTCATTAGTTCAATTCCCTCTCCCCCTCTTGTGCAGACATGTCACAAAAAAAAAAAGAAAGAAAAAAAAAGAGAGATGAAACACAGAGATTTTAGGTTGTTCGACCTATGGTCTACGTTCACACGTTAAAACATTTTATTGGCTACATCTTTTATTTCACTTAATCATTTGACTATGTACAATACTATATTTATAGAGAAAAAATATAAATGTTACATGTCTCTTTTACTTTTACATTAACAACCATAAGTGTAACTCTAGTCACTTGAACTCTTGTAACTCTTGTCTCTTGAGTTATTGTAACTAGTCTCTTGAGCTCTCAGGAGACAATACAAGATGACTTGTAAAAATAATTGATGTGATATGAAAAGTAAGAATGTTGAGGGTTAGTTTTAAGTAGGCTCTTTTCCAAAAATTGGCATGATACTATTCTTTCAAAATTTAACATTTAATATTTTTATTTATATTATATTAGGTTTAGTTCAGTAGGGTTGGTAACGAGAGTAGCTAATTAGGCATTTTTACTGTTTTTTGTCTTTTAATTTTGCATTGAGTATGCCCAAAAAAGGAAAGCCCTAAACAATGGCGAACTGTGTTGTTTAGTGTGAGGAAGTTGGGATCTCTATTGGAATAGTGAAGTATGGCTAAATCTTTTTCAAGATTTCGTGGGCTCAAAGCAATCAAACACGAATAAACCTACATATATATATATATATATATTTTCAAATCACTCTTGCATTTTCATTCATTTAAGAGAAATCTTGAGCAGAGCACTTACCACATTGGTCCACATACAATAAATATTGTCAACAATACAACCAAGCCGGATCCAAGCGATAATGGGTGTAGCTAGCTTTGTGTCCTGTGACATGAGTCAAATAATTAAATTTCATTTATTTTGATGTAAAATGTTTTTATTTTGATTTTTGATTTTTGATTATTATTTTTTTTTTGTGTTTGATATGAGCAAAAATCATAGTTGAACTAAAAACATTTTTTGATTAACCATAAAAACATTCTTGTATAGTTAGCAAGATGGCTTGTAAAAATATGAATGGAGATGGCTTGTAAAAATTGAAAAATTTATACATGTCTCTAGAGTAGTTTAGTATAAACTGAAAAATGGAAAGAGAAGGAAATAAAAATAATGGGAGCATGAAATGAGTAATTATATGAGTTCTTCTTTGTGTTCCACAAAAAATGGAGTGACTTTTAAAATCATAATTTGATCAAAATCAAATAATGATGATTTTAAGAGCCACATCATCTTTAGAAAGACACAAGAGAAACTTGTAGCATTACTCTAATAATTATCTTTACTAAATACTTAATTTGTATGTGGTCAATACATTTATGAAATTACAATTTTTTGCCTTCCAAGATGCCTATATACATTATGATATAGGATATAAGATTGATATATACAATACAATACAAAAAATTGAAAATCAATCCAAGATATGAGATTCATGATTTAGTAACTTCAGAAGGAGTTTCATCAACCTTTGATAGTCAGATGAGGTCACAAAATTGCAAATTTAATCTGAATAACATAGTAGTAAAGAAAGAATGAAATAACATACAAGCGCAAATGAATGCCTACAAACTACTGAAAAGTGAAAAACATGGTTACAACTGGGGATGATCAGCAAAGCTCCAGCAGGCAAATGCACTCAATATGAGGAGTGTGTGGGAACATGTCTACTGGTTGTAGTCTCTTTAGCGTGTAACAGCCTTTTATATTTTTCTCTCTCTGCAAAACAATTTCAAAACATCATATGACAAGAGAGAGAGAGAGAGAGAGAGAGAGAGAGACGGGGGGTCAAAAACTGACACATACCACGCCATGACAGAGATAATCAAGGTCACGCGCACATGTGGCAGGATTACAGGATACATAAACTATGCACGGTGCCTTGAGCTTTAGGAGAAATTTAATCAACTTCATGTGCATGCCTGGACGGTTTGGATCTGCACAGTTTAATACATTAAAACAAAGTGAGACAATGCTGTGCATACTCATTCAAAACGAGGACCAGAAAATAGAGCTGAAGACATCAAAGGTGCACCAAGCAAGCAGACATGAAGCGTAGAGGACATAATGGAGCGATATGTTTCAGTTCAGACATGCAAGGCATGGTGTTTTGACTCTTAATGCAGCATGGAAACTGCTTCACATGTTAAATGAAAAGTAGGTCAAATATATGCCTTTTGATATCTCTACATTAAACAGAAAGAGAAAAGCATAACATGTTCACGTGGTAAGACGGTGAATAACCTTAGATAAATCTTTTAGATACAATAGATGGCAGGAAATCATTTCCTACGAGGAAATGGAAAAGCATCCTAATGGTTAACAACCTATCTCTAATGCTTTAAAAACAATTTTCAGAAATAGAACTTTATATGTAAGTCGGAACACGTTGCGTCTAAAGTTATGCAAAAGGAGGTGAAGCTACGTAAAAGAACACATCACTAACCTGTTATGACAATGTCAGGCTTAGGAAAATTGTTGCCAAAACTTTCATCAATTTTATTAAGATCCCCTTGGACAAATGTGGCATTATTGATACCATTCAGCTTGGCATTCAAGCAAGCATCTGCAATGGCTTGAGCAACAACTTCATATCCGTAAACATGTCTGACCCTGACAAATGCTCAACAAAGGCATATTGATTCAAATTCACAATACTTCAAGCGAAACGGAGAGTGAGAGAGAGAGAGAGAGAGAGAGAGAGAGAGAGAGTTACTTTCTGGCAAGAGTCAAACCGATAGTGCCAGTCCCACAAAACAGGTCCAGGACAATTTCTGATCCATCCCCTCTTAGACCAGCACAATCTTCTATGAGCCTATACAAAACCTCTGCCTAAACAGTGAAAATGATTTTAGTCATGGATTATCCACAAAGCAAACTGGGAAACTTAACCAAGAATTTGAAGTAAAATAGTATGAAAGCAAGCATGGGCTGGTAGTGAATCAAACTTCAGTTCAATAGCACACCTGCTTAGTGTTTGTCTGGAAGAAAGAGTTGGCTGATATTTGAAACGTAAGCCCCCTTAAGATTTCTGTGATGCTAGGTTTCCCATACAGAGTGTATTCCTCCTCCCCAACTGATGTGTTACCAATAGAGGTATTTACATTATTCATCACACTTACCTATTGGCATAAAGAAAATAAAAAAGAAGTTAAGTATGAATTCATAAGTCAAATGAATACAGTGACAATGTGGACTGAAAAATAAGAAAATGAAAATAAAACTAATCAAGGTTGCTAATCTGAGAAAAGAGATCACCAAAACCCCATGGCTCCCAGTGAAAAAGCGAAAAGCAATAAATCATGGCCAAGGAATCGCTGTGGGATGGATCATCTAACCAACCAGCTTGGATTTGATTTTACCAAGTCTTTTGGCATCAACTGCACTTAATTTGTTTGAATTGGGAGTAAATCATAGTGACCCCCCCCCCCCCAAAAAAAAAAAAAAGAAAAAAAAATCATTTAAGGAATTTGAGAAGACCAGAAGTTGGCTTGGTCTAAAGTAAAACACAAAAGTTATATTAGAGCATAAATAAAGTTAGAAATATTTCATACAAACCACTTCAGGAATGGATAAAATTTTCTCAACTAGGGGTTTCATCAGCCCTGGCTTGTAAGACGAGGTCACAAAATTAACCATAAGTTCAGGCAAACCAGTCTTCACATCCCTGGAACACATAATAAATATATAAGTATTGAGCTGAAAACGTTATATGATTGAATAATTACCATAATAGAAAGGGAAGACAGGGTTTGCAATGATAATATAGAGATCTATGGACATACAAAAAACAAGATATGTTGTGAACCATTTTATGATTGAAGAATTAACCAGAGGATAAAAACTTCAATCAACAAAATTTCTAATCCTGAAGATATATTGATCAAACATTAGACATTCTCATCATTTAACTAAATAAATATAAATAAATTGCACAATCCATAACTAGAACAAGTAAGTGATACTGAAATTTCAAGTTTCTTGTCTACCAATTGGTTAGGAAAACACTTCAAATTGATACTTGACCTATGATTCCTTTAAGCCAATTTATTATTTATATCTGCATAAGACTATCAATGGTTTGTATCTCTGTTCCGACAAATTTTTGCTTCAGTAAACAATTCTTTAGTCTTCATACCTCCCGTGACAACTAAGATTTTACTATTCCATTGTTAAAAACAGTCCATATGTTGCAAGTACATGAATCTTCAAATGCAAGCATGCAAATACAAAGATAAAAATTACATCAGGTTAATACTGGAAATAAAAAAGACCTGGTTATACAAGATATAACAGAAGTTACAGAAAACACAGTACCTTCCAGTTCTTAGTACTAGATGCTTAAGAAATCCAGCATGAGAATGAACATCATAAGCAGAAAGACCTAGTTGTGGATCTCTCCAACACTCTTGGATAGCTGCAAGAACCTATATATCAGAATGCAAGTCAAAAAGGCTTGAGAGAACAAATTTCCCTGACAGAATAATAAACTAATTAGTCAAATAATAAATAAAGGTGTAAATTTTTAGCTAAAAACAAGTAGATGAAGAAGACAAATCCTGAAAATCATAGCACGGGAAGTGATAGAATGGTTGCAAAAAAAAAATATTGTACAGAATGTAGAGAGCACTCAGAATTCATTAGAAATTGAGGAATACAACCCATATACTTGTGGAGGACAAACTCGGTACTATTGAACAATTGACTTGGGAAGTCATATTTTTAACAACCTAAGACAAAGATGCATAGGTTTGCATTGCATCATACACTAACTTACCATCTATTCTGCAGCAATATTGCAATCAACTTATATAAACCACAATAAATGACCAGTATTGGGAATAGGTCTTTAGCTGCTTCCATTCTTACTGTGAACATGAGCTGGATTGAGCTTAGTTGAATTCATTCACACTGTTAAGAGAAAGAAAAAACTCACAGCTCTTGCACTTCGACTTTGAAATCATTATTATCAACATATTTGTCACGTCTACTATGATCTTGCTTTCCTCTCTCACGGATGATGGAAAGGGCATCCCTCATGCCCTTTCCCAAGGACTCTTTAGCAAAGTGCAATGCCTCAATATGCTCTATTGCAGTGTTTGGTGTTAAAGTTGCCACCTCTTAGTAAGTAGATATCATGGAAAGTATATTTCTACAAACTTTCCTCAAAGTAGACAACTATGAACAGCCAACTTATATTCCCATATTGATTCTCACCTATGTATAATGGATTTTGGGTGCTTTGAAACATTGAAATGCCATGCATATCAATACAAAGAAAAGCTTAATACAGGGAATCCTCGATTTGAGTGGTGTATGCTGTCAAGACAATGGAAGATTTCATACCAATATATTTGAATTTAAGGTGTCATAAGCATACCCAAATAATAAATTGAAAAGCATTCACACGAGGCAAGATTTAATGTACTTTCTCTATGCCTATATCCATGGGCAGTTCCAACAAAAATCAACCATCAGTGATATTAGTTACAAAGACTAACTCTTGGAAACAACACCTATAACCCCTCAAAAATCTCATAAACACAAACACACTCATAGTGCCGCACAAACAGAAACCAACCAAAAGACTATATACCAACTCATTCTCTCTCTCTCTACTAAAAAACGTGACACATTCACAATCTCAAAACCACTATACACCTAATAGTGATCTCACACTCAAATAAATAAATAAACGCTTGACTCATGTGAGTTAAATAAACTCTCAACTCATATTCAACTCACAGACTTGATCATCTTTTAAACTTAAAAGCAACAAGGCATCTTTCAGCCTCTAAAGCCTACCACAGCATGTGAATGTTTCAATACAAGCATCTTTGAGTCTCAAAAGAATTATCTTAAGCCAACACCACCAAATCCTTAGAAGCAGGTTTATTTCTAAATCCTATTCATTGATGGACAAGGAATACCAAATTACTTCTTTGACAAAGAAAACGCTTTCCTTCCACACCAATAAAACTCAAATATGTGATGAAATCAAAACAGTATTAGAAATTAATCACACATCCAAGTTGAAGTGTCCACAGGAAGGACAAGCATCTAATTAATAACATAAAGAAAAGACAACACACCATATTCGCTGGCTCACTTTGCAGTAAGCACTTGTTGACATTCAGAACCTTATCAAAAAAGCCAGGAGCATGCAGTCCGAGTGCATAGCTCCCATTACTATCTTGTTTCTCTGATAATGATCCTCTAGGTAACCATTCTTGAGATCCAAACGAGAATTCCATCTGCAGAAGCAGGAAAGTAGCAGCTAAGTACTTTTATAATCTTCGGCCAACCTATTCCTAGACTTTTTCATAATAGCAAAGTACATGCCAGTTGGAAAGAGCATTTTGGTAGAAAGAGCAATTTGGAGTGAGATATATAGTCATAAAAGAAGATTATAAGACAATTATGCATTACATGTTAAAAAATTATGTCATTGAAATAGGAAAAACTGACATAACATGGTTGGGAGTTAGTGTGCTTAAGACATTGGCTGTTAATAGATGAATAGCTCTCATTATAGCAAAGCAATTGTTTAATATGGTTTTTACTTATAAAACCATGTCAGTGTCTAGCTTAGGAATCTTCACATTTCATCCTTAAACACCGACTGTTTTTATGTTCAATTAGCGAGCCAACACACAATTTAACAATTTAAGACATTCTATTTGAAGTTTGAGGCAAACAACACTATTAATTAGAGTATGGTTGTGGCAAAACAATTTTTCCAGTACAATCCTAATTGCAATCTGGCGAGAATCAAGGGCCAACTGCTGGTCTCGCTATCAAATATGAGTTATTTTTAATCTGCTAAAAAGAGAAGAGAACTACAAGAGTTATTGCATGGGACCAAATTTGAAACAACCAAATTGACAAGTTGTACATTTTGTGCTAACCTTATTCCTATAATGGAACTGGATATCACACGGAACAATTGGCTTCATGACGTTAAGGGATTCCAATTCCTCAGTTGAAAACTTGCCAACATGTATCACCAAGTCACAGACTTGTTGTTCCTTGGCTCTAAGCTGAGCCTCATAAGAGAGGTTTTGTGTTTTACATCCTCCACAATAAGAAGCATACTCGCAAGGGGCATCCACAAAGTCCCAGTGAGGAGATATTGTCTTTACCTTACTCACCTGCACTTTCACAAAAAATGATAAGAAAAAAATGAGAAGTCACTGTAAGTTTTCAAAAGAAAAAGAACAACAAGGAGAGAACGAAGAAAGGATACAGAAATCCCTAGCCTGTGAATTATAAGCGCAATCATATAAAAAATCAGAACTGATACAAGTGGAATCGCTATTAAAAGTTGTATATTTCGATCACCAGCAGCTTCCACGTGTAGAATGAAAACATGACATTGTTACTGGTACTCAGCTTTTAAGACCTAAGGAAGCCAAAGAGTTCACGCAACAGAACCTTATAGAAATACTTGTTTTTGTTGAGCAAAGGTGTTCATCTTTTGAAACGAATTCATTATAAAGTACTGAAATCCATGAACAATAATCAATTTAACTACCTAGCGTAGCCTTCCCAGTTTTGAAACCAAAAACAGCAAAAAAGTGAGATTAAAATAATAATAATAATAAAAAAATATCATTTTAATTTCCTTTTGATTTAACCCAATTTTGCATTATCAGTACATGTCATTTCCACCCCTCCATCTCGTCCGCACGCATACATTATACAACCCCCAGAAACCGGTACTAAGCTACTTAATCTAAATTTAACCGTTTCACCCACCTGCGCTTAGACTCCGATTCAACCAAACGTGTTCTTCGTGTGGTCAGTCGCTTCAAAACACACGCACCCCCTTAGACCTCCAAATTAGAAACTAAAACAGCCAATAGAATAAGACCAAGGCGCGAATTCATTTTCTTTTTCTTTCCCCTAACATTTTCTCAGTAACCAAACAGAGCTCAAAATATACCTCAGCATAGTTCCCCTTCTTGCGAGTGACGCGCCCAATGAATCGCTCACCGGGGAGTGCACGGTCGCACATGACAACGAACCCGGTGTCCGCCACTTTGCACAGACCCTTCCCCTTGAAAGCCAGGGACTCGCACACCAGCTCCAAGCTCTGCCCTCGCTTCGGGAAGTATGACTTGCTGGGCTCACTGTGCTCTGTGGCGCTGGGCTGTTGGGCACGGGCCGAGTCATCAGCGAGAGACGAACAGGATAACGAGGCCATGGTTGATGAGGTGCGAAGAGCTCGGAGCCATGGGCGCGTGGTGGTCAGGTGCCTGAGGCTATGGCTCGGCATAGTCGCCATTTTGGGCTTGGTAATCCTCTGGCCTCCCCGAGTCGGCGGGAAAGGAAGAAGACGGTGCTTTTGGTTCGTGGTTTGGGATAGAGGGTTATTTGGTCATTAACCCTAAGTGTATTTTTTTTTTTTTCCTCATTAAAATGCAAACGACAGCGTATGAGGTCGGCCATCTCATTTCGTTACGAATAAACCATCCTCAACCGTTTGATCTTCACAGACACCCACTTTATATGCTCGCAGCCTCACACAAAGCCCTAACCCTAAAAGAACAACGAAGGAAGAAAGAACGAACACACTGTTGCTTTTTCTGTGTTTGCCGGCGCGTCCATCAGAGAAAGAAGTAGCAAGACTAAATCATGGGTAAGCAGAGCCTCTCTTCCCCGAATTTTTTATTGATATTAGCATACATTGAAATCATGGTTATGATTATAAATTGAAAAGATTTCTATGGAGGATTTTGATTCCGTGTGTGACCTGTGAGCAGGTAAGGTTCATGGATCGTTGGCACGTGCCGGGAAGGTGAGGGGTCAGACCCCGAAGGTGGCCAAGCAGGACAAGAAGAAGAAGCCGCGAGGCCGCGCCCACAAGCGCATGCAGTACAATCGCCGCTTCGTCACCGCCGGTCAGTTTATCACTCTATCCCTCTCTCCCCTCTCTCTCATTTTTATATGCCTAAAAATTTCCATTGATTTTTGAAGTTTGAAAAGAAAAAAAAAAAAAAAAAGGGAAAACTTTTATGTGATTGTTTGTAAGGAAAAGAAAAAAGGCAATAAACGAAACCTTTTCTGGAAAGATTTAAGTGTCGTTATTACTGTATTGGGTGTCCTGTGAATGTCAGATGCGGTGATTATGTTTTAGAAAATGTTAGTTTAGTTAATGATTATGAATTTATGATGATGGTTGTGTTGTATGGATTAGAAAATGATGTTGTGCTGTAAATAATATTGTTCAATGGCCTATTGATGTTTGGCCTGAATTGCAAGCATTGCGGAATGTTGGCATCATTATAGCTGCTCATGTGGCCTGTATGAGATCTCCAAATGTGATTTGAGCTACAGTATCTCTAGCAATGATCCAGTTCCTCTGGATGTAAGGGCCGAAAACTATTACGTTTTCGATGTTGATCGATCTATGCTTGAAACCCGAAATATATTTTAAATACGCAGATCTTGGTAAACTCTGAAGTTCAATATTTTACACTAGAAAAAACAGAAACATAACAAAAAAAGAAAAAGAAAAGGAAGAATATCAGCCTGACCATTTGTGTATTTACATCTATTTTGACATAAATTGTAGTTCTATCTTTAATCTTATTGAATTACTGAACAGTATCAAGGCCTGCTAATTGTTGAGTAATGCTATACGGTAGACTACCATATTACTGCCTTCTGATTGGTATGATGTGGTAGAGAAAATCAGTCCTTAGTTTTTTTTTTAATCTTTAACAGTCCAATGAATGATTTTTATTGTCACACTATCAAGTTGTATAACAGTCTACTAAATAACATTACTTTTGTTGAAATTTCTTTACCTAATAATTCTGTTACTGACTTTGCTTGGTTTAGAATTATAGGCTGCCTGTGATAACATGTAGGTTGTAGGTTTGCTTTAATGTTATTGAATTACTTAACAGTCTCACGGCCTGCTCATTGTTGAGATTTCTTTACCTAACAAGTCTGTTACTGATTTTCTGGGTTTAGAATTCTAGGCTGCCAGTAATGGCATAGAGGTTGTGGGGTCAATGTACGTGAACTATGGATAGTTAAGGCTGGTTTGCTATACATATCAACTTAAGAGTTTTTCTAGTCATGGGAAATGTCCCAGTGGCCGTTGGATCAAATGGGGCATCACTTTCCTCATATAAAAGGGGCCGAGGGTTCAATCTCTCTTTTTATAAGTAATAGTGATATCATTGAATGCATAACGCACTAAGTACACAAGAAATTTACATGAGAAAACGCTTTCATATGTTAGTTGTATATATCCATTAACCAAATTAAATAGCCCTAAATCTATGACCATTAATTGACTATTTTAAGCAACTGACTAATGAGTTTTTGTTGGTTTCTCTTACAGTCGTTGGATTCGGGAAAAAGCGGGGACCCAATTCTTCAGAGAAGTAAGCAAGCGGCTTCATGTGCAAGGAGTTTTGTTAGCGGAGGCAGTGGTTAATTATGAAACCCTATCCAAGTTCAGTACTGCATATTTTCCGGAATTTGTTTTGTTGAGACTTTTGTTAGGTGTATGGATTTGGAAGTTATATACCATGCGTTGATTTCGAACTTATTATAAGCGTTGTTGTTTATTTATCTGTCTTTTTCCTTGGTGATTCTTGCTGATGCGTATCTGTAGGAGGAAAATATAATGGCTGGGATCCTGTTTTCTTTAGTCATGAAAGTTAACCCTGACAAAACATAGGAAAGAGTAGGTAGGAAAATTCAAATTTAATCCTTAGAATTTTGCGCAATTTTAATCTTAAGAGGAAAGGAAAAGGCTTAAGTGACCTTTAAGATTTCACTTTTTAAGTTTTAAAGAAAAATGCAACTCTTTCACAAGTAGCATTCTCCTAGCATTTTTGTATATGTCGCATATACAAAAACAAAAATTAGAAAGATAAAGAGTCATAGAGAATGTTAATTTTGAAGGCTGAGTAGCATTTCTCATTATTAAATGTCCCATTTTGTACCCCTTAACTTTTTAAGGCCATCAGGCTATAGCATATCCAATAAAAAAGAAACATGATGTATTTAGATGATCCAATTAGTTGGCGTAATTTGACAATTTTTTTTTTAATTATTTTTTTACATGTCCAAACAAGGAAAGAGAATGAGGGATTCGAACTAATAACTTTTGTTTTATAAGGCATGATAAACGGTCGATTGAACTACTCTTTAGGGACAATTTGACAAACCATGTTAGATGTGCTTTGTCAGACATAACTTGACATAATAATAATAATAATAATAAAAAGAAACCATCTATTGTGAGAAGGAGGCAAAAAAAAAAAGAAACCATCTATTGTGAGAAGGAGGGCCGCCGCCCAACCCTTCCATCTATTATGGGAGGAATGACTGTGTGGCCATTTGTTGTAGGAGAGAATGGTTTCATCTATATATCGGAAGAGAGATGGTTGTGCGACCACCTCCTCCAACAATTGAGGTGTTGTCACGTGACTACCCATCTCATAATAAGTAGAGTGATTGTCTAACCAAGAGATAGTCACATAGCTGACACCTTTTACGATGGATGGGGCTTGTCATGCAGCCACTCACTTCCACAACAAAGTGGTGGGTGTAACTACCCTCCCACAATTTTTTGGAATTTTTTGGAATTTTTTTTTATTTTCAGTTTTGGCTTACGCGTTAATGTTGGGGCGTGTCCAATGGTGTTTGTATGAAGTAAAAGCTAGCTTATTGGATCATCTAGATACGTGTTTACTTTTTCTATTGGACATGATAATCTGATGGCTATATGTTAGTCATCATTGTTAAAATGTTAAGAAAACAGGCATCAAAAGTTATTTGATAATAGTGCAAATTTTAGGTAGTAATTTGATAAGTTTTGAATTGAAAGAGTGATTTGATAAAATAAAACACCTAAAGGAATACTAGAGCATTTTTCTCTTAATTTAATGTATGAGTTTTGAATTTGGACAATTAGAATTTAAGGTTATTCTCATGTGCTCAATCAATCTAGTTGAGGTTAAATTTGTGAAGAAAAAAATAATTTCTATAAAATGAAAACACACACACAACAACAAAAGGTGATTGGACAATACTTAGTTGTGTTTCGAAGGTGATTGTACACCTTTTAATAGGATTTTAGTGGGTAGTTTGTCTGGGTTTCAAGTTGGTTGCACCACCACCACCACCACCTTGGATAGTGGTAGGCCACTTTCAATTTTCTTTTGTTTTTCATTTTATTAAAAAATATAATAATAAAAATAAAAATTTAAACGTATATCATTCATATATATCACTAAAAGAAGGAGACATACTGAATATTATGTATTAATACTGTGTTCTTTTGGATGAAATGATGATAAAATGAGTACTTTGAAAATCTGTATCTTAAATTTAAATGGCTTGAAAACTTAGAAATTAGGTATCGATTTCCCTGGGGTTCTTATACTCCTTAATTCCACAAATTTCATCATTTTGGTGTAGAAACTTGTTGGATTTTGCAACAAACATACAGACCACACTTGAACACTTAATCATTAACAACCGTTAATTGATTAAGACGGTGCAACCAGCAGTGGTAGGGTAGGCAAAGGTGGTTAATAAGCATTAACTACATACCCTTTTATGTATATAGCAAAACGACATCATTATAAGGTTTCATATAAAAACACCAAAATAGGTCCAAAACATATCAAAATCGTATAAAATAAGCCTTAAAAAAAATGCACAAAATGTCTATACGGAGTAACCGTCTCTTAGGCCTAAGAGACGGTTACTCAAAACTGCTAACTGCCTAAAGTGGTGCGGTTAGCCTATAAACCCCTTATTGGACCATTTTGACTTCATGAATTGAACATTCCTAATGCAGAAGATACTAGAACTGGTTAATTGGAATATATATGGAGCATTGAAATTTTGATCTGACCCCACTTGGCACAAGAAAATAACAAGAAGAACAAAGGATACAGATCATTAAGACAAAAGCTTTCTATCGGCATACAACAATTGGATTTTCTTGTTTGTCCTTCCTCGGTAGCATAATAAACCTAACCATTAACCTAATAGAGAGAAAAAAACAAACAAGAGTTTTTCTTCTATAAATTAAGAAAGGCTTCTTGATTGAGATTTTTGAATTTGTCGACAAGCAAATATTGTTTGAGAGAAATACTTGGTTTTCTTTTCTAACACCATTTTTTTTATTTTCAAAAATTGATATTTTACTTTCCCAAATGGGCTATTTTTAGACTATTATTTTTCGTCGCATCAAATATCAAAAAATACGAAAAATATTTTTTAAAAATCATTTTACATTGAAACAAATGAAGCCTTAAATATTAGTTAATTTACCCATCTTGTAGTCTATATTTTTGGACCACCAACTTATTTTCTTCTCTCTTTTTTTTTTTTTTTTTTTTTTTTTTATTCTTATTTTTATNTTTTTTTTTCATATTCTTATTTTTATATTTTTTTGACATGGTATTAAAAATTATTATTAATTTTTGAATATTGTAATTTTCAGTGTCATGTTATAAAATATACAAGAATGTGTATTATAGAATGCACCCGCCATTGTCACTATCTTGCTATTATAGATTGCTTTCATTAATTTTATAATTTACTTTTATTATTACCTTTACTATTTAGTAAAAAAAGAAAACTAGTACCATTGTCATTATCATGATTTTTAATTATCAAACATAAAAACGATAGCATGCTCCTCTCTTGTGATTGAAAAACAAGTAAAGTTGGCAATACAACTAATCATAACCTAGCTAAAATGTTAACATTGTGAGAAAATCATGATGAATTTAAAACAAATAAAAAAAAAAAGAATAATAGGATGTAGGATTGAAGTTGGAAACTCTACCAACTTCTCAATTTTTTTTTGTCTCTCTCTCTTTCAAAAATATGGTTCTCAAATGACGTGTGATAATCTTATGTATTCTATTATTTTGAAAAATATGTTACAATCTCGTGAGACTATGACACATTATTTAAAAACTATATTTTGGAGAAAAAATTTAGGAAATATAATATCTCTCCTACCTGAGATAGGCTGCAATATTAGACCTAAATTGCCGTCGGCTAAAGCCTAAAATTCTCAATTAGCATACACCCAGGAATAGATCCGAATTTTCAGTAATTTGTTACAATCAGTATAGCAAAAGTGAGAGTATATTCTAAGCAATTCAACTGTCAAAACAAATGCATAGAACTGTCCCTAAGAGATAGCTCAATCAGCTGTAGACCTCATGAAACGGAGGTCACTAATTTGAATATTCATTTTCCTTATGTGGACATGTAAAAAAAGAAAAAAAAAAAAAANTGTGAGACTATGACACATTATTTAAAAACTATATTTTGGAGAAAAAATTTAGGAAATTATAATATCTCTCCTACCTGAGATAGGCTGCAATATTAGACCTAAATTGCCGTCGGCTAAAGCCTAAAATTCTCAATTAGCGTACACCCAGGAATAGATCCGAATTTTCAGTAATTTGTTACAATCAGTATAGCAAAAGTGAGAGTATATTCTAAGCAATTCAACTGTCAAAACAAATGCATAGAACTGTCCCTAAGAGATAGCTCAATCAGCTGTAGACCTCATGAAACGGAGGTCACTAATTTGAATATTCATTTTCCTTATGTGGACATGTAAAAAAAGAAAAAAAAAAAAAAGAAAGACAAACCCAAAATTTATTTGGATTGGTACTGTATATTAACTCTCTTATATTTAATGCCTAAATTACTAATTATTTGGGGCCGAATTTTCTATCCCACAAGAACTCACAAAATACACACATGAATGTACAAAATCAAAGTAATCAAACGACCTTGTAGAGCTCCCCAAGGAACGGACAAAATCCATAAACCAGAGTTCTAGGTTTTTCCATCTCCAACCCTGCTTATTGTCTCTCTCTTTCTCTTTCTCTCTCTGTGCTTGATGCTTCAGTTTCAGCAAACACCCCAACGTAGATATCGAAGTCCCTTAAAACCTCTCCAATCACCCCCACATTAATTCCACATTCATTGAGAGCTGGCGCAAGGAGAGAGTGTGAACTGATCCCCACATTGTTTCTCAAATGTCTTTGGTATTAACTCAAATCTTATATGTAGTCCATACCGTTTAAGTGCCCACATGGTAAAATCACTGCCACCCTTTTCTCTTTTTCCTCTTTTATCACCGTCTTTCATGTTGTTTCCATATTTGCCAAGAAATTGGAACATCAAGTTTTGATTTTGTTCAAGGGTTTCCTTTTCTTGAGAGGAACCCCTTTTTGGGGAATGACCCATTTGGCGAGGGGTTGAGTTTGGAATCTGGCCACTATATACATGTGTGTTGTGATTCTTGATGAAAATCAACTACCCAGATGGCAAAACTAAACTTCCTTCGCGTTATCATTGCCGTTATGAGATGAAATTTCAGTGTTACGGTTTTGGCACTGGGAGAAGTATTGATATGAGGTGAAGTTGTGAAAACATAATGCCCAGAAGCCGAATTTGATTGAAAGTGTAGGCAAAGATGCAATCAAGATTGATGGCATTGGAGGAAGGCAAGAACCCTACCACTACACTGAGAACAAATCAATCCAGGACTTTACCTTTGAGACTCCTCCAATGGTTCTCGTTATTTTTGGTTCTGGGTTTCGGAGTTTCAATTGTTAGCATGTATATGATTCGATATTTTAAGGTTGCGAATGTTGCTTGGATAGGACAGTCCCCTCTTAGGCCATGCTTTGAAGAGCTAAGAACAATAGAGAATTGGATTAGGCCTCCATCAAATCTGTTGCATATCATGAATGACACTGAATTGTTGTGGCGGGCTTCCTTTGTTCCTCGAATAAAATCCTATCCGTACGAGAGAGTTCCCAAGATTGCCTTCATGTTCTTGACAAAGGGGCCATTGCCAATGGCACCTCTCTGGGAACGGTTCTTTAAGGGGCATGAGGGGCTTTATTCAATCTATGTTCATACACTGCCATCTTACAATGATAGCTTTTCACCTGCATCAGTTTTTTACAAGAGACAAATCCCAAGCCAGGTATCAGCAACCTTTAATTTTTTTGATATATTCGGTGGCATGAGTTGCTATACTCTTTTATCAAAAAGCAATTTATTTTTTCTCTCTCAATATTATTGTTGTCTCGTGATATTCGTTAAAAATTTTTCTATAGAGTTCTTAAATATAATTTCGGAATACTGAAAAATTGCCCTTTTGAGGTGCATAGGGAGCCATCAGGTATAGAATTTTGGAAGGAAGCAATGCTTGTAATGGCCCTTTTCTACATGAATGCTAATGGGATTTCCAGCTTGATAAAATTCATAATTATGTTCTTAATGTTCTACTCAAATGCCTAGATGGTGGTCCCTCTAATTTGGTCAACAGTAAAATAATTTTGATATTGGTCATTTCAGAGGTGACTTTGATACTTGATAAAGACCATATAGAGTTATTTTGAGATGTTTAAGCATTTATGTTGGAAACTATAGAAATTGATAATCAAAAGTGTTTTTAAATGTACTGCCTTACCTTTACATTGGTATAGGCTTTGTATTTATAACTGAAGTTGTTACAATGGATAACAATATTTGAATTCAAAAAAGATATCAAATTACATTTGAATTTAAACTTTAACTACTTTGATGCTTATCAGTTGTAACTGTATAATCTTTATCTTGAGAAGCTTTATCTTGGAGACTCTTTTGAATTTGAACTTGAATATTATCTTGAGATTTATCCTTATCCTTAACACGCCCCCTCAAGGTCAACGGTAAAGGAACGACGTTGAGCTTGAAACGAAGAGATGCAAACCGAGTAGATGAAAGAGGTTTTGTAAATATATCCGCAAGCTGATCTTCTGTAGATAGAAATCGAATATCAAGTGTCTTCTTGTTGACCATATCACGAACAAAATGAAAATCTATCTCGATGTGTTTCATGCGTGCGTGATAGACTGGATTTGAGGAGAGATAAGTGGCACCAATATTGTCACACCACAAAATTGGAGCTCGAACTGAAATTACACCAAGTTCATGCAATAATGATCTTAACCATTGGATGTCAGCAGCAGCGTTTGCAAGAGCTTTATACTCGGCTTCGGTGCTAGACCTAGCAACCGTTTTTTGCTTACGACAACTCCATGATATTAGATTTGGACCAAGAAAAATAGAGAAACCTCCTGTAGAACGGCGATCATCACGTGAGCCTGCCCAATCCGCATCAGAAAATGCTTGAATTAAATTTGAAGAGGAACGTCGAAATTGAAGACCAAATGTCATTGTCTGTTTGAGATAGCGCAGGAGACGCTTAGCAGCCTGCCAATGAGGCTCAAGTGGCTTGTGCATGAATTGTGACAGCTTGTTGACAGTGAAAGCAATGTCCGGTCTCGTAATGCATAAATATTGGAGAGCTCCTATTGTACTGCGATAGAGAGTGGGGTCATCAAAAATAGTCCCTTCAAAGGCTGAGAGGCTGGTTGAAGTAGCCATTGGTGAAGCAATCGGCTTGGCATCACCCATTTTTGTACGAATTAGAAGGTCTAGGATATACCGCTGCTGAGATAGGTATGTAATTCCCGACTGATGTAGAACCTCAATTCCTAGGAACAAATTTAGATTCCCAAGATCTTTGATAGCAAACTCAGAGTGTATTTGTGAGATCAAATCAGTTATGGCAGTAGCTATAGAGCACGTAATAATTATGTCATCCACATAAATAAGAACATACATGGTCATGGCAGGAGATTTATATATGAACAATGATGTATCAGATTTTGAGCCATGAAAACCAAGAGCAATTAAACGAGTGCTTAACCTTGAGAACCAAGCTCGGGGGGCTTGTTTAAGCCCATAGAGAGCTTTTTGCAGCTTGCATAGGTGTAGGGGAAATTGAGGATGCGTAAATCCGGGGGGTTGAGTCATATAGACTTCTTCAGATAAAACCCCATGTAGGAATGCATTGTTTACGTCAATCTGACGAATAGCCCAACCATTTGAAATTGCAATAGAAAGGACTGTACGTACCGTAGTGGGTTTAATTACAGGGCTGAATGTTTCACCAAAATCCACACCAGGTTGTTGATGAAAACCCTTAGCAACAAGACGTGCTTTGTATCTTTCAACCGACCCATCAGCTCGTCGTTTGATACGAAATACCCATTTACATCCTACAATATTTTGAGCCTCTGAAGGGGAAACTAATTTCCATGTTTGATTCTGTAACAATGCATCAAATTCACAGTTCATTGCTTTTCTCCATTGTGGATGCTTGATGGCAGAAGAGTAGCATGTTGGTTCCACCAAATCCAGGTTCGCTTCGGTTAGTAGAGCATGAGGGAGAGGATATTTTGTGGTACCATCGATGGGTATTTTTGGTTTGACAATACCATGTTTTGCTCTTGTAGTCATGGAATGTGTGTTGTTAGAAATATTTTGGCTTGTAGTGTGGGGAGCTACGGATGTGGAAGTGTTTGTGTTGAGAGTGGCTAAGGGATCCACGGGTTGGGTGACTATTGGGTGAGCCAAGGGTGGGGTAGGTGCTGTATTTGCAGCAGGTATGGCAGGGACTTGTTTCATGGCTTGGGTGACTATTGGGTGAGTTATTGGTGGGGTAGTAGCTGGCATTTCAGCAGGTATGGCAGGGAGTTGGTCCACGGCTTGGGTGATTATTGGGTGAGCTATGGGTGAGGTAGGTGCTGGAATTGCAGCAGGTATGGTAGTGACCGTAGGGGAGGTGTTTTGCCTATGAGGAGTGACGTTGGGTGAGGGAGAGTGACGTGAAGGTGCAGTTGGGTGCACACTTGCTGCTGCTGGAGATATCACGGGCTGGATGAGAGAGAGGTGAAAAGGAGCTGGACCCAAAATTGATGTAGACACAGACGACGATTGTTCAACTCGGGAACAAGGAAAAATTTCTTCTTGGAAAATCACATCTCGTGAGAAGTAAACTCTACCGGTTTGAATATGAAAACATTTGTAACCTTTGTGTAGAAGACTATATCCAAGGAATAGACACTGAACAGACCGAGGTTGCAACTTATTAGCATTGTATGGTCGTAAGTTTGGCCAACAAGCTGAACCAAAAACCTTTAAAAACTTATAGTCAGGCTGGATTTTGAAAAGAATTTCGAATGGAGATTTGTTTTGTAGAATATTTGTGGGCATTCGATTTATAAGATAACATGCAGTGACAAAAGCATCTTCCCAAAAACGAAGAGGAACAGATGCATGAGAGAGAAGAGCTAATCCAGTTTCGACAATATGTCGATGTTTTCTT
Source organism: Carpinus fangiana (assembly GCA_006937295.1). Taxonomy (NCBI): domain Eukaryota; kingdom Viridiplantae; phylum Streptophyta; class Magnoliopsida; order Fagales; family Betulaceae; genus Carpinus; species Carpinus fangiana. The sequence goes on from CM017321.1 coordinate 52,501,161, forward strand.
TCAATAGCCCCATTTTGTTGATGGGTATGAGGACAAGATAGTCTGTGAGTAATGCCATTTTGTTGAAAATATTTATGGAGTGAGCGATATTCGCCTCCCCAGTCAGATTGAACACACTTGATTTTTGTGTTAAAGAAGCGTTCAACATAAGATTGAAATTTGACAAAAATAGCATAAACATCACTCTTACGCATAATTGGAAAAAGCCAGGAGTAACGACTAAAATCATCCATAAATGAGACATAATATCTGAAACCAGATTTGGAACAAATGGGGGAAGGACCCCAAACATCTGTGTACATTAATTCTAAAGGAAATTTACTGCGATGTAGAGACTTGGAGAAGGGTAGTTGATGACTCTTGGAACCAAGGCAAGCAGCGCAAGAGGTGGGTTCCTTTTTATTTTGCACAAATGGAAGCTTGAATGAAGATAAGACACGACGAACAACACTTAGAGCCGGATGACCCAACCGGGAATGCCAGCTAGACAAAGACGCACGTTCACCTACCAAGGCAGTTGGATCACGCGATTTATTGATGTTTGAAAAAGAAGGAATGAGGTAGAGCCCGTGATTACTCCGGCCTTGCAGAAGAGTGTTCCCCGTAACCTGGTCCTTCACAAAAAATTTATATGGATGAAACTCAAAGTAAGTATTGGTAGCTTTGGTAAATTGATGCACAGACAATAAATTTTTTCTAATTTGAGGGACATGAAGAACATTATTTAATTTAAATTTAAAGGAAGGGGTAGAAATTTGGGCAGTCCCAATATGCTTGATAGAAAGGCCAGTACCATTACCAACACGGATTTGGTCAGAACCACCATACTCTTCAGCCTTCAAGTTGAGATTGGCAAGATCTGAAGTGATGTGATGTGAGGCCCCAGAGTCGGGGTACCAATTTTGATCCACAGAGGAGAGAGGTGCAGCAACATAGGCTTGAGCATTTGATGTATGTTCTTGTTGAAAGGACTCATCAAAACGGTGGTTACACGTGAGAGCTCCATGACCAGGTTTTTGACACACCTGACAAAAAAGTTTAGACTGAAAATGAGAGGGTCGTCCACCATGCCCCCTGCCTCTCTGATTTCCAAATTGGTAAGGTGGACGATTTTGCTGATAATATCTCTCACCACGACCAGCAGTAAAATTGGAGGAGGAATTTCGTCCTCCACGTCCACGATGAGGCCTATTTTTAGCCACAAAGTTTGCATCTGCAGGGGCAACATCCAAGGTGGCAGTAGTGCGAAAAAGGCGGTGCTCATGAGCAAGGAGATGCCCATATAGATCATCAAGTGTCATAGGAGTCACACGGGTGGTAACAGATGTGACAAAAGAGTCATAGTCTGACCCAAGACCGGCAAGGAGAAATGCAGTGAGCTCAGGAAATGCCATGTTTTAAGTTGAAAGGTGGGAAATGCGAGAGAGTTGACTTAGTGGAAATTCCTTGATGGCATGTGGTTTAAAAAAACTCTGCTCCAGTTGAACATTGAACGGTGATTCATTTGACTGGTTCAAATGAAAAAGGACTCTTTTAGTTGACGTGCCCAAATATTTGGGACAAGGCTTTTTTGGGTCTTGGCTCAATTTACTAAGGAGGTATCATAGAAGCATATTTGGTTTTATATCAACGCTTCTTGGCTCCTTCTCATGGCAAGACAATGTGGAGAAAGCAAAACAAGGCCTTATTATTGAGAAAAAGATATATTAGTATATTCTATACAATGCCTATGTTGTGCCAGTTATTGGTATGAAACTTCCTCATTGGCAAGTGTGCTTCGTCATTACCTTTTGAGCAAAAACAATGGAAAGGGTGTAAAACCTAGTTACTAATGCTACTTACCATTTGCTACATAGACTTCACACCATGAAAAAGTAGAATACTCGTTTTCATTTGGGTGTTTTACTTCACAAGTATGTGCTCTGAACTTTTGACAACTTAATGACGCATGGTGCAAGCCAACCTGTGACCAGGAAATGCTTGTGGCTGGTTTTTTAAGTAAATATTTTATAGGTTTTTTGGGACCATTTCATGCTTCCTGTCATCACTCATTTTGAGCATAAGGCAGGGACTCCACCCTTTTGGTTAACTGCCTTTCAACTATGGTTTTGTGCCTAGATGGAGTAAAATGTCAGAGCACGTTTTGCCAATCCAACCTTGAATTGAGCGTGGACATTTTTTGAGTTGTTTTGAGTTGCATCTAGGCACCTCGATAGAAGTTGTGGACCATGCAACCATGCGACACACTTGTAGGATTTTGCCATTCATCCCCAACCCACTGCTTTTCTTAATTTTCACTATAGTAGTCTTCAGTGATGCATTATCATAGAGCTACTTATGCTTTACATGCTCCTACTATTATTGTTAAGCATTTTGTTATAGGTTGTTGCTTCTCCTTTTATGTATGCTGCTTTTTTTTGGGATCATTTACTGAATTTGGATTGACTATTGATTTTCATTTTCTATTTAAAGAGTCTCTTTTAAGTTCAAAAGGGGCAGCGTTTTGAAATTTCAATGAGAAATATAGATGCATTTTTTGTTGCCCTCGAATATGTGTTTAGTGTTTACTGCATTGAACTTATAGCGTGAGCAAGAATCTTTTGTTCAGCAGGGTATATTTTGTTGTTTTAACTTGCCTCTCCTCTTGATGAAAATAGCCTACTATCAGAGATTGTATACAATCATCTATTTGCCTTGAAATTCCTGTTCTGCAATGTATAGCACTTTCCTCTCGTCAAGCACTTTTATGCTGACATTATTAGGGCATTTACTTTTGAAATCCAGTTTGGTTGTCAAAATTATGCTAGCAAGCCAGTTTCTTGAGAAGCTTCTGGACCCTGTATGCTTTTTCTAGCTGGATTTTACTGTTTCTAAACTGCTACTCGAGCACATTTTTGTTTCAGCATTTTTTCTTTCATGAAAATATATTAAAATGAATGAATAAAGAAAGAAATCATCATTTTTTTCGCTTGTTGGAAATTAGAACCGCTCATATTCCTGTGGCGGCAGGTGGCAGAGTGGGGAAGAATGAGTATGTGTGATGCTGAAAGGAGACTCCTAGCTAATGCATTGCTTGATATCTCAAATGAATGGTTTGTCCTCCTGTCTGAGGCATGCATTCCTCTCCACAACTTCAGCATTGTTTATCGCTACATATCAAGATCCAGGTACAGCTTTATGGGTTCATTTGATGAAATTGGACCCTATGGGAGAGGGCGCTATAATCAAAACATGGCACCCACGGTCAACCTCAGCGACTGGCGTAAAGGGTCTCAGTGGTTTGAAATTAATCGGGAACTTGCAGTTAAGATAGTTGAAGACACCACTTACCATCCCTTGTTCAAGGAGTTCTGCCAACCAGCATGTTATGTGGATGAGCACTACTTCCAGACAATGCTGAGCATCCAAACTCCACATCTTTTGGCAAACAGGAGCCTTACTTATGTGGACTGGTCAAGAGGTGGTGCGCACCCAGCTACATTTGGCAAGGCTGATATTAAAGAGGAATTTTTCCAGAAAATATTTGAAGGTAAGACCTGCCTATACAATAATCAGCCATCTTCACTTTGTTTCCTTTTTGCAAGAAAGTTGGCTCCAAGTGCTTTGGATCCTCTGTTGGAATTATCACCCAAAGTTCTTGGCTTCTGACATGCATATTTGGATAATGCTATTTGGAGCATTTCTAAACCCAATTGGTCAGATGCTATTGATATCTAGTTACTCCTCCACAAGATTTTGAAACTTCAGTTTTACAGTATTCAGATGTATAGAGAATTAGAACCTGAAATTAGCATCTATTACGAGCTCAGGCATACTGAATATTATATTTTATTGGCTGTCAGTCGATTAATAATTAGCATCTGGTCGGATGCCTTTTCAGCTTTCCACTGAAATTCTTTAAATTGTTGTAGTATGATGATTGCATGGCTACCTTTACAAAAAATTGAGGCAACTGGATTAAGTTAGGTGGCTTTTGGGGATATTTGATCTACTTATTATATTTTTACTTAAATCACTACTCCTACTTCATTGGCAATCATTGTTGCTTGCTGTTATTGGTGGCAATCTAGCCTGAGTTTGTGCGAAATCCGAAATCCTACTGTCATTATCTGTTCTTGAAGGGTTGAAGTGAGAGGACTATGGACGTGCGGCTACATTTTTATTTTACAATTATTTTATTGGTAGTTTTAATCAAGTTTTAATTAATTAATTATTTTTTAAATAATAGTTAATTCAAAAATTGGATGATACTAACGCCTCATAATTGTGTGATAATTGTTGAATAAAAATGCAGTTTATACCATTACTTTATATCCTTTTTTTTTTTGTTTGAAAAGATACCATTACTTTATATCATCAACGCATATGGTACTTCCGTTTCAAAAACCATCATATATGGTATTTGTGTACATTCAATAAATGCATATGATACTTTCGTCCAATATTTTAATGGCATGTTATATCAAATCGATTGGCAACTGATACATGCTTTATATGCTTCATTAACATAATTAAAAACAAAAAAAAAAAAAAATTGTGATCCACCCCTAAATGGCCAAATGAGGGTGGCCAAAACCGCACCATAACCATTTGGGCCCCATGGTCAGTTTGAGAGTGATTCGGCCGCCCTTAATTGACACAATATATATATTGGTCGAACCATTCCTTTGGCCAAATGAAAGTAGGTAGAATCACCCCAAAGCCATTGGGTGGTTCCAAACCCCAGACCACACATATGGAATGGTTTCAACCACCTCCTAGATGGCCATTTGGAGGTGGTCAAACTACTCCCAATGGCAATGGAGGTGGTTCAATCACCCTAGATTGGCGATATGATAGGGGGTGGCTGGCACCATCCTCTAGCCAAACAAGAATGGTTGAGTCAACCCAATGGTCTTTACCACCCCAAGATTTATTTATTTGTTTTTATAATAATATTGATGGGGCATATGAGATAGGTGTCATGTTTTGATAATAGTTGACATGGATTACCATTAATTTTATGGACAGAAATACCTTGTACATTTATTGGGTGTATGCATTACAAGTATTATTTATGATAGTTTTTGAAAACAGATGGATCTATTTTTTTTTTTTTTGACATGTCCACACAACAGATGGATCTATTTAATTTTGGATTAAACTGCAATTACCAAAAAGGTCTTTAACCCTATTATTATTGGAACCTCTAGTCCATTTTGGACTTGAGAATATCCTGGCCAAGATCTCTCTAAAGAGATCTTAGGGCCATAAGTGAAACACATGTCTATTTAATATAAATAATAATTAAATATTATTTATACTTTAAAAATAATTAAAAATTAAAATAATAAAAGATTAAAAAATATTTTAAAAGAGTCAAGGGTGGCCGACCAGGCCATAAGGGGTGGCCGGACCACCGCTGTTGACCTGAGGATGGCTTCAGCCACCCTATACCGGTAGATTTGGTGTGGCTGAAGCCACCTATGGACATTGGGGGTGGTCCGGCCACCCCCAAGGCCCAAAAAAAAAAAAAAAAAAAAAATTCGTTGGCCCTTGGGGGTGGCTGGACCACCTCCAATGGCCAAACAAAAAATATATATATCGTTGGCCGTTGAGGGTGGTCGGACCACCCCCAAGGGCCATGGGGTGGCTTCGGCCACCCCAAACTGGCTAGTCTGGGGTGGCCGAAGCCAACCCCAAGCCAGTAGGGGTGGTCCGGCCACCCCCTATGGGATGGCCGGCCACCACTAAGTTTTTTTAAAAATATTTTTTAATTGTTTATTATTTTAATTTTAATTATTTTTAAAGTATAAATAATATTTTTTTATTATTTATATTAAAGGAACATGTGTCTCATTTATAACCTTAAAATCTTTTTAGAGTGAACTTAGCCATTAACCGGATATTCTCCGATCCAAAGTCCATTTGGACTGGAGAGGATCCTTTTTCATTATTATTTTTGATGCACTTTTGAACAATTATTTCTTTATTGCTGACGCTTATTATTGTCATTGGAATATTTTAGCATAAGAAGGTTCCTTCTAACTTCCAGCTTAACTATTCATCTTCTAATTTTCACGCCTACTTTCAATGACTACATTAAAATTTAATTTCAAAAATATTGTTTCTTTGAAAACCTCTTAAAAAATAGCAAAATATATAAATAATAATAATGAAAAAGAAAGAAGAGGTAGGTTATAGAGGAACAAACAATTAAAGCTTGTTCATGTAAAATATGTAATGTATAGCTTTTTTAAATCAATTAAAGCAACATTAAATAACAAAATAACAGTTTTGACTCCTCACAATTTTGCCATTCCAATTATCACAATTTTCCCAATGCACCTTTGATTTGATTTGATTTTTTCTTTTTGGGGGCAATAGAGGATGCGTGGAATGGCCTAAAGTTGAAAATTCTTACCTGAAGTTATCATGATAGAACCTTGCCTTGATTTGAAGGCTGTGAAAACCATTAATATAGAGCAACAATTCTAATGGACTTGAGTCAATTTGCAAAAGTTGACGAGATAACTGGCTTCAATTGGTTGATCATAATCAGATTTAAAACGTATTCCTTGACCGCAGTTAGTTGGTATACGCATGCGAAAAAAGATTAATTAAGACTTAATCTTTTAAGCATGCTTTTATGGTGTTGGATTAGTGTGTAAAAGAATGCTTTTTTATATATGAATAGTCTGTAATTGAATTATTCAAAGTTTTCAACTTAAAAGAAACGGTAGAAAGTCAAAAAGAATGCTTGTAGAATGTGAAATGCACAGGATTGAAGATGTGAAAATTGATAACTTTCTAGCTAAACATAAGAAATCAACAGTGCTTGCACTAATGAACCTAAAGTATTTGACAATAATGACTTCAACTTTAACAAGAAGTCATCTACAGCTGAAGCAGTTTTGAATTTAAAGCTGATGCCTGATGAAAATTTGGTCGTGCAAAAGCATTTACAATTCATCATGATGTTTTGTGTCTGAGAAAGAAACTTCTGGTTGGAATTCATGGAGGTACCTAGCAGCCAACGACGCATGAAGTGCAGCACCATAAGGAAATGAGTCTTCATTAATTTGGAAGTATGGTGAATGTGATGACTCTAGCCGTCCACGTGTCTTGTTCTCCATTCCGAGTAAGAAAAAGTATCCAGGTACTACCTCTTGGTAAAATGCAAAATCCTCTGATCCTGTCAGTGGTTTCAAGTCCTTGACTTTGTGGGTGCCAAGCATATCCCCTGCGACATTAAGGAAGTGCTCGTGCAAGCCTTCATGGTTTATTGTTGGAGGGAAGAAGGGTTTGTCTTGTGTGAAAAAATCCACAGTTGCATTGCACCTCTGCACAGCAGCCTGCCCTGTGATGACCTGTTATGGTGAAAAGAGTGGTGATTGAAAGGGAAATGACTATTGGAGAAAACCATTTACAGTCGGAGATATATGCATGGAGAATAAAAGCTGCTTCTTGCCAACTTATTAGTTCCCGATATTTCACTATAAATTCCAAACTATGTGATATTCATATATGGCTAGTTGGCTACCTATACTGCTATGCATAATTTAAGTGCTGTACCTCCTCAATCCGCAGTCGGAGTTGCATAAAACTTTCCCTTGAAAATGCACGAAAGGTGCCACCAATCGTTACAGAATCTGGAATAACATTGAATGCACCACCTCCCTGGAATTTTGCAACAGTAACTACCTGCAAGGGCATTGAGCAGATTTACAGGATTATCACAATGAAGATATGTTCCACATATTCAAAGTCTGGTTTGCATGAAAACGTGGTAATAGAAGAAGCAAGTGTCATGGATTATTCATAAATTAGGGCTCTCAGAGATTATTGAAGGGGGCAACAAATTAGTTAAATGTCATGAATTTCATAAGGAGTTCAGGAGATCAGAGGAGAAGTTTTCGTTGAAAGCTACATCAAAGTCATGTCTTACATAAGGTCATTATCCACTGATTCTCTTGAAAGCAGAGTTCAAAACTTGAGATCTAGACAGGGTCCTAACTAACCTTCAGCACTTTATATGAAATGGCTGAAACTTGACAGCCCGAAAGTTTTATCATTGCATCAGCTAATGCCCCTATAAATACAATATGTCTATGTCTCTTACTAAAGAGAGTGTACAGGAACCTTACACTTCTGTTTTTAGTTCTGTTCTCAAAATAAAAATATTAACAAACAATTCAAAATACCAAACACTTTCTATAAATCTGAATTCTTCCCTTGTTGTAGGAATATTTTGACAAAACATGTGCATACCTTTTGCAGAGGTAAGAGCTAGCTTATTATTTAAAAAGATTATTTATTTATTTAAAAGAAAGATCAGATTGGTGGTGTGGCCACCTTTTTTCTTTTTTCTTTTTTTTCACAAATAAACAGGTGTACTCTATAAAAAATATTTTCTCAAATGTGGATCCTACTAGAAAACACTTCTAAAAACAGTATCCACCTTCAAGTCCCATCAAAACACTTTTTCAAACAAAAAACCAAAAACAATTCCCAAAACATATTAACAAATATAACCAATGTTTCCTCATAAGTCTTAACGTTATTTCCTGTTCAACAATTGTTGTAGGCATGACAAATTCTTGGTACAAATCTATGTTCTACTTTAAAAGGGTACTTAAAACTTTAGTAATTAACCCTTAATTTACTTTCAGCAACAATTTTAATTTTTCAATAAGAACGATTCCTTCTTCTACAAGCTACGCAGTTGCTATTGTTTTGCTTATCATGATTTGTTCCTGTACAATTAATAAATGCAGATGACGATTTTAGGGTTGGTTTCTCAACAGTCACACTTGTTGCCAACCAAGCAGGTCAAGCCGCATCACATTAGAGGAAGTGTTGCAGTCACTTTACCATGAGGTATAAATCTCTGTTACATGCATACATAGGATGCCTTACTTTTTCCCCACCAAATGCAATTAAGAACTCGAAAAATGAGTTATTGAGGCTCTATATAATATATCAGGTTCTGTAGATAGTGGTGCACTAGAAGTTAAAGGGCTCTAAAATTTCGCTAAATCATTTTATAATCTTGGACAGAAGGAAAGGGGGAAATTAACCAGAAATAGAGGTAATGTGAAGAAATGAAATGTACCTGTGGATCCAGTGGATCGGCTTCACGTGAAACCAGATGTTGTAAGCTAACAATCACATTAGAAGCTGCCAATATTGGGTCCACTGAATGCTGAGGAATGGCTGCATGACCTCCTTTTCCACTTATTACAGCTTCAAAGAAGCCGCTCCCAGCTCCTATGGGACCAGCTCTGGAGTGAACTTCACCTACAGGTAAGTTAGGTGCAACATGCAAGCCAAAGATGGCATTTACATTCTCTAACACTCCAGCATCTATCATTTTCATAGCCCCTCCACGACCTTCCTCAGCTGGTTGGAAAACAAGCACAACTGTACCCTGGCAAAAGTTAAACAATATCAGTAACCATAAGAGGGGGAAGAAGAACCCTTGTCAATCTTTACCTTTTTATGTAATGGAGAGCCAGATTTTCTTTTCTAATACCTAATGATTGTTTTTAGCACTTCAAAAGGGATCTCACTGTAGAAAATTGACTTTTGCAACAATAATGGATCCTGATCCCATTAGCAAAAAAAATTGGTCATGTGATCCATACACACTGGAAAAAGGATATGTCTCACGAACCAATACAACATCCATGTACAGTTCTAAAATGAAAAAGCCAAAAGAAAAAAAGTTTATACTTGGCATGATTGCACTGATCATTGAATAATCACCACAGCTAGACTATCCACAAAACCTAAAACCTCATGGCAAGATACAAGGCCGGCAAGAGATTTGTCTGATACTCAAAAGTATACATGGACAGGCAAACCATATTTATTTAGACACATAAATGCACCCGTGAAGAAGTGTTTGAGCAAATAGGAGATCAGTAGCTCTTTTCTTTCTTTTTTTTTTCTTTAAAAAAAAAAAAAAATTATTTTTTGGTTGTAGTAATCAAGCCATGTGAGAAGCATATAACATAACAATTTTGTCTTGACAGGTTTTAAAATGAACAAGCAAAAATGAATCAACAGACCTTTAACTCCTCGCGATGCTCTTGAAGAATCTTTGCAGCTCCAAGAAGCATTGCAACATGGGCATCATGGCCACAAGCATGCATCTTCCCAGGATTTCTACTCTTGTGCTCCCACTCCACCATTTCCTGTATTCAAGACCGCATCAACACCGGTGCCCATAAAAGCACTCTTTTCCCAATCTACGGATTGAAAATCACACAATTTTACAACAACTAAACTCTAGTAATACAATGCATATATCAAATATATTATCAAAAATTGATGGAAAACCTGCATAGAAAGTGCATCCATATCAGCCCTTATGGCCACAAAAGGCGGTCCACCAGTCCCAACGAAGCCGATAACACCAGTAACTGCAACTGGGTACTTGTAACGAACACCCATCTTATCCAATTCTGCTCTGATAAGCTTACTGGTCTCAAATTCCTCAAAACCCAACTCAGGGTTTTCATGTATTTCCCTTCTGATTCCCACCATCCAATCAAACAGTTCTGGCTTCTTGGCAAATTGGAGAAACCTGTCGGGGATTCCTGAGAGCCCAATTGAGGTACTTGAAGAAGAACCTGAGAAAGCGGGTTTTGAACTAAAAAAGTTAAGGACAAAAATAACAAAGACCCAATTGAAGAAACCCATGATTTCTCTGCAACCGAGCTAGCTTGGGATTGCTAAATACCAGGAAGAGAAAAGCTTAGGAGAAAGCAACATGGGTTTCAAGCATTTTTTATACAAGAACTAGCTAGCATGAAAGTGACGCACAGTTTTAAATGAGGAAAATGCGGATTTTACAGAAACAGAATTCAAAGACTCGTGGTCCGTCCAACCCTGAATGAGTGTTTGAAAGTGGTGGCTGCAACTATTTCAGTCACCGCCCGACACACGTGCTAAATTCTAATGTCCACATGTTGTTTTTAAAGGTCTCTCTTTTTTATTTTAATATTCCTTTCATTTTCCTGGAAAGAGAAGGCCAAGGGGGGACAAATTCTAATTTTGATTGTCCTCTCCCCTCTTGTGCCAACCAATCACGCAGTTTAATCTTTCACTGCAATTTTTTGGTTTCTACAATGACGAATGATGACGTGGGTAATCCTGACATAAAAAATTGGTTAAAATTATTACATCATATTATATTGTGAGATTAAAATATAAAATTATTCCATCTTAATTAAGTCCAACAAATAGGCCCAATATTCAAAAAAGACTAAAAAATGCAATATTTTTTGAAAATCCAGTTACCGGTTGCGATAACCGGATACCAACATGTAACCGGTTGATTATTACATAACTTGGTAACCGGTAGCCGATTACCGGTTTCAATTTTCTAAATTTAATAACTGGGTACTTTGATTACGGTTATTGGTTTTAGTTAATAATCGATAACCGAGATCGAATTGACACCCTACGAGATATTATTAAACCCCACGTTCTATAATTCAATGAATAAATGGTAACAATGGGTATCAAGCTTTAATATATGTAAAGAGTAATGCTCAATGATGTTGACGTAATACTCCAAATCAATCATTAACTCTATTTTTTACTTAACGGTGATTAATTCAATAGTTAATTGAGAGTAAGGGTGGGTATCAGTTTAGTTCAGTTTGATAGAGTAATTTTCGATTTGGTTAATCAAAATTGTCTGTTAAATCATTTTAATTAACCAATTCATTAAATCATTATGCCACATCAGCATAAACAAAATAGCGATTAACAAAAAAATGATGATTTCTAAAGTCAAAAAATTAATTTAATTTTAGGGGTAACAGATTAGTTACCCTCCAAGCTCACCGTTTTGGAGGGTAACTAATCTGTTTGCTTCAAACCGCCACCGCCATCTGGAAGATCTCATAAATGGACGTTGGAGGGAACTACCCCAGCCCAGTCGAGCGAATCGGAAAAGTGAAAATGAAGCTCGAAAAGCTCATGGAGGATGCCAAGAGAAACAAGAAGACTAGTGTCGTTGTAGAGGATGAACTGGAGAAGCTTGTATCCGATAATTCCTTCTCGGAGTTAAAGGAGGAAATTGAGTCACTACAACGTAGAAAGAAGGAGATCCTAGAGCCGAGCCCGAGTGATCCGCAGAATATTCATCAACGGCTGAGGATCCAAGAGAAAAGAAAGTACAAGAATCTCAGGCAAGCCGTTTCCACAGTCGGTATCATTGGCCGAACCAGGCCTTATTGGAACGACACCATGAATTTCCAAGATAAGAAAGATTTATTAAAAATAGAAATCGAAAAGCTTACAGAGCATTTGGATGGGAAGAAATTGTCCATGGCAAAGAAGCTTTTGATGGAAGCGATAGATTTCGAGAAGACACGGAGGTCTTGGAAGTTTTATGAGTGTTGTTTCTGCGGAGACAGGTTTCTGGACGGCGAATTGATCGTGAAACATATCAAGAACGCGCATTTAAAGATTACTCTGCACGAGGAGTTCCAATCCTTGATGCCAGAAATGGTTCCTGAAGTAATTACCAGCATGGTTGAACTCGATTGCAGCTGGAAGCCCGCAGATTCCATCTCCGCGGCCAAGATTTCGGAAAATCTATCTTCTCAAGAGTTAAAGAGTGTCGAGTGGCCTTATTGCCATGATAGCAAACGCGCGGTAGTCATCGATAGCATTCGCGAATGGTTGCGATGCTTTATAAGTGCCAAATGCTTTGCCCAGAGCCTTCTTCTGGCGTTGATGAAATTGACAACCTCATCGCTGGAAGCTCGCTCATACCCGAAACGGGTAATTGAGGAGGTTGGGTTTCGCCAGCCGTTCTTCTTGATATGCTTTTTGGAAGTTTCGGAGCTTAGCCCAATTCTTCATTTCTTGGAAAATCTGGCTGGAACTTGCGGATTGCGTTCCGTTTGTGAGAATGATGATCATGGGTTTGGCGAAAGGATTGTTTTCAGCGCCGACTTGTCATGTCTCCTTTTCGATGAGCGATACTTGAGAAGAGAGATTGGTGAGCCTGATGATGGGCTTGCAGTGAATTCTTCTGATCGTGCTGATAATGAAGAAGCGGAGGTCACTTCTTCTGCTGCTCAATCTTATGGTGATGATTTTCTTAATTGGTTATGGATGGGAGGTCCAACGATTGAGGAGAAGATTAAGGAATGGACAAGTAGGAGAGAAGCTAGCAAAAGTCGAGGAATGGTGTTCTTTGACATCCTTAACAAGAAATTTGGCTTGCTGAAACTAGTGTGTCGGAGAAAATGGATGATTTTGAATTACGAAATACCATTGCTGAATCTTTCCAAGATATGTGATGAAGAAAAAGAAAGAAGGGAAAAAATTTCAGGGTACGAGCCAAAAAGTTATCCCTCCCTCTTGTTGAACCGGCAGAAAGTGCTTGAGATGGACATCAATGTCTTTGGGTTGCAAATGATAGGGAGTATTCTCAAAGGAGCACAAACAGACACTGACATAGAAGAGAAGATCAAGAACAAGAGAAATCGGATGGATGTAGGGGTGAGGTTTATTATATTCCATTTCCACATTAATTATTCCCAGAAATTGGTCACACTAATCTTAAGTGTTGTTGTGTTGCGCAGCTGCTGAGGATTGATGCTATAATCCTGGTGACTAATGCTTCCATACGGCAGACAGGGTTGAATCTTGTTTGTGATTATCGCTCTGTTCTAGTGCCCCTATTGAAGTCACACATGCAGGAATGCCTGCAGAATCAAGTTTACGAAGATGCTTTAAAGAAGTCTTTGGCTGCAGAAAAGGATTTGTTGGCAGGTCCTGATCTTGATGCCGATAAGAACACTAACAAAGGACATGGACAGGGGAAGTTAAAGCGTAAAAAGAAGAAACGATTTTACAGAAAAGCCCAGGATTCCAAGGTTTTTATTTTTATTTTTATTTACTGGTTTCCTTTTTTTGCCTGCAGCCATAGTTATTCTTGTCTGTTGCAGGCAACCGGTGGTGCTAAGGAGCAGCATCCTCCTCATCAGCAAAATGTGAAACAATTGTGAGTTTTTATTTTTTATTTTTTTGTGTTGTTCTTTATAGAAATCTAAGTATAATAGCCTTCAATCCATCCCATACACTTGTGTGTTATTACATGCTCTTACCATCATATTTCTATTGTGGAACACGCTCTTTTTTTTGTGCTTCAGTTGCCTTTCTGCCGGGCATGATGTAAATTATCCTAAAAAGCTTGATGAGAAGGCAGAGGAGATGCAAAGAAAGCATGATGAATTGAAGCAAGAACTTAGGCATGAGATAGAGGAGGAGGAAAGGAAGCTTGTTGAATTGAAGAAAGAACTTAGGCGTGAGGCAGAGGAGCAGCAAAGGAAGCTTGATGAATTGAAGCAACGGCGTGAGGCAGAGGAGGAGCAAAAAAAGCTTGATGCATTAAAGCAACAGGAAAAAGAACTTAGGCGTGAAAAAAAGCTTGATGCATTGAAGCAACAGGAAAAAGAAAAGCTCGATGAGGTTTTGAAACTCCAAAGAAAAATTGAGAATGAAGATGTTCGTTCAAGTGAGCAACAAGGGTAAGTCTTCTTATTTGTTTTTACTATCATGCTTGGATTATAGAACCCTTTTGTTTTTGCTAAAAGACATGTACATTGCTTAAATTTGTGGCCATATATGCTTCCAATTTCTTCCCTTAAACAAAGTTGAATTGTTTTTACAATCACAATGTGGTGTGCTCCAGTTGCTTTCCCGGCAGGCAACAAGAACATATTAGTGCGTCTAAGGAGGAACTATATTTTTTGCGCTCCAAGGAGTTTCGAAGAAAGCTTGATGAGGAGTTGGAGCGTGTTTATCAAATTGAGTATGAGGCTATACAAAAGCTCCTTTCAGAGCAAAAGAATACATGGTATTGTGTCTTAATCAAATGCAAATAGAACCATTTTCTTCATTTTTAGCTAAAAGACATGTACATTGCTTAAATCTGTGTGTCGTTCTTCAGTTGCTTTTCTAATCCTGACATTGGTGTTCTATAATAAGCAATGATGAACTCAAGCAAGAAGAAGAAGAAGTTAGTGGTGATGAGTCTGAGGAGTTTCGAAGAAAGCGTGATGAGAAGTTTGAGCGTTTTTTTCAACTTGAGTATGCAGCTAAACAAAAGATCCTTTCAGAGCAGAAGAGTAGATGAAAAGCAAGGCAATCTGAAGATGTTTTGTTGGTTCCAGCAATCTGAACCAACGCCATTGATTTGTCTTGTCTCAAAAAGTTTGTCACAGTTCTGTTTGTTTTGGCATCAAACCCTTGCATGTCCATGTCAATAACATTTGCAGGCTTTGATGTATGGGTGTGTGTTTGTTTCCAAATCTCAGCCGTGGCTGATTCCCCCTAGGCTCTTGCTAGCTCCCACACACACACACACACACACACACACACATATATATATATATATTAATCGTCCAATGCAACCAATCTTTCCAATGCTACTGAGGCAGTCATTCTTGACCATTAATGTTTAATAAGGGAATAATTCACGAATTCCGAGCATGTTTATAATCTCTAATATCGAATGCTAAATTCTCCAAGGGTCCCTGTCGAACTTATTGAACTAATGTGTCAAAAATTTATTCCAACCTAACATCAAATAAAAATAAGCCCATTTCCTTGGTTAGAAATTTTTTGATGTTCTGCTTTATAACCCAGCAGAGCATCTTGTCAAACTCTGTAACTTTCAATTGAGGGACACCATTAAAGTCAATAATGAGCATGGCCCAAAGATCCTCAATCCTCAAGATCCTTTCAAATTCTAGAGGATTGGTTTTCCTCCACTGGTTACTTCTAATCAATTATTTGACACTACAGCTATTAGCAGAGCCAGACTTTCAAGATTAGTGGGGCCAAAATAATGGTGATAATAAAAGTAACCAAACATAGGGGTGAGATAAAAGAAATCAGTGAAGCAGTCTTCTAGAGTTTTTGATTTTCTGTTCTTTTAGATTTTTGCCCCAGGATACGCCACTGTTAAATTACCTCAACTTGTTTTAAGTCGTCAGCAAGATCCCCTCAAATTCTACTTTACAGTTTTTACATGCGTCTGCCACTTGCACATGAAGTGGCTAATACTACTGACTATAGTATCGCCTCTTTTATTAAGCCTAGCCTATATTCGTCGGGACACTAAGAATTGGCTAATCTCATGAGGGTCACTAGCAAGAGCGCTAGCTGGATTTTAAGAGAGAGTGATTGTGATGTTCCACATCATCTGGGTATGGAGATGAAGATGTGCTTATATGTATACTTACACTATTCATGACAACAATGCGTTTTAAAGCCGTGATGATCATAATCCTATCAGAACTCTACAGTTAAGCGAGCTTATGCGAGAGTAGTACTAGGATGGGTAATCTCGTGGGAAGTCTGGTTTGGAGGAGCCAAAAGCTAACAATTTTGTGTGTCAATAGGGTGGGGTGTTACAATTGAAAAGCTAACTCAAAATACTATAAATCATTGTGAGGTGTGCTTTGTTTTAGACAAAAAATATCTTATTGGAGGCTTGAATAGTTGAAGAAAAGATGAACATGGCAAGCGGCCATTTTAGTATCGCCATGAGCGGCTAAACTCATAATAGGGTGTTGATGTAGCCATTTCCAAATAACAATGATTTAATTGTATTTTTAATTTAGTAATTTTCTATATGCATAATAGTTGTATAATTAACTTAGAGATTTAGTTTTAAAGTTTATATTCAATCATTATGAAATTATTCCAAGAAAGCTTTTTATCTTGATTAATCTCATTTTTCCTCCCGAACATCATTCATTTGAAAAATGATTTTCTTTCAAAATTCATTTTCATTTAAAGCATGTAAATCACATGGCAACATAATTTCATATTCATAAATATATTTAAATATGCAAGGGCGGTCAATATCACAATGAAAATAAATAATTAAATAACGATACGATCTAATTTTTTTTATATGAATAAACTTTTTTTTTTTTATAAAATTCTGTTTACTATATATGAAGATGTCAAAATAGTTTATTTTCATCCGTTTAGAAATTAAAAGTAATCTAATTATGTAAATGGTTCTCGATTAAGTAATATAGGGGACCACATTTATTTATAATTAAGCTAATATAGGAAGATTGAATGGTTTGCTATCTGCATTACCTTAACTTAGTTAAATGATTTTTATCTATAGAATATTCAGTTACAAAGGATTGCTAGCCAAAAAAAAGCTTTGTATATTATAGAATGAATGTCAACATGCAACATGTACACCAGCACAAGAACTTTTTTCAATGGCCAATACCAAGCTAATTAGAAGATGCATATCTTTCTTGCTAGCCCTATCTCTTGTGCTGAGTGATAGATTTGTTGGTGGAAGAAGGGTTGGTACCAAGCAAAGCAAAGTGCTAGATAAGCCACGTAAAGGAACTGTCAAAACCATTGAGGTCATAATAAATTTCTTAATTTTTATTTTGATTATATGTAGATTATCTCTCTATCTTTTTTTTTTTTTTGGTGGCTATATGTTTTTCAAGAGTATTCAGACTTGCTTATCCATGGTCTAGTAATTAAAATCTTTGCAGGGTAAGGACGGTGAAGTAATAGATTGTGTAAATATCTATCAACAGCCTGCTTTCGACCATCCATTACTCAAGAATCATACTATACAGGTTTCTTTAGTGTTTTTTCTTATTCCTGTTCGTGTTTTGCATTGCTTTAATTGAAAACATAGTTTAAATGTATAGCTAAAAAGTTGATAATTTTTAGTATAGTTTTTTCTTCTCTTTGCTATATATATCCATGCAACAAAAGGTTACCTCCATTAATGGCTTCCAAAATCTTCCTCAACATAAATTTTTAATTGAAATTATAGGTTAATTATCATAGAGTAAAATTTTGTACTCAAGACCTATGATTTGATACTATATTAAATTACAAGTTGCTTTAAGATAATAAAAAAATTAATATGCTAATTAACATGGATCTTGGGAAAGTTGTGATAGGAATTAATTATAAGCTAGCTAACTAATTAAAAAACATAATAATTTTCCTAATATTTTCAAATGCACCATTTTCGATCGAGATCTAAACTGATCAAATTAATATGAAATGCATTAGAAATTCCGGGTTAATTTGGCCTTTTATTCCGGTAATTGAGGATTAAGACTATAACTATATATATAGTAATTAATTCGCTTTAATTTGTGGTTAATTAGATGAAATCCGGTTCAATTCCAAATGTAAGAAACGGAGAATTATACAATATTACCGAGATTTTTCAAAGTTGGCATGAGAATGGAGAATGCCTCGAAGGAACAATCCCAATTAGACGTTCACGAAATGATGACCATTATGCACCCCATCGCACTACAGTACCATCAGTTGCAGCCTGCAAATGATGATACTGGTGGTAAAGAGGTAAATCGCATATATATATAACTAATTAAAATTCGTTAAATTACTAATTTCAAATTGGGTATAATTTATTTATTTATTTTTTAATATTATTTCAAAATAGAACGCTCTTCTTTATATGACCGAAGGCCGCTACTATGGAGTACATGCAGTACTTAACATATGGGCTCCTGTGCTAAATGATGCAGACTATACCCTTTCTCAAATATGGGTTTTTTCAGGTCCTACGGCCGAAGCAAACACCGTTGAAGTTGGATGGAAGGTAATTAATATATATAGTTTAATATTTAACATTTGCTTTTGATAAATTTTGAGTATGTGGGGAAAGAAAATTATATATATATTGATGTAATTATAAAGAAATATTTCTCACCAATATATAATTTCGTGGTTACAGGTAAATTACGAATCCAAGCAACCCCAGCTTTTCATATACTGGACTGTAAGTATTAATTAATCCCTATCAAATTAAGCATACACTTGCAATTAATTACATCTACTTATATATATTTATGCTATGTATGTGTTTGTAAGAGTGATGGCTACGCCAGCACTGGGTGCTCCAATCTTAACTGTCCTGGTTTCGTGCAAACTAGCAAGAAATTTGCACTCGGTTCTTCGATAAGCCCCGTTTCAACCTACATGGGAAAACAATTCGACCTAGAGATTACTGTATACAAGGTAATATATGTATGTATCTATTTCTTGTAATTAAATTCGTTTTTCTAGTTCATGAGTAGTTAATTATTATGTGATTCAGAATTACTCAAATTGGAATCTACGAGTGCAAAAAGAGGAACTTGGATATTGGCCAGGATCCCTCTTCACACATTTAGCAGTCAATGCTGAAACAGTGGCCTTGGGTGGAGAGGTTTTCAGCTCAATGCCGAAAGACGGGCATCACACATCAGCTCAAATGGGAAGCCGACATTTTCCGGAGGAAGGCTTTGGAAAAGCAAGTTTTATTCGCAATATTCAATACATGGATGGGGGTGCCAAATTCAACGATCCTCGTAAAGGACTGAAAACACATGCAACAAGATCCACGTGCTACGATGTAATTTTGGAGAACAATCGGAAAGGACCCTATGGAACCCACTTGTATTTTGGGGGTCCTGGGTATTCAAGAACATGTCCTTAATTAGCGTTAGTACTAATAAATCATATATTGGAGGAGTCAAATTGTCCTAAAAATTAATGGTATATATCACCACAACCGGTGTCCTCCAATATTTGTATTTTCAATAATACCCTTAATTAATAAGTTGAAATTTGGTCATTCCATAAGTTTTTGTGAGCTTATATATTCCTAAATGTCAAATGAAGATGATCAAATGACAGAAAAAAAATCTCCACACTATAGTGACTCCAAAGTGTTCGAGATCAAGTATACTAGAGGAAGATTATGCAAATGTTGGACAAAAACTTAATGTGGCCATTAATTATTATTTTTATTATTAATTCAAATTATGTTGTTAATTTCATTTTCATTAGAAGTGATTTTGTTTCATACAAAACTCAATCTTTGAAATTGATACAAGGAGGGAGTGCCTCCAATACCAACCAACGTGAAAAAGTGAATGTCATAATCGGGGAAAAATGCCAACAACATTCGTGCCAAAGTTAGAATTGGAGTTCTTTGAAATCACTTATAAAGTCTTATCTCACTTATTAACGAGTTAATGTAGGACTTAGTATCCATGTAATGCAACATCATATATATATATATGCGCTAAATCTTTCAAGAGAATAGCTTACAATTGAGACAAGTGGTGGTCTAAAATGCTTACAAGTATCACTTTAAATATAATATATAACCGTAAATCATAATATATTAGAAATATAAGGGTGCATTTGGCAATGCGTTTTTGCAAGCCAAAAGCACGATTTTAATTAAAATAGCGAAAATGATCCCATTGGAGATTGTGATTGAAAAAACACAGTGAATGAAAAACATAAAAATTCCAACGTTTTCGTGTAGCAGGGGTAGTGGGGTCCTTTGAGAAACTCGGTTTGGACACTTCTAAGATTTGGTCGGGACATTTTCGTAATTATATATATTTGTGATTTTCTATATGCACTAAACACCGTAAAATGTTTTCCAAACAATTATTTTTCAAAAAAATATTTTCTATTAAAAATATTTTTTAACGAAAATCATTTTACACGGAGCCTAAAATGTTAAAACAATTACGTTGGATTTGATCAATTGTGGGGGTGAGAAAATTATAATGAAATATTTCAAAACAAAAATCATGTAACATACAAATCAAGCATTTGGAGAATAATTTCTGAAAATAATTTCATGGTTACAGGTAATTTGGCCTTCCAAGGAACCCAAACTATACCTATCCTGGACTGTAAGTAATCCCAGCTGTGAAAGCATGCACTCATATATATATATATATATATATATATCAATATATATATTGCATGCATGCAATTAATTAAATCTAAGCTGATCCTTAGCATGATATGTATGTGTTTGTAAGCGTGATGGCCACCATAGCACTGGGTGCCCGAATCTCGTATGTCCTGGTTTCGTGCAAACTAGCAATAAAATTGCACTTGGTTCTGTCATAAGACCCTCTTCAACCTACATGGGAAAGCAATTCGAGAATGGGATAAGCATATACAAGGTAATGTGCTTCACGTAAATTCATTTTCTAGGTCACAATCGAGTAAATATTTCTCCAACTTATATAATTAATTACGTATTATGTGCTTCAGAATTACGGAGATTGGTATATCCGTATATACAAGTGAATAATGAGGTAATTGGATATTGACCTAGATCCCTCTTCACACATTTGACGATCGGTGGTGAAAACTTGCTCGCCGGTGGAATGATTTTAAACTCAGGGGGCCCAAATGGTTGTCACTCATCGGTTCACATGGGGAGCGGACATTTTCCGAGTGAAGGCCATGAAAAAGCAAGTTATATTCGCAATATTCAATACATGGACGGGCATGGCAAATTCAAGGATGCTAACATGCTACCATTTGCAACAAAGCCTGGCCTTCGTGCTATGATGTAGCTTTGAAGCACAGTAAGGATGTCTTTGGATCCCATTTATATTATGGGGGTCCTGGGTATTCAGATAAGTGTATTAATTAGAAAAGAAAGAAGAAAAATTGATGATGTTAGTACTAATAAATCATCCTTAAGAGGTAGCTCAATCGGCTGGGACTACCCTAATGAAGCGGAGGTCACTAGTTCGAATTCCTCTCCCCCTATTCAGATAAGTGTATTAATTAGAAAAGAAAGAAGAAAAATTGATGGTGTTAGTACTAATAAATCGTTCTCAAGAGGTAGCTCAATCAGTTAGGACTACGTCTAATGAGGCGGAGGTCATTAGTTTGAATTCTTCTTCCCCCTCTTGTGCGGACATGTAAAAAAAAACAAACAAGAAGCACTAATAAATCATGTATTGGAGGGTTTAAAAGTCATAATTAAATCACATGTTGCCATTAATCATTATTATTTCAAATTGTGTTGTTAATTTCATTTTCATTGAGAATGATTTTTTTTTTTCACCTTCACCTTTGATGCTTCCTCGAAGCGAAATCCTAGAGAAACAACTTTTGAGTGCAACTTGATATATTGTAGAGTGGTAGTTAGTTTTTAATAAAATTTCAAACTCCTCCAAACTCGTATATATGAATTAAAGACTTTGGTACTATATAAAGTGTTTGATACTTGGATTCTAGACTAATTCTAAAAGTTATTCTTGTGTCACTCTAAGAATGAGATGGCTTTTAAAACCAAAATTTGATCAAAATTCAATAATAATCGATCACAAAGCCAATGGTGATTTTAGAAGCCACATCATTCTTGTAATAATACAAAAGGAACACAAGAATGACTTGTACCATTACTCTAAAATTTGTTTAATTTGATAAGGTTCAAAATTTGATAAAAATTCAATAATGATCGATCATAAGGTCAATGATGATTTTAGAAGCCACATCATTCTTGTAGTAATACAAGAACACAAGAGTGACTTGTACCGTTACTCTAAAATTTGTTTAATTTGATAAGATTCATGAAGTGGTATATGCCCCACCCCCCCACAAAAAGAAAATTGAGCTTTATGAAGAACCTGTAAGTACTCTTTCAAAATCCCCTCTATTTCCACCAAGAAATATTGGATGCAAACAAAACTAAGGATCCGTTTGTTTCGATGTAAAATGTTTTTTGTCAGAAAATGTTTTCAGTGGAAAACATTTTCTAGAAAAAATGATTTTCTAAAAAATATTTTCCAGTGTTATGCACGTACGAAAAATCACACACACACACACATATATATATAGGGTTTAGGGTTCAATCATATTCAATCATATTACACTTTAAATTATGAAAATGTTTCAACCAAGCCCTGCGAGTGATGATTGGGTCGAAGTAGGGTCTTGACCAGGTCTCAGCCGAGTCCCTGCAGTGTCCTAACCAGGTCCCAGCGGTGTCCCGGTTAGCTCTTGGCCAAGTCTCGATGGTGTCCTAACCAGGTTCCGATGGTGTCCTGGTGGGGTCCCAGTGAGCTCCCAACTGGGTCCCATCTGTGTCCCGGTTGATTCCCAATGATGTCATGGTAAGGTCCTAGTGGGGTCTTGATCGGCTCTTGGAGGTGTCATAATTGGGTCATGATAGTTTCCTGTTCAAGTCCTGTAGGGGTCTTGATGGTGTCTCGATTGGGTCTTGGGGAGGTCTCGGTGAATCTCAACTAGATCCTAACTGGCTCTCGACAATATCCTAACCGATTCCCGAAGGTCCTCTAGTCAAGTCACAGTGAGTTCCCGACCAGATCCTAGCAGTGTCCAATCATAAGTTTCTAACCACATCAAAGGTTTTACACAAGGCCATTACGTACTCACTATTCGTCTCTTGTAAGCATAGTTCAAAACTTGAGATCCTAAACAGGTGGCAGTCTAAAATGCTTACAAGCATTCATTTAAATATAATATATAACCATAAATCATATTATATTAGAAATCTAAATCAAATAGGATTTCTTTTGTTTCATAATATTAATAGGTAAAGTGTTATTAATCTCCAAATCAAGTAAAAAAAAAAATACAAATCAAATCAGATTGAGGAATTTAGAGCAAACAAGAAATTTAGTATATCTGAATTTTAAGATTTAATCAAATAAGGAAATAAATAAATACGTACATAGAGAACATGCTAGCTAATCGATCGTCTAGAACTTGTAAATACTAAAAGACAAAAGCATTTAGATAATAGTTTTGTTAAGCGTTCTAAGAGCACTAGCAGCTTGCAGTCCCTATAGTACATTCTCTTTTCTATGTTTTAAAAAAATCCGAAAAAAAGATCACAAAAAATCATCCACAACAGAGGCTTAAATTTAACTAAAACCAAGGACATTTACAGTGATTCCTTCCCACTGTAAATGCCCTATGAATATTAAATTATAAACAATTGATTCTCTCTCCTAACAATTGTCTCTCCTCTCTCTCTTCCACGCATCCCCATTTTTTTCTCTCCTCTCTTCTCTTCCATACCTTCTTCTTCCTCTGGCAACTCCCTCTTTCCCTCACGGCTCTCTCTCTATGTCACGTTCTCCTTCTTCTCCCACAAACACCAAAAAATGCAACCCAAATAAACACTACCCAGTTTTGCAGAACTGCCAGAACCCATGCTTTGGGTCACACAACCACCAAAATTCAAAGAGGGGAAGACCGTGTGGGAAAGAGAGATCAAAGAAGAAGAAGATGGAGGAGCAAACTCAAAAGGGGAAGGACAACCAATTGAAGCTCAAATCTTGATTTTGATTTTTAACCTAGTCGTCAGCTTGAAGGAGAAAACCCAAAAGGATGAGTTGTAGATTGCCAACTTGAAGGTTGCAGAAGACGGAGATGAAAAAAATAAATGAAATAAATGAAATGAAGAGAGATTAAGAGAGAAGAGAGAAGAAGAAGACGATTTGTGTATTTGCAGAAGATGGAGATGAAGAGAGATGAAGAAGACAGTCCATATACTTGCAGAAGATAGAGGTGAAGAGAGAGATGCGGGAGAGAGAAAAAAAAATCGGAGGAACGTGTGGTGGGGGGAGAGAGAGAAAAACGTAATTTTAAATAAAAGGTTAAAGTAAAAAATATTATTTTAATGATATAGGGAATGGTTAAAAGAATTTATTGTGGTGTGTATTTGTATAAGGAAATAAAAAGTAGTTTGAATCCCTAAACTTAGAAGAAATGGTTGGAAGCTACTCTTAGTCGGATCGGGATTCCCAGCAATTTTTAAAAATTGTCCATTAGTTTTTTTTGAAATCTTGACCATTCATTTTCATCCAACCGCTACCATCACGCCACCTGTCCAAATTAATATAAAACAATAAAATATTATTTAAATTTTAAAAATAAATATAAAATAAAACAATAAAAAAATAAAATAAATTTTTAAAAAACAGTGGGGTGGTTCGGCCACCCCATTTTCCCCCTAAGGGGTGGCCGACCACCCCAGATCAGCCTAAGGGGCCACCCCCAAAGGCCGGTTAGTGGTGGCCGACGCCACCCCTAGGGCCCCAGGGGGTGGTTCGGCCACCCCCTACGGCCAAACTCAAAATAAAAAATAAAAAAAAATTTGGGTTTGGCCATAGGGGGTGGTTGAACCACCCCTGGGGCCCTAGGGGTGACGTCGGCCACCACTAACCGGCCTTTGGGGGTGGCGGCTGATCTGGGGTGGTCGGCCACCCCCTAGGAGGAAAATGGGGTGGCCGAACCATCTCATGTTTTTTTAAAAATTTATTTTATTATTTTATTTTATATTTATTTTTAAAATTTAAATAATATTTTATTGTTTTATATTAATTTGGACAGGTGGCGAGGTGGTAGCGGTTGGATGAAAATGTACGGTCAAAATTTCAAAAAAAACTGATGAGCAATTTCTACAAGATTACTGGGGATCCCGATCCCTCTTAATCTCTAATTTTGGTTAAGATGAAAGACAACCCGTGGGCCCCATTCCATCCCATTCCTATGCCTGTTCGAACATGCCACTCGAGTAAACCTTGTCTTACCTGTTTGAACGGAATCTCGATTTCCCAATATTCTGCAATTAGATTTCTTTCTTGCTGCTCAAGATTTTCAAGTCTATTTAAGGGGATCTCATACAAGTTATTTGTAACAACTTTTAAGTTATAGAACCTTGTACTAGGAGAGAATTAGAATTAGTGTTTAGAGCTGCCGTGCTATTCTTTTTTCACTTAAAGTAAGTTAGGAACCACATATACACACATATACCTCATGAATCTTGCATTACTCTATCGGAGTTTCGATATATAGAAGATTAAATAGAAGAAATTTTTTTGATGTTCTAAGGAGCTAATGCGGCAGTAGACAAGTGGATCGCTTGAATATACTTCAAAAATTTTGTAAGCTCCTTGGAGTATACATAAATAACAAATTGCTCGATATTGTCAAATTTAGTAAAAATAATATGACCGATTCCGTTAGTATTAGCGTGCCATGCACATCAGAACCAATAAAATCAAGAGACGTGTCACTTATAATACATTGTCAAGTTGTCTAGGGACAGAAGTTTTTTACAAACTGGTTTATAAGAAATCCTACAAACGAACATCGAAAATGACATGTGTTCTTTAAACATGTGCATGTAAGAAACACATGCTATTAAAAAAAAAAAGAAAATGCTTCTCACATACTAAAAGACAAATTTCATTTTTAGAGATTAGTTTCTAAAAATTTTCCTATAAACTAGTTCGTAGGAAGTTTATATCCAGTCGGTTGTCCAGAGTTCTCCATAAATGACTTATAAATTTGTGGTTCTTTTAGCACTTCCTTAATTTGGTACCTGAACAAGCTAATTATGTAAATTTGTTTCTTAAAATTGAATGGTTTGTGACTGCCATACCTTAACTTACGTAAAAGCTTTGTGTGTATATATATATATATATTATCTCTTTGTGAAACCTGTTTACATATGATAAACTGTACAACAAACTCAATTGTTCTGACCCTCAGTTTGTTCTGTATGAAAAAATATAGGAAAATAATTAAGACAAGTTTGGGATTTTTTTTTGGGCATGGCTAATACCAAAGTAATTAGAAGATGCATGTTTTTCTTGCTAGCCTTATCTTTTGTGCTGAGTGATAGATTTGTTGGTGGAAGAAGCCCTGGTACCATGGAAAGCAAAGAGTTAGTTAAGCATAAAGGAACCGTCAAAACAATTGAGGTCATAAAGAAGACATTAAATATTTCTTAATTTTTACGTTTTATTTTGATTCCAGATAATCTCTTTCCTTCTTCTTCTGCATTTCCTTTAACGTCGCTATATATTTTTGGAAAATTTTTTGGCTTGCTTATCCATGGTCTAGTAATTAAAATTTTTGCAGGGAAAGTATGATGATGTAATAGACTGTGTAGATATCAATCAGCAACCTGCTTTCGACCATCCATTACTTAAGAATCATACCATACAGGTCATTTCTTTAATATGAAATGATTTCTCTATCATTTCATACAGAGAAATCATTATTCTCCTTTTCATTAGTCCTCTTTCGTTCAACTCTTGCAAATATGTTATTAGATTTGTGGGACCAAGGCCCACAAATGCAATAGTGAATTTACAAAATTGGGACAGGAGGAGGACCAATAGCATTTCTCTTTCAATTTGATCCTCAGTTTGTAATTTTATTTTATTTTATTTTATTTTATTTTTTTTTTGTGGTTAATTAATCAGATGGAACCCAGTTTCATTCGAAAGGTAACAATTGGAGAATCATACACTGCCGAGCTGTTTCAAGGTTGGCAAGAGGATGAAGAATGCCCCGAAGGAACAATCCCAATTAAACATGCCCGAAAGGGTGAATATTATGCCCACCGTACTACACCCCCAATTGCACGTCGGAAAGAGCTTAATATCCGCCTTGATTATAATACTCAAGGGCATGAGGTATGCCATATTATCAAACAACTATTGTTTTTACATGTATTATCATGACAATTGCTAACTAATTAGAATTCATTAAACTAATTTCAAAGTATGTTTCTTCGATTTATTGATCAAACCTTTTTTTTTTTTTTTTTCTCTCTCTCTCTCCATTTTAACATATGAATTATATTAGTACGCTACAGCTCATGTGAATCCTGGCAACTATTATGGGACACATGCAACAATTAATTTATGGAGCCCTGTAACAATGGAGGGGGACTTTAGCCTTGCTCAAATATGGATTGTGGCAGGTGAGGACAAAGACCTAAACAGCATTGAAGCAGGATGGCAGGTAAGTTTGTCAACCAAATATAGTCTTTGCTAGAAAGATAAATGTCATTTTGAGTGTAATTTAATCTAAATGTTGAAACAATTACAAACTTATAGATGTGGGTGAGAAAATTGATATCATAAGAATCAAGCATTTGGATAACAATTTCTCACCATTAACTAATTTCATGGTTCCAGGTTATGTCGAATAGTGGGCAACCCAAGTTTTTCATATATTGGACTGTAAGTTAATCGGCTCATTTCCTTCACTAATATTGTTGAATCACCATTTATACTAAAAATTTAAGCTGATGGAAATAGGTAAATTTAATCATTTATTTAAAACTTTAATATTCTCCCTCAAGGGTGGGTTAAAATTCTGTTTTAACAGTTCGAACCTTAACTCCATGAATTCACCCTTATATATTTAATTAAAATATTTAATGTGTTATCCTCACCTAATAAAAGGAAGTTTGACCCTATACGTGAAGAAAAATGTTAAAGTGTTGATTAATTATTAAATTTAGTTCATTCTATCCAATTAAACTTTTGAGATAAATAGTAAAACTTAAATTCAAATTAGGAATCTCCATCAAAGCATTGTCCAATGAAGATATTATCTCAAATTTTGTGCTAATCATTACCATGCACTTGTCAAATCGCTAATCAATATTGCATATAATGCTAAGGGTCCGATTGTGATTACTATTTCAAAAAGTGTGATTAGAAAACGTGATTTTTTAAACCGTAGTTAAGCGTTTTGCAAGATCGTGATTTGGTCTTTAAAATCGCAGTTTTAGCCTTCAAAATTGTGCTCTTTTTTTTTTTTTAATAAAAAGAAAACCTCCTTGATATTTGAAACGCATATTTTATGCCTTTTCAAATTACAATTTTTTAAAAACGCAATTCCAAACAATCAATTTTCTCTTATTTGATTTAAAATTGCATTTTTTGTTCATAAAATCATAATCTCAAAGGTGCCCTAAGTTAATTTGTTCAAACTGACTAATTAACCAAGCTTGGTTGTATAGCGTGATGCGTACGATAAGACTGGGTGCTACAATCTTGCATGTCCTGGTTTCGTGCAAGTAAATCGTAGATTTGTAATTGGTTCTCCCCTAACGCCTGTTTCAAGTTACGAAGGGACGCAATATGATATTGGGCTAACCATACATAAGGTATGTAATTTATATGCACAAGAGTCTATTTCTTGAAATTTTTAGAGGTATGTAAATTAGACTAAATTCTCCAACTTATAATATGAATCAGGATAAGGGTAATTGGTGGGTACAAGTGCAAGATCAGGTACTTGGATATTGGCCTGAGTCCATCTTCACAGCTTTAGCAAGCAAGGCTACCATGATCAGTTGGGGTGGAGAGATTTATGACTCAGGGAAAGCAGGTCATCACACATCAACTCATATGGGGAGTGGACATTTTCCCAGTGAAGGTTATGGAAAAGCAAGTTATTTTCGTAATATTCAATACGTGGATATCAATGGCAAATTCATTGACGTTGGTCAA
This sequence comes from Carpinus fangiana, assembly GCA_006937295.1. Lineage (NCBI taxonomy): Eukaryota > Viridiplantae > Streptophyta > Magnoliopsida > Fagales > Betulaceae > Carpinus > Carpinus fangiana. Next base: position 52,530,311 of record CM017321.1, read on the forward strand.
GAATTGATACCAGATTCAACAAAATCTTCATGCTATAATATAAATTTTCTGAACGATCAGAATGGAGGCAATGGGACCCAATTTTATTTTGGGGGTCCTGGGTATTCAGTAACATGTCCTTAGAAAGAGAAGAAGAAAAATTGATAGTATTAGCACTAATAAATCACATCTTGGATGGGTCAAATTGTCAACAAAAAGATGTCAACACAACTTTTGCAGCCCAATTGTATCATAAGCAACATCCTTAATAAGTTGAAATTTGGTTATTCCCTAGTTTTTGTGCATATACTTAAATGTCAAATGAAGATGATCAAAGGACAAAATCAAAAGCAAAATCAAAATCTCCATGCTATAGTGAGATCAACTTCTAGAAGATTATGCAAATATTGGAAGAAAAATTAATGTGGTCATTAATTTATTTTAAATGAGATTATTAATTTCATTTTCTTTATAAGCTTGTGATTTTATTTCATACCCTACAAGGGAAGATTTTCGTACAAAACACAACTTTACTTACATGTGGCACACTAGCAGTTTGAACGTGCCCATCAAACAAAACTCTCTGAAATTGATACAAGGAAGTGCATGTGCCTCTGATATCAACTGATATGAAAAGGTTAATTTCATGATTTGAGAAAAATGCTAACAAAATTTGCACCAAAGTTACAATTGGAGCTCGTTGAAATCAGTTATAAAGCTTAATCTCACATATTAAAGAATTAATATAAGACTTAGCATTCATGAAACATATTAAGGAATTAATATAGGACTTAGCATTCATGAAACATTATATATATATGCGTTATTAATGTACAAATTAAATAATAAAATAAATACAAATCAACTAATATTGAGGAATTTCGCGCAATCAAGAAATTTAGTATATCTCAATTTTAGGATATAATCAAATGAGAAAATAAATAATACATAGAGATTGCAAAGTTAAAAAATAAAAATAAAATAGGATCTTGCTAAAGTTCATTTGCTATAAATTTCAATGTAGGGTTATAATCGAGCCAAGCTGAGTTGAGTTTTAGAATTTTAAGATTGACTCGTTTACGAAGATGCTTATATTAGAGGGGTATTTTTGTCTTTTCACTTTTTGAATAGACAAAAATACCCCTCCAATATAGTTAACTGAATATTATCTAGTTCAAATAAACTAGAGAGGATCCTAATTCCTCTCTATGATAGTTTTGGCCAATTGAATTTTAATTATGTTCTCAAAACATTTCTTTTATCTTCTTTTTGAGTAGATGGATGTAAAAGAAATATGGGAAAAATACATTTTATCCCATGGACTATCCACCAATTTATACTTTTAACTACATTGTTTAAAAAGTAACACTTTACCCCCATACAGTATCTGACATCGACATCTGACGTCCTGAAGTATTTTGAATTCACACTCTACTCCCCCAAAACTTAGTTACTTCTCGGAGGGGGAGGGGGGAGGTAAAGTGTCAACTTAAAATACTTTAAGGGTAAAGTTTACTTTATGGGGGCCAAGTATCAATGTCAATACTTTGGAGGGTTAAAGTGTTACTTTTTAAACAATGGGGTTAAAAATGCAAATGAATGGATAATTCAGGGAGTAAAATATATTTTCCCCAAACAAGTACTACTTTAATTTCTTGCGTTTAAATAGTTATCTAATTTGTGTTTTTTTTTTTTAAAAAAAATATTTTTGTGTTTTATTTGTGTAATCTGATGGAATTCATGCCAAAATTAACACCGTTTGCTCTTTTCTGGCCAATTCACATATGAGTACAACACATTTTAATTTAATTAGTTTTAACTACCAACTCATGGGTTTTCAAACAGGCAACTGTTTCGTCATTACACAAGTAGTCTGAGTCATGATGAGACAGACAAAGGTGGCAATTCTGTTTTAAGTAAAAACTAAACTAAATAACGGTAAAATCTAAAAATTTATTTATATAAATGAGTAAACCATTTTATTAAATTCCCATAATTATGAAGATGTCAAATTAGCTTATGTTTATCCGTGCAGAAATTAAAATTTAGCTAATTATGTAAATGGTTCTAGACTAAACTAATATAAGCACATGTTTCCATTACTACTCTGCCCCTCCACGGACAACCTAATTATGTAAAGCTTTGGATTAAGATTGAATGGTTTGTTACGTTCACTTTAAGTAAAAAGGCTTTGTATTTAAAGAATATTCAATTACAAAAGGATAATGATCTTTCTTAAAGTTGGTTAAAAAAAGTAAACTATAAAACAAACAATAAGACAAATTCAGACAGATCCTTGAATAAATAGAATATATTATTCAGAAATAAGAGAAGCTTACAACTTTGTTTCTCAATGGCCAATACCAAAGTAATTAGAAGATGCATATTTTTTTTGCTAGCCCTATCTTTTGTGCTGAGTGATAAATTTGTTGGTGGAAGAAGGATTGGGGCCAAGGAAAGCAAACAGTTTGTTAAGCATAAAGGAACTCTCAAAACTATTGAGGTTATAATGAATATATCACATCTTTCTTCATTTTTAATTTTAATTTTAATTCTTGATAATCTCTTTCTTTTTTCTTCTTCTTTCGACAGCTACATATTTTTTGAAATTTTTTTGTCTTGCTTATCAATGATCTAGTAATTAAAATCTTTGCAGGGTAAGGATGGTGACGTAATAGATTGTGTAGATATTCATCAACAACCTGCTTTCAACCATCCATTACTCAAGAATCATACCATACAGGTTAATTTCTTTAATATTGTTTTTCTTGACTCCGGTTGATTTTTTACAATACTATGTAGTTGCTTTATTTTTGTCATGTTTAAATGATTTGTATAATTGAAAAAGTAGTTAAAATGAATAGCTAAAATTAATTTGTAGTTGATTTTTCTTCTTCTTTTTGGTTGAGCTGTCATTTCATATATAGAAATGATTATTCTCCTTCATTCCTCTCCCATGCTTTTGCAAATCTGCTACTGGATTTGTTGTATCAGCCAATAGCATGTCAGTTTCATATAATAATGGGTAAATTGTAATTTTGTTTGTGGTTAATTAATCAGATGAAACCCAGTTTCATTCGAAAGGTAACAAATGGAGAATTATACAATACCGAGCTATTTCTTGGTTGGCATGAGGATGAAGAATGCCCTGAAGGAACAATCCCAATTAGACATGCCGGAGAGGATGAATATTATGCCCACCGTACTATACCCCCAGTTGCACGTCGGAAAGAGCTTAATATCCGCCTTAATGATGATGTTCATAAAGGGCATGAGGTATTTCACATTATCATAGGACTATTGTTTTCACATGTATAACAATGAAAATTGCAAACTAATTAGAGTTCCTTAAACTAATCTCAAATTACGTTTCTTTGATTTATTGATCAATCATTTTTTCTCTCTTTTAATATATGAATTATATTTGAAATTAGTACGCTACAACTCATTTGAATTCTGGCAACTACTATGGAGGACATGCAGCAGTTAACTTATGGAGGCCTTTGACAATGGATGGGGACTTTAGCCTTGCTCAAATATGGGTTGTGGCAGGTCAGGGCAAAGAACTAAACACCATTGAAGCAGGATGGCGGGTAAGTTTGTCAACCAAATATAGTCCTTTCTGGAATGATAAACGCCAATTACTTTCTACAATCTTTTGCATTTTAGATGTGGGGGAGAAAATCGATGTCATTATGAAATTCAATACAAAAATCATGTAACATATGTACCAAGCATTTGGATAACAATTTCTCACCAATACTTAATTTCTTGGTTCTAGGTTGTTTCGAAGAACGAGAAACCCAAGCTTTTCATATACTGGACTGTAAGTTGACTCATTTCGTTCAATGATATTGTTAAATCATCTTTTATATTAAAAGCTTAAGGTGATAGAAATATGTAAATTTAATCGATTAATCAAAATTATAACATTTTCTGTCAAGTGTAAGCTAAAATTCTCTTTTAATAGGTAATGTTCAACACGTGAAATATTTAATTTTAAAATGACCATGAGTTCAATCCCTGATTCACCCCTTATTTAATTAAAATATTTCATGTGTTGATTCTAACCTACTAAAAGGGAGTTTGATAGTGAAACTTAAATTTGTATCAGGAATTTTCATAAAAGTATTGTCAAACAAAGATATCATCTTGAGTTTTGAGCTAATAATTACCATGCACATGTCAAATCATAATCAATATTGCATATATTACTAAATTAATTTATTCAAATTGACTAATTAATCAAGCTTGGTTGTAAAGCGTGATGCATACGTTAAAACTGGGTGCTACAATCTTGCTTGTCCTGGTTTTGTGCAAGTAAATCGTAAATTTGTAGTTGGTTCTCCCCTAAAGCAAGTTTCAAGCTACAAAGGGACGCAATACGATATAGAACTAACCATACATAAGGTATGTAATTTATATGCACAAGTCTATTTCTTTAAATTTTATGAGTAATGTAAATTAGGCTAAATTCTCCAACTTATAATACGAATCAGGATAAGGGAAATTGGTGGCTACAAGTGCAAGATCATGTTCTTGGATATTGGCCTCAGTCCATCTTCACACATTTAGCAAGCAAGGCTACGTCAATTAGCTGGGGTGGAGAGATTTATTCCTCAGGAAAAGAGGGTCATCACACATCAACGCATATGGGGAGTGGACATTTTCCTAGTGAAGGCTATGGAAAAGCAAGTTATTTTCGCAATATTCAATACATGGATAGAAATGGCAAATTCATTGATGCTGGTAAGAAGTTGCGACGAGATAAAACAAAATCTGTGTGCTATAGTTCAAGTATTGTGAAAAATAAGAATGGAGGCAATGGAACCCAATTCTATTTTGGGGGTCCTGGGTACTCAGTAACATGTCCTTAGAAAGGGAAGAAGAAAAATTGATAGTATTAGCAATAATAAATCACATCTTGAAGGTATCAAAATGTCCTGAAGAAGATATTAGAGCATCCACAGCAGTCTCTTCAAATTTTTCTCTTCAAAATAACCAAAAGTATACTTTTTGTTATTTTAACAGCCCACCTTTTTATAGCACACTTTTCAGCCTCTCTACTTTAACAATTCTCTATCACTATTTTATTAAAATATTATTTTTCACTTTCCTTCTCTACTTTATTTTTCATTAAAATAAAGTAAAGAAGTTGAAAAGAGGAGAGAGAAGTTGAAAAGGAAAAAGGAGGAGAGATAAAATATAATTGTTTAAAGAGTAGAGAGTGAATAGTAATTGTTAAGTTTGAAGAAACACTGTTCATATTGTTAAGTTTTTTGTTAAAATAAAGAGGCTGAAAATGGGTTTTTTTGCTCTTTTTGTTAAATGGGCTCTTCAAACTAACAAAAAAGTGTGTTTGAAGAGCCTACAGTGGGTGCTCTTATAATATCTTTTGCAATCCAAATTTATTAAAAGTAATATCCTTAATAAGTTGAAATTTGGTTATACTTAAATGTCAAATGAAGATGCTCATAGGACAAAAACAAAAGCTAAAAAAAAAAAAAACTCCACGATATATAGTGAGATCAACTAGCAGAAGATTATGCAAATATTGGACGAAAAATTAAAGTGGCCATTAAATAATTTTTTCTTTCAAAATGAGATTGTTAATCGTTACAAGCGAGTGATTTTATTTCATACTCTAGTGAGGGAAGATTTTCGTACAAAACACCACTCTATATGTGACACATTAGAAGTTTGAACGGGCCCATCAAACAAAACTCTCTGAAATTTATATAGGGAAGTGCATGTGCCTCCAATATCAACTAATGTGTAAAAGTTAATGTCATGATCTGGAGAAAATGATAACAAAATATGCACCGAAGTTACAATTAGAGGAGGTCATTGAAATCAGTTATTGTTGGGAATAATTTCGCACTACTAGTCAGATAAGTATCGAATGTTGCAAATTCAAGCCCCTTAACTCACATATGTTAATTCCTTAGCGTTTTTATTTTTTTATTTTGTATTATTTTAGTGTTTTCAGATTTTTAATAAAGATACAAAAAATAGCACTATTTGGGCTTAAAACGCACGTTGGGAGCATTATGGCAACACTAGGACCGAGCCTACATTAGAAGAGCTCGAGCACACATGTGTTCTAGTGCACAAGAGGAAGGGCTTGAGCTCACGCCGCAGCAACTAGGCTTGAGCGCACATGTGCTCGAGCGCACACTACCTTGGCTCAAGTGCAGGTGCGCTTGAGTGCACATACCATAGGTTCGAGTGTACTCGAGCCTACAGAATTCGACAACACTCCAAATCCACTTTGAAGAGGGTTTCAGTCTCCTAGTCAAACTAGTAATTTGACTACAATTTTTCTAGGTATTCTTAGGGCTTCGAGTTTTTTTTACACCTTATAAATATGCCCCTAAACTTTAAGAGAAGGTGTGCTTAGTTTTAGATAGAAACGAGGCTTGAAGAGTTGAAGAGAAGATGAACATGGCAGGAGGCCATCTTAGTACCAGCATGAGTGGCTAAACTCATAATAGGGTATTGATGTAGCCCTTTGCAAGTAATAATGATTTAATTTAATTTTAATTTGAGTTTTTCTATTTGATAGGTGTATAACTGTTGCATCTATGTCTGGCCTCCAACCAGGAGAGGAAAACTGGTGGCCCACAAGCCCATTCAACATTTAATTCCCATCGGCCTACACAAGTAGCCCAAGGGAATGGGGAACTACTGCAGTGGAGGCTATTATCTTCAACTCGAACTAAAGCCCATGATCATGTCTTCAACTTAATTCTCATTGGCTTACACAAGTAGCCCAAAGGAATGGAGGTATAAGGCTTAGCATGCTAGGCCCACAAGATCATTTGACATCCCGCCAGGCCCACATGCTTGTTCGACATCCCACCGGCCTAAACATAGCTTACTTGCAGGACACGTTCATAATCTTATATGGAATGTAAAATAAACACTAAATAACGGTAAAATCTAAAAATATATTTATAACAATAAATCATTATATTAAATTCTCGTGACTATGAAGATGTCAATAAATTAGCTTATGTTTATCTGTACAAAAATTAAAATTAAGCTAGTTATATAAATGGTTCTAGACTAAACTAATTACTGCTCTGTCCAGGGTTCTCCACAAACAACTTCTAAATTTTGTTTCTTCCTCACCATCACTTTAGGTAAAAAGGCTTTCTACTCAAAGAATTTTTAGTTACGAAGGATAATGATACTGTTGAAAGATGTTTAAAAAAAGTAAACTACAAAACAAACTCATCTGCGGCTAGTTGAACACATATCCTTGTATAAATAGCATATACTACTCAGAAATATGGAGAGAAGCTTGCAACTTTGTTTTCCAATGGCCAATACCGAAGTAATTAGAAGATGCATATTTTTCTTGCTAGCCCTATCTTTTGTGCTGAGTGATAGATTTGTTGGGGGAAGAAGGATTGGGACCAAGGAAAGCAAAGAGTTTGTTAAGCATAAAGGAACTCTTAAAACTATTGAGGTCATAATGAATACATTACATCTTTCTTAATTTTTAATTTTTAATTTTAATTGTAGATAATCACTTTCTTTCTTCTTCTTCTTTTTAGCGGCTATATATTTTTCAAAAATTTTCTGTCTCGCTTATCAATGGCCTAGTAATTTAAATTTTTGCAGAGTAAGAATGGTGACGTAATAGATTGTGTAGACATCCATCAACAACCTGCTTTCGACCATCCATTACTCAAAAATCATACCATGCAGGTTAATTTCTTTAATATTGTTTTTTTGATTGATGTTTTAAATGATTTGTATGATTGAAAACATAGTTAAAATATTATGTTATAATTTTTGGTAAAGTTTTTTCTTCTTTTTGGTTGAGCTGTCTTTTCAAATAGGGACCCATTGGTTCCCTCCCATTAAACTTTTGCAAATCCACTATTAGATTACTTGTATCAATGAATTTGTGGGACTGATATCCACAAATCCATATATAGTATCCACCAATAGCATGTCTTTTTCATGTAATGATGGGTAAATTGTAATTTTGTTTGTGGTTAATTAATCAGATGGAACCTAGTTTCATTCGAAAGGTAACAAATGAAGAATTATACAATGCCGAGCTATTTCAAGGTTGGCATGAGGATGACGAATGCCCCGAAGGAACAATCCCAATTAGACATGCCCGAGCGGGTGAATATAATGCCCACCGTACGATAGCCCCACTTGCACGTCGAAAAGAGCTTAATATCCGCCGTAATTATGACAGTACAGGGCATGAGGTATATCAGATTTCCAAACGACTATTGTTTTCACATGTATTATAATGACATTTGCAAACTAATTAGAATTCCTTAAACTAATCTCAAATTATGTTTCTTCGATTTATTGATCAATCTTCTTTTTTGTCTCTCTCTTTTTAACATACGAATTATATTTGAAATTAGTATGCCCAAGTTCATTTGGATTCTGGCAAGTACTATGGAGGACATGCAAGAATTAACTTATGGAGGCCTCTAATAATGGATGGGGACTTTAGCCTTGCTCAAATATGGGTTGTGGCAGGTCCGGACAGCGGCTTAAACACCATTGAAGCTGGATGGCGGGTAAGTTAGTCTACCAAATATAATTCTTCCTAGAAAAAAAAAAAGTCAACTACTTTTGATTTTGAGTGTAATTTAATTTAAATGTTGAAACAATTAAAAACTTTTTGATTATAGATGTGGAGGAGAAAATTGATTTCATAATGAAATTCAAAAATAAAATCATGTAACATATCAACCTAGCATTTGGATTACAGTTTCTCACCAATAATTAAATTCATGGTTGCAGGGTGATAATCTCAAGGGGGAACCCAGGTTTTTCGTATACTGGACTGTAAGTTGGCTCATTTCCTTCCATGATATTGTTAAATTACTTTTTATCATAAAAGCTTAAGCTGATAGAAACAGATAAATTTAATTATTTAATCAAAACTTTAACATTTTCCCTTTAAGTGTATGCTCAAATTTTCTTTTAATAGGTGTGGCCCAATATATGAAATATTTAATTTTAAAATGGACATAAGTTTGAACTCTAATTTTGTCAATTCACTCCATATTTAATTACAATATTTCACGTGTTGGGCCTCACCTATTAAAATGAAGTTTGAGACAAAACATGAGAGAAAGTGTTATGTGTTGATTAATGATTAAATTTACATCTTTCTATTCTGCTTATACTTTTGAGATAAATAGTGAAACTTAAATTTGCATTGGGAATATTCATCAAAGCACTAACAAACGAAGAGATCATATAGAGTTTCAAACTAATCATTACCATGCATATGTTAAATTGCTAATTAATATTGCATATATTGTTAAGTGAAACTGACTAATTAACCAAGCTTTGTTATAAAGCGCGACGGGTATGGTAAAACAGGGTGCCAAAATCTTGCCTGTCCTGGTTTCGTGCAAGTGAACCGAAAATTTGCAATTGGTTCTCCCCTAAGTCCTGTTTCAAGCTACGGAGGGACGCAACACGATATAGGGGTAACCATATACAAGGTACGTAATTCATATGCACAAGTCTCTTTCTTGAAAATTTTAGAGGTACGTAAATTAGGCTAAATTTTCCAACTTACAATATGAATCAGGATAAGGGAAATTGGTGGCTACAAGTGCAAAATCAGGCTATTGGATATTGGCCTCGTTCCATCTTCACACATTTAGCAGACGTGGCTGACTCACTCAGCTACGGTGGAGAGATTTATTCCTCAGGGAAAGAGGGTCATCACACATCAACTGATATGGGGAGTGGACATTTTTCTAGTGAAGGCTATGGAAAAGCAAGTTATTTTCGCAATATTCAATATATTGACAGCAATGGCAAATTCATTGACGCTGGCCACCAGCAATTGCACCCAGATACAACAAAATCTTCTTGCTATGATATAAGTATTGTGACCGACAAGAATGGCGGCAGTGGAACCCAATTCTACTATGGGGGTCCTGGGTATTCAGCAAAATGTCCTTAGAAGGGAAGAAGAAAAAATTGATGGTATTAGTACTAATGAATCACATCTTGGAGTGATTAAATTTTTTTGAAAAAAGATATCAGCACAACTTGTGCCACCCAATTATTGTATTATAAGTAATATCCTTAATAAGTTGAAATGTAGTCATTCCTTAAGTTTTTTGTGCTTATAATTAAATGTCAAATGAAGTTGATCAGAGGACAAAAACAAAAGAAAAATCAAAATCTCCATGCTAGAGTGAGATCAACCAGGAGATGATTATGCAAATATTGGACGAACAATTGACGTGATCATTAATTAATTATTTTAAAATGTGATTGTTAATTTCCTTTTCTAATTTATAAGTGTGTTATTTTATTTCATACTCTAACAAGGGAAGATTTTAGTACAAAACATGTAATACCTCGATAAAAACACAATTTTAAAAAAGATTAATGGCCGACTACAAAAAGATTAATGACTAGCGGGATGTTTTCATAAAACATAGTTTTAAAACAAAGAGACCTAAACCCTTTATGAGTAGCCCAACCCCTAGAGGTTTCCAAGCCCAAACCTAGAAACTTCGATCTCTAATTGAATGTTCACTTAGGACCTCAGCCTCTCTAACCTCAGAAAAACCCTAACCCTAGTGTGAGAAGTGATGTACAAATTTAATTGTACTCGCCAATTGCACGAGTCGATCGTAATAGAGTGGATGTGCAAGTGCGAGTGTCGAACCCACAGAGAATCGGTTTTGCTAAAAATCAACTTTAAATGCCTAAACTAATAATATTTTAACCTAGTTCCAATCTTGAACACGTGGCGTGCATTAAAATAAACTAAATTAAAATGTAATAAAATAAAGAAATAAAAACAACTAAAGTCCCTAATTCACTTCACAATAAATTAATTCACATATAAACATGCTTAGCTCATATGTATTAAACATTTATGCTACAAGGCATACTCTGAGCGCTAACACATTGTTCATATTTCCGTCTATCGATAAAGTACATATGTATATCCTATTGTTGTTACACAATCTTGTCAAACTACTCGAGGCAAACACTGTTACAAGAGGTCACAACGGATAATGGTCCGCAGACGAATATCCGATGTATCTCCGGTTGCAACAAGTGTTGACGTTTGGCGATTTGTAGACAACAATCAACACACTTTTGTTACTAAAATGCATTGAAACGAATAAACATAAATCTTAAAAGACAGAATAATACGAACTAAACATAAATATATATAAACAAATTAAAGTAAAGGGAATAAGAGACTAAATAAAAGTAAAATAAAACATAAATTAAATAAACGACAATTTAGGAGGGATTTACAATGGAAAACAGAGGGTTTTGGGCCCTAGAGGCACCTCCCAAACGTAAGAAATAAAGAATACAACGAGGTCCTATTTATAGGCTGACGGGTCACTGAAGTACGTTCGAACGCACTACCTGCGTTCGAACGAACCAATTATTTACGGTCGAACGTAGAGTGTGCGGTCGACCGCAAATAACTGCTGTGGCGGCTAGGGCTGACTAGGCCTGCGTTCGAACGCACCTCCTGCGTGCGACAGTAGAAAACCGCTAGGGTCGGCTGGGCATGCGTGCGACCGCGGCTCCTGCATGCGACCGTGAGTGCGTTCGAACGCACCAAGTGCGGTCGAACGCACTTGGCAGGAATCAACTTTTTCACTTTAAGTCCTCTTTGCCCTTTGCTAGCCATGTTTTAATGCAATGACCTGCACAGTACAAAACACTAAAAGCTATACAAAATATTAGTTATTAACACAGCTAAGAGCCTAACAAACATAAGTGAAGGGGGGTCTAATAAACAATATTTGACACTGATCAAGGAGTGACTTAGAGAGAGAGAAGGAAGAAAACTTTGTGCTTTTGCCATCTTCTAAGGTAATCTCCTTGCCCATTCCCTCTGTCTTCTTACTGTTGTCACTAGTATTACAAGTTTCAAAGATGTTTTGACAAGCCCTTGCACCTATTCCCTTACAAGAACCAAGAATGTTTTGAAGGAGTTTTTAACCATTCTTTTATTGCTTTGAGTTGCATGTTAGCATGATGTGTTACTTTGCATGTGTTTACTTAGTAGCCTATGGTGAGCTATATCAACACTTAGTTGCAGATAAAAGCCTCAAAATACATTTTGGAGCTTTTAGCTGAGAGCCCTAACTCATTGGCCGAACGTTCGCTCTCGAGCCTAAACTTTCGACCAAGAAGCAAGGAATCCGCCCCTTAGCTCCAAACATGCAATATTAGGGTTCAACAACTCTATTTGTTAGATAGGACTTAGTACCATCCTCACAGGAGTTCTCTAATACTGCGCATAGCAATGTATCATATTTCGTTATAGCAGGGATTTGTGATATCGGAGGACTCAAGCGAATGCACGAGGTAAGTAAACACTTACAACTGTTTTCCTTAAAAACGTGCAATATGTTAGTTGATTGAGCATGAGTGTGATATGGACATGCCTATATTTTGTACAACTTTATAAATCCTTTAATAACTGGCTGATAAATAGAGAGGCAAACCAGGCAGCGCATATTCTTGCTAAGGAGGCGTCTAAGAACTCAATAGATGGAGTATGGATTGGTGAGACTCCTACATGTATTTCCCGTACGTGTTGTTATTTTAAAGTTGTTGGCTCTATCTTTATAGAGCTTTGGCTCTTGATTATATTTTTCGAATGAAGAGTAACTTCTCATTTTTCAAAAAAAGAGAAAAAAAGGGTTGTGATTAGAGTCACATGCAAGTTATTTTTAGAAACTAGTTTGCAGTTAAAAATTTCAATCCGTTGTCCAAGGATTCCCCATAAATGACATCTAAATTTAGTTGTTCTTTTATCACTTCCTTAATTTGGTACCTGAACAAGCTAATTATGTAAAGTTTTGGATTCCTAAAATTGAATGGTTTGTGACTACCTTACCTTAAATTAGGTAAAAGCTTTCTATTTATATATATGTTTGTGAAACCAGTTTTCGTACATATGGTAAACCATACAACAAACTCATATTTGACTTATTGAGCACTGTACTTACCATGTACTGATCCTCGATATTTTATGTATTACAAAATAGCCTTTGTTCTAAAGTTCATTCAGAAATAAGACAAGTTTGCAAGTTTCTATTTCAATGGCCAATATCAAACTAATTAGAAGATGCATATTTTTCTTGCTAGCCCTATCTTTTGTGCTGGGTGATACATTTGTTGGTGGAAGAAGCGTTGATGCTATGGAAAACAAAGAGTTAGTTAAGCATAAAGGAACTGTCAAAACTATTGAGGTCATAAAGAATATATTACATATTTCTCAATTTTTAAGTTTTATTTTGATTCTAGATAATCTCTTTCTTTCTTCATTTTTGTTTTTGTTTTTTTTCCATGGCTATATATTTTTGGAAACTTTTCTCTCTTGCTTATCCATGGTCGAGTAATTAAAATTTTTCCAGGGCAAGAATGGCGACGTAATAGACTGTGTAGATATCAATCAACAACCTGCTTTTGATCATCAATTACTCAAGAATCATACCATACAGGTTAATTTCTTTAATATTGTATTTACTAACTCTAGTAGTTGATATTTTACAATACTATGTAGTTGCTTAGTTTATTATTGTCATGTTTTAACGATTTATACAATAGAAAACATAGTTTAAAATGAATAGCTAAAATGTTGATAATTTTTAGTACAATTTTTTCTTCTTCTTGGTTGAGCTGTCATTTCATATAGAAAAATGATTATTCTCCTTCTCATTGGCCCTTTCTTGTCCAACTCTTGCAAATCCACAAATCCAATGGTGAATTTGAAAGATTTGGATGGGAGGAGGACTAATAAGATGCCTGTTTCATATAATGATGGATAAATTGTAATTTTGTTTGTGGTTAATTAATCAGATGGAACCTAGTTTCATTCGAAAGGTAACAAATGAAGAATTATACAATGCCGAGCTATTTCAAGGTTGGCATGAGGATGAAGAATGCCCTGAAGGAACAATCCCAATTAGGCATGCTAGACCGGGTGAATGTTCTGCCCATCGTACGATAGCCCCACTCGCACATCGGAAAGAGCTTAACATCCGCCGTAATTATGATAGTGAAGGGCATGAGGTATATCATATTTCCAAATGACTATTGTTTTCACATGTATTATTATGACATTTGCAAACTAATTAGAATTCCTTAACTAATCTCAAATTATTTTTCTTCGATTTATTGATCAATATATATATTTTTGTTTTTGTTTTTTGTGTTTTTCTCTCTCTTTTTAACATACGAATTATATTTGAAATTAGTATGCCCAATTTCATTCGAGTCCTGGCAACTACAATGGAGCACATGCAACAATTAACTTATGGAGCCCTCTAACAATGGATGGGGACTTTAGCCTTGCTCAAATATGGGTTGTGGCAGGTCCAGACAACGAACTAAACACCATTGAAGCTGGATGGCGGGTAAGTTTGTCAACCAACTATAATCCTTCCTAGAAAGAAAAACATTAATTACTTTTGATTTTGTGTTTAATTAAATATAAATGTTGAAACAATCAAAACCTTTTTGATTTTAGATGTGGGGGAGAAAATTGGTGTCATAATGAAATTCAAAACAAAAGTCATGTAACATATCAATCAAGAAAGAGCATTTGGATTACAATTTCTCACCAACAATTAAATTCATGTTCCAGGCTGATAATCACAACGGACAACCCAGATTTTTCGTATATTGGACTGTAAGTTGGCTCATTTCCTTCCATAATATTGTTAAATCACTTTTTATCCCAAAAACTTAAACCAATAGAAAGTGATCAATTTATTCATTTAATCAAAACTTTAACATTTTCCCTTAAGCGTAGGCTCGATCAAATGTGTTTTTAATAGGTGTGGCCCAACATGTGAAATATTTAATTTTGAAATGGGCATAAGTTCGAGCTCTAAATTTGTCAATTCACTTCTTATTTAATTACAATATTTCACGCGTTGGGCATTTCCTATTAAAAGGAAGTTTAAGGCCAATCGTGGGGGAGAGTGTTAAGTATTGATTAATGATTAAATTTACCTTTCTATCCCGCTTATACTTTTGAAATAAATAGTGAAACTTAAATTTGCATTAGGAATATCCATCAAAGCACTATCAAACGAAGAGATCATCTAGAGTTTTGAACTAATCATTACCACGCACATGTTAAATCGCTAATTAATATTGCATATACTGTTAAATAAAATTGACTAATTAACCAAGCTTTGTTGTAAAGCGCGATGCATACGGTAAAACTGGGTGCCAAAATCTTGATTGTCCTGGTTTCGTTCAAGTAGACCGAAAATTTGCAATTGGTTCTCCCCTAAATCCTGTTTCAAGCTACGAAGGGACGCAACACGATATAGGGATAACCATATACAAGGTATGTAATTCATATGCACAAGTCTCTTTCTTGAAAATTTTAGAGGTACGTAAATTAGGCTAAATTTTCCAACTTTATAATATAAATCAGGATAAGGGAAATTGGTGGCTACAAGTGCAAAATCAGGCTATTGGATATTGGCCCCATTCCATCTTCACACATTTAGCAAACACGGCTACCTCAGTCAGCTGGGGTGGAGAGATTTATTCCTCAGGGAAAGAGGGTCACCACACATCAACTCATATGGGTAGTGGACATTTTCCCAGTGAAGGCTATGGAAAAGCAAGTTATTTTCGCAATATTCAATACATTGATAGCAATGGCAAATTCGTTGACGCTGGTGATCAGGACTTGCACCTAGATACAACAAAATCTTCTTGCTATGATATAGCGCTTGTGACTGATAAGAATGGCGGCAATGGAACCCAATTCTACTTTGGGGGTCCTGGGTATTCAGCAACATGTCCTTAGAAGGGAAGAAGAAAAAATGATGGTATTAGTACTAATGAATCACATCTCGAAGGGATTAAGATTTCTTGAATAAGATATAAGCACAACTTAGGCCACCCAATTATTGTATTATAAGTAATATCCTTAGTAAGTTGAAATTTGGTCATTCTTTAAGTTTTTTTGTGCTTATACTTGAATGTCAAATGAAGATGATCAAAGGACAAAGACAAAAGAAAAATAAAAATCTCCATGCTATTGTGAGATCAACTAGGAGATGATTATGCAAATATTGGACGAACAATTAATGTGGTCATTAATTAATTAATTAATTTTTTTTTTCAAAATGGGATTGTTAATTTCCTTTTCTTTATAAGTGAGTTATTTTATTGTTACCGTTCATAACAATGATTAATAATATAAAATCGAAAATAGAGAGATCAAGAGAGAGTTGAGACACAGATATACGTGGTTGACAATGTACCTATTTCCACAGGAGAATGCGGCTATATTTTACAATTCAATGATTTAAGGTTACAACATAACATATTTATAAGAAAACTCTAATTGTAAGTATTTTGAAAAACCCAAAAATACCTCCTACAACTTATTTGTCTCCAAGCCTATATAAACTAATTACACCCAACAGGCCAATAGTTTTAATATTACTCTCTATGCCTGAGAGAATACAAGCCGCTTGTTCCAACAATCTCCACCTTCAAGGGTATTCACGTTTTTGAAGACAATCAAGTATTGGACCTCCACCTAGAATTGATAAGTTTGGGGATGCCTTATCCCCTCCTCTTCTTTCTAGCACCTAGAGATTAATGTCAAGTCCAAGCAATGATTGAATTTGTCTGCAGTTAGAAAGCTTCGTCAACATGTCCACTACATTATCAAAAGTATGAATCTTCTCAAGTAACAATTCACTTGTAGCTACCAATTCCCTAATCTTGTGAAACTTCACATCAATGTGCTTGGTTCTCACATGATACACCTGGTTCTTTGCCAAGTAAATAGCACTTTGATAGTCACAATACAACATAACTCCACCTTATTGAATACCCAGTTTCCTGACTAACCTTGTGAGCCACAAAGCTTTTGCAGCCTCAGTCGCCAATATGTACTCTGCCCCAGTCGTGGACATCGCATCTATGGACTGGATCATAGACCTCCAACAGATGAGTCCTACATAGGGTCCTCATGCAAGAGTGAACACATAACCTATGGTCGACCTTATATCATCCAAATCCCCTACATAATCTGCATCTACATATTCGGCGACTGAAAAATCACTTTTCTATCTGACAAAAGTGATGTCATAGTCTGTAGTACCTTTCAAGTATATGAAAATTCATTTGACTGTATTTCAAAAAAAAAAAAAAAATCATTTGACTGCATCCAAGTGCTGTCTCCCCTGATTTGTCATGTATTTGCTCACCACATTGATTACATAAACCAAATCTAGCCTGATGCATACATACCATAGCATACATCAAACATCCCACTTCACAACAACTTTTCTTATTTTCCATATAAGTAAAAGCAACTAGGAGATGATAACTTTTCTTACTTTTCTGATTGTCAAAAAAAAAAGAAAAAAAAAAAGGCATAAACAAACAAGTGTTGTAGAAGCAGTGACAGTGATGCCCAAATATTCTAATGACATGGTAAGAGTCAACACTAAACAAAAGTTGTGTCCAAATTTTTTAGCAATTTCATACGATCCCTGAGTACATACACGTTCAGTAGTTGTATAAAAATTTCACTAAGTGAATTATCAGCTGATTTCCTTTTAATTTTTCTAAGTTTAGGGAACAAAATTAATTTTTACTTATTTTTTCAAATACAATTAAAATATTATTTCATTACAAGATACAAGTTTCATATCTACCCTCAATTTTTTTACAAAATCCAAATACAATCCCTAATAAAAGACAAAAAAAAAAAAAATGAAAAAGGAGAGAGGAAAGATAAATATTTATATCAAAATAATATACAGGGAAGCTCTTTTGACTCCATACACATTGGGTCGCACTGTAGCATTCCCAATATTTAGGGAAGCAATAGGAAAGCTGTTGCAGGTGACTTTTTGTGTGTGTGTGCGTGTGTGTGTGTTTTTTTTTAAAAAAAAATTTTTAAATTTTAAATTCTCTTTGGGAAGGGAATGAATTATAAGGCATTTGTTGTTAATGCTTCAACCATGGTTACTTAATAAAAGATAATTTGAAAAATAACCAAAATTTAATACATAAAATAATTTTAGGGTGCCTAAATCTATGATAAGTAGCATTTTATGATTCTTTTTCATTGTTTTGATATTTATTTATGTTAGGTTTTAAAAATTGGCCTAATTTGGTGTTGAAAACCATTCTTGTAAACCATTTCACCTCCCAAGTGTTTAGGTTGGAAAATATAGCATTTTCGTCGAATAGCCTTAATTAAGAATGCCGTCACGACGTGTCTCATCTCGATCGGAGTTCAAAAATGCCTTTGTGTGCTTTTATCACAGAGCTGTTAGAAGACCGTCATGGTGGTGTAGATTAGAAAGGTCATTGCCACATGTCGTCAGAAGCACGACACAAAGGATTGGGATCCCCAGCAATAGCTGGGGAATTGCCCATCAAATATTTTTTAAAATCTTGGCCATTAAATCCCATTCAAGGGTCAATAATTAAAAATTAATAAAATATTATTTATTTATTTTTAAAAAATTATATAAAAAAATAATAAAAATATATGGGGTAGTCGGCCACCCCACTTGAGACATGAGGGTGGCCGAAAGCAACCCACAAGGGCAGGTTGCTAGTGGCCGAAGGCTTAGGGTGTTCAAGCGGTTATAACCGGAGGTTATTTGCAATAATCGCAACCACCTCCACCTTAGGCAGTTATTGGATTTTTAATAACCGTAACCTCCTCCGCCTAGGCGGTTAGCGGTTATTTTATAACCGGCGGTTAGTGGTTATTCAAATCGCTAACAAGCGGTTATAATCGATTTTTTAAAAATGGGCTTTTGGGCTTTTTTTATATTTTGGGCATTCATTTTCCATATATTTTGGGCTTATTTTGCCGTATTTTTTGGGCTTATTTTGCCATATTGGCCGAAAAACATGCTATTTTTTGGGCTTATTTCACATATGTAAGTTCTTGTTGGCAAAATTCGGTAAGCAAAATGGTGATCAAAAGTGCCGCCGCTTGGATGAGAAGAAAGGCCGTCCGGACGCTCGAAGAATCATATTTTTCTAGAGAGCCTCATCTGCAATCTCGTCTGCAAGCCTGTCCGGACGAGCTCGATAAGTAAGAATACCCGAGAGCCTCGTCTGCGGTGTCGCCTAAACTTCGTTCAGACGACGTTTACTAAAAAGGACATATCTAGAGTTATAGGCCTCGGATTGGAGCAAGCTTTATGGCGTTGGAAAGCTAACTCAAGGATCTACAAAGTCATGTTTCACGAGGTTTAGCTAATTCCAATGTTTACTAGGTCAAAACGGACCATAAAGATAAGTCAGCAGAATAGCTCGTCTGCAATATCGTCCGAACGAGACTGCAGACGACCATGTGTAAAAATCACTTTTTGGACGTGTTTTATTGCCCCGTCCGGATGGCACATGTTCCCGTCCGGACGCCGCCTACCTGTAACAGTTTTAAATGAATTGAAACTGCTTCCTAGGTCTAGGGATGATGGGGCTATTATAAATACACATCTATAGAAAGAGAGAGGGACGCATTTTCACCCCTAGAGAGTTCGTGAGAGGCTGTGTTTAAAGAGAGAATTATTTGTGAGCCTTGTTGTTCCTCTTAGAGGATCTTTGTTAGTTTGTTTGTGAGCATAATTGAGAAGTCTATCGAAAGGGTCCGGTAAAGGAGAATTACGTTGAAGAAGATTGTGAGCAAGGAGACAAGTTGGAGGCTTGTCGATCTTACAGAGCCAAGGTCTTGCTAAGGGTTGTAAGTGTTCCTAGTGTCTAAACAATTGTTTTGGAGTCTGCATAGCGTTTTTCAATTGGTATCAGAGCCAGGTTCACTCTGTAAGGATTAAATTCTTGAGTGTGATCCTAGACTCCGTCTAATATGTCTTACACAGTTGCACCTAACTCACTTCCCGTATTTGACGGATACAATTATACGTTTTGGAAAATTCGTATGAGAGCTTATCTCAAATCCATTGACGTTTGGCATATTGTTGAATCTGGATGGATTAATCCTGATAAGGCAAGTGCTGAATTTTCAAAGGATGAAAAGATTGCTTCTTCTGCGAATGACAAAGCGTTACATGCCATCTACTCATCTATGTGCACCGAAGAATTCGGAAGAATTTCTCGATGTGTAATAGCTAAAGAAGCATGTGAAACTTTGGAAATTACCCATGAAGGATCTCAAATTGTGAAAGCCTCTAAAATTCAGATGTTAGTATCAAAATTTGAAGAGATTAGGATGGAAGAGGAAGAGACTTTTGATGAGTTTTATTCTAAGCTTAGCACCATTAGAAACTCTACCATTAATCTTGGAAAGAAAATGACTGATGCTAAGAT